>JAHDVE020004240.1:0-516102 GCA_022606495.2 Halesus radiatus
ATCACTAAACCGAGCCGCTTCGCCCACCACTACTCTACAATAATAATATTTCTAATCTTAAATAGGGTGAGAATGAGTAATCTATGTGAAATTTAAAAATATCAGACTTTAAAGTGTAGCTGCACTGAAGAACAAAATATTTATTTCGCATTTTAAAATAAAGATAAAGGGATATAAAAAACAATCAATCAAAAGTTTAATATCAATTTAATTAGGACACATTAAAACAACACACCTTTATAAGCCACATCCAAAATCAATAAACATATGTTCAGTGTGCACACATAAAAATGTTTTAATTTTTATATTTAATACACAACACTGAGATTAAATTAAAATACATGCTATTATAATATAGGTACCTACACATTTGGATCGTATCCTCGCTAATTAAAATAAATTGAAACAGTGTTACTGATGAAGCTTCTAGATTATACTATGACTACTTCTAGAAATACGTGCTTGATAAAAACCACCACCCATAGCTTCGAACTATCAAATAAGGCCGTTTAGGCGAGTTTAAAAAATCTAAATTTAAAAATGAATTTAACTACGAAAACGTGATTTATTACGAAATATTTAGTAGGTGTGTATTTAGGTTGCATGAATAGCGAACATTGGTAAGAAATAAAAATTAAAACGATTTTTTCTCTCTTACTGAACAAATCAAAAAAAGGTATATTCACATCTACCAGTACGCGCAGTGCAGAACAGTATAGTGGAGACACAACATTAGTTGCTTACATTATCTATGAACACATTCATATTACAGCGTACGTAAGCGTAACAAATCCGCGTATGCACGGGCCATCACCGGCCGAGATTATCGGCTAAAATATTTTGGCAGTGCTGGCAGCTGCAGGTGACGTCTGTGTCTTAGCAGTTAGTTTGAATGCATCACCGTTAGCAACACCATCTTGGTGTCAAAGACATTTGGCGTCAATAGACGCAGATATTGCTTAAACCAACTAAAATTTGATTGAATTGATCAGGGAAAATAGGTAATATAATAATAATAAATTTGAGAATATGATTATAAAATACTTAAACATATTGTGGCGGATGCTAATGCTAAGTTGACAGTCCAGTTGACAGCCGTACTCTCGTCTGTGTTGTTGCACGGTGTAATGTGAATACTCGGGTCTGTGTCGTTCCTGCACTGCGCGGTGCTGGTAGATGTGAATAGACTTTTAGTTATTAATTGATAAACTAAAGTTCTTAAAAACTTAAGACAAGATTTTTGTGCATAGCGCAAAGGGTAACAATTATTATTTTTATAAACAATATGTTAATTAAATCCTAAAACACTCATCCAAATTGAAAAAAAAGGCCATTTTAGAGCAAAGATAAATGTCATAAGCAGGACTCGAACTTTTACCCTTCTAATGTCAGGTTAGATAACTTCTGCCGTTGGCTGCAAATCAAACTTGTCATATTAATAAAGTTGGTTGTTTGCAGGTGAGAAATATAATTAAAAAAAAGCAGTATTATTAATGGAACTGTATATATTGATTAGCAGCGGGTTTGCGATGGCAACGGTAGAGCATCTAACCGGACATTCGGAAAATTCAGCCTATCTTGCTCAGGGGGTTTCAATTGGATGGTATGACTGGAAACCAATAGTGTGTTTATAAAAATAATAATTGTTAGACTTTTAGTTGTTCTGAGAATACTACGTAAGCACCAGCTTATGGAGATTTTACACGACACTTATTTCCATAAACGATCCTCATACAGAATTCATATGGGAACCAGTATGGAAAAATTTTACATTACATAATCTTTATTTTCATAAATACGATTGCATTCATATATAGTTATAATCCTATTTTCGAAAGATGCTAAATTTAAAACAATGGCAACCATATATCATAATATGGAAGTATCTGTCACAAACTGTTCAAATATTGTAAAAAATATACGCGTAATTCACAATGCCGAACAGAAACATCAGTAATAAACAGTTTTATATATTCCGCAATAACCATGCAACATTTAGTTACGTAAAACAATGACAGCTGTCGAATAATGCACGTTAAAATAAACCAAAATAGGTGTCACAATACAGTCGTATTTTTAATACGGAAACCTTATGGAAAGACGACCTGTTTGGAATCTTTGAGGAAAGGCGCCCATTAAGAACCTCGAAGCATCGATAAGACTTATTTAGCGATTTTAATAGGAGCAAATGCCTCAGAAAAGGGACTGTGAGTATGAGTAAGAATACACTTGGTGATTTCCTCGTTGCGAGTGTACAGCATGGCCCTGCATCTGGTCTTGTATCTTCTGATACACCTCCAAAGGATCAGACCTTTTGAATTACAGTTTCTCTCTTTCTGAAACCGATATCCTTTCATCAAGACAATGGGGTTTCCACGCCTCGACAATCCGAACGTGGCGACTGGAAAATAAAATAAAGTGTAAGAAAAAAAATTATAAAAGTATATCGTCGAATTAGTCAATCTTTCTTTTTGGTTCGATAACCATTGTCTTTGTCCGAATTGAAATTAGGGATAATTTCAATTCTGTTGGCATGATTGCAGAGTTCAACAGAGGCTGATCTCATCAGCGGTGGTAGTGGGACAACGATATTTGAGCTATACGTACATGTATAAGACGTTACTTTAGTTCTTGCAAATTAGTTGATATTATTCAGTCAATAAATACACCCTACGTTAATAGTGTTGTCATTTCCCCACGCATCGGAATCACTGATGCGGCTACTGGCGTCGGCATAATATACCCTATTAAAAGAATGTATTTTTCAGCATAGTATGCAGTCACGACTCGTAGTAGTAGGTAGTGCAACAATTTTCATAAATGATAATGAACAAAATTAAATAAACGTACTATTGGGTTGATTTTCTCAAAAAAACGACGCTATAGAAGTAATTCAATCAGTATTATTACTAAACAGAAAACAAAACCAATTAAAAACTGTATTAAAAAACTCGTTAAGGGAGGATAGTTTATGAACTCCTGTCTCCAGAAGAGCATTAAGGGTGACTCCACCCAGGCAGCCATGGCAATAATAATAGTATTCGTGTACTTACCGTGTTCTCGTAGTATATTCCGGAATATGTACCAGTACTGCCTGATGCTTTCCTGATCGCCCACATTGTATTTCAATGAATATAACATAAATTTCTAAGATACGTTAACTATAAACTCGGATTACATATTTAAACTGTAAGTTATAATTACTTAATGAAAGAACTAAAATTATTATAACTCGCAGATAGAAGACTTGTTTTTAAAATTGTTAATGGTATTATAGACAGCCCTGATATAGTCAACTTAAATAAATTTAATATTCCAACTAGAACTACTCGATCAAAATTTTATTCAATTGTAACAATAATTTCAGGACCGAGTCCGTCAAAAATTCACACGGTACCTAGACTTCACGCAGAAGATAATACTTTTTCAGACAGCAGATATGTTCAACTCTCGGAATACAATTTCAAATAGACGATTATTGCATACATCCTCAACAATTATTAATAATTTAAAAAATAAAACAATAACTTTGTTTACATCACTTTTATTTATACTTTAGGCGACCGGGTTTCGCTACTACCGTAGCTTCTTCAGGGCAGTATACAACTAAACTATGAACTAAGATGCACATGTGTTATAGACTGATACAAACAGGCGAGTGAAGGGCCAAGGGTGGGAGATCAGCACGTACCTGCTGACCGGGAAGGGTGTGTACATTGTTTATTGGGAATAATTTAAGGATTGGACTTTTATTTAAATTTATTTGATTATTTATGAATCTACTATTAGTGTTTTTGACTTTCCTTATTTCTAATACTTCTAAGTTATCTAGTCGAATGCCATTTTTATGTAGTAAACTAGTGCCTGTATTTTTATTGAATGTGTGGTCTGTTTCTAAGAGATGGTTAGCAAATTCGGAGAACCCATTATTATTTAGACATCTTAAGTGTTCTAAAAAAAAATATTAATAAGATATATGTCTAGAGTATAAGTATCGGTGAATATGATGTGTGTTTTGTCTACTAGTATTCGCCTCTGTTGCTAATTATTTGGAACCGTACTTACACGATTATTGCTGAATTTGTTCGTGAGACAAATTAAATATTTAGTTTTTGTATGTCGTGAAGGCTATATATTTTACCTATGTACATACTGTGATGTGTTTTTCACCTTTGTCACTATTGTAATTTGTTCTTTTTAACAAAATATGTAAAAACCCATATTGGGGTATACAATATAATAAATAAATATTTTATGACAATCGAACCGGGAAACACGTAATATAATAATAATAAATAATAATAATAAATGTTTATTCCGGTATGTGGGGAAATTATAAAAAGCTATAATCGGCATTATCGGTGATCGCTCGTAAAACGAATGAATTTAAACATTTTATCACGTAGGTCTTCGAGAGAAGCATAAATTAAATACACGCTTTCTTGAACTTGGGGGAATATCGAAAAAGAAACAGATTTTCAGCATTATACATCGAAGAACTACTAAGGAATTACTGGATTATGCTACAAGGGTAATTAAGCAGCAAACTCTGAGCAATCTGAAGCGTGGAAAGAAATTGGTGTTATTTATGTGTTAGTAAATTTCTTCAAACGATTGGCATTCACTTTGTGGCGTCATTATTAATAAATTAATAAAAATAACTTTGTAATTTGTCTATACTTGACATTATTAGTGTTTAATATTCTGTATGTCCTGATGAGGAAAGCATCGCTTTAGAAACATGTTGATATTTATATATTAAAAAGTGGTGTTTACAAAGTAATTTTTATTCATTTGTTAGTAAATAAACTAGTGGTATTTTCTTTCCTGAACTTCGAAGTTCGTTATTCGAAAATGTGTCATTGTTTATTGATCGCGTATCCGAGACTTTCTCTCCTGGCATCTTTCTCATTTCTCATGATCACATTGTGCTTTGTTATCGCTGTGGAATGTGAAATCAAACCTAAAAGACTTTTATAACACCTTACCATTAATAAAACATACTTGTGGCATCAATATAAAAGTGCTAGGCATTGCACACCCCTGGAGTGACTTTTTGTACATTTGATAGTTTAATGAATTACAAGTTTGGGCATGTAAGGTATCAATTGATATCAATTGATGAGGGGACAAATCTTCTTATTTCGCATGGTGGGGGATTAGAGGGGAACATCTAGGTCTGCAGGCCAGTCTAGGGCCTCAGGAGTCGTCCTGTGGACCTCCGCATGTTGAGAGGTCTGAGGGGAACATCTAGGTCTGCAAGTCAGTCTAGGGCCTCAGGAGTCGTCCTGTGGACCTCATCAATTCCGCCGGGGAGTTAATGGACCGGACAATCTGTTCGGTAGTCTGCACCGTATCGCATTCACACATCAACGACTCTGTAAGGCCGCACATGAGGATCATGTGGATAGAATGGCTGTGTGAGCATCTTTCCTATTGATGGAGGACCAGAATATACGAGGCAATGAAAACTCGGGCTGTCCTCGGTACGAGGTAAGCACTTCTTACATCAGCCGCTTGCACACTCAAGTGTTTGCCTGGCTGGAGTGAGAGCTAACTGAAGGAGTCCCTCTCCTTCCATCCAGAAGGGTTTTCGCAACTTCAGAAGGCATTCAGGATTCAGGAAGACGTGACATCTAAGAATAAGAATATTGGGCCCACAGCACGTTCCCTGACGAAGTCCTAAACCCATAAGTAAAGTTTTAAAAGCATTAAAAGTGTGTCGCTCCGCCGTTTCGTGCAAATTTGGGCATTGCGGCGGAATTTAAAAAACTTTGGATTTGAGTATTTATTTTTGCAAAAATGTAAACTAGGATGTTAACCAATGAAAAAATTGAAGAAGATACTTGTCTAAATTCAATACTTTTTGGGAAAAAGGGGTTTTGAAAATTTGCGAAAAGATGGTAATAAAATGTATTTGAATGGTAATGATATAGCTGTGGTGGGTAATGAAATGTATTTGAATGATAATGATATAGCTGTGGTGGGTAATGAAATGTATTTGAATGATAATGATATAGCTGTGGTGGGTAATGAAATGTATTTGAATGATAATGATATAGCTGTGGTGGGTAAAGAAATGTATTTGAATGATAATGATATAGCTGTGGTGGGTAATGAAATGTATTTGAATGGTAATGATATAGCTGTGGTGGGTAAAGAAATGTATTTGAATGATAATGATATAGCTGTGGTGGGTAATGAAATGTATTTGAATGGTAATGATACAGCTATGGGGGGGTAATGAAATATTACGGAAGGGAATGAAAAAATGGTTTATGATTATTATTCCTGCCGCAAAAAGTATAAAGAAAACACAAAACAAGTCATTATTTTATTTATTTAACAATCTTGCAGTTACTAGATCCAAAAAATATGATATAATACACAAATTAAATGGAGTTGGCATTATAAAAATTAAAAATTGTGCACGTTAGGTACAAACGTAAATCAAATATTGTAACTTAAAAAAATAATATAACTCAGCCCATCAAAAAATACATACACACGATAAACAAATTACAAAAAGTCAATTTTTCAATATCGAGAACTTTTTTTCTCCACGAGGTAAATTTTATGATTAAATAAATTGTGAATTACTGTAATTTATTATGGCTGCATGGAAAAAAAGGTATCTTCATGGAGAAAACAACTTAGGCTGGGTAATTCTAGATAACTGGAGCTGCTTGTCTAAATCGCCTGGTGCACATTCATTGTATCCCTGAATGCGGATAGATCGAGTGGTAACTTCTTTGAGGCAATGTCTTCTTCCTCGATAATTTTAATACACTGTGAACTTTTTCTTTCACTATCGCGGTAAATGTCTCCAACGATCCTACATCCCCAACATATCTAACAAAACTGTCGGCTGTTCTTTTTAGGACCGCTCCAATCCCGTTAGTGGACCCATTATCGTGACCTATTGGTAGTTCCGTGTCACTACTTCAGGGCATGGTACTTGATCTGTTATCCTCGTGATCGTGTAAAATATGTTTCGGTTTCGAATTGACGAGTCGGACAAGAAATGTGTACCTGTTACTAATGGGTGCTTTTCTCGCACCATGTTTAATATGGGCGTTAAATGCACCCAGATAGCTGAGGCATCATGCTGTAAGTTCTGACTAATAGTGGAACAAGACTTTGTTTGATGAAATTATTAAAGCCATTATTTTTATTTACTTCTTATGTTTCTAACGCATTTTCCTTATTGCGGTTACTATTTCAACAGGTCTTCGTCTTCTGTTAAGTGGACATTCAAGTTCAATTTTCAATAATTCAGGTTTATTAATTCTTAAGGGGTCGTCTAGCATTTTGGGATCTGCGTTTTCTTGTATTTCAAGTGGAGAGGTTTCTATTAATATTGTCTGAATCTTTCTTTCGTTTGCCTTTTTCTTAAGGTGTGTTTGTGAATTCACTTTCCATTTCTTCCGTTTTTCTCGTTGTACCCGTGTCATGTGGTGTCATGTCTTTAATGGATAATATGTTTTTCCTTTCTTTTCTTAGTAAATACCTGTTCCTTTCCTTTTCTTTTTGTAAAGCATAAAGATTCGGGATACTTTTGTTTTCACGCTTACGTAGTCTATATTTGGCCAGGTTTTCTTCTTTTAGATCTGTAGCAAAAGAAAACAGTTCCTCAAATAACATTTAAGTGAAATAAAATATTTTTTAACATTTCGTAAATGCAAATCATGAAAACAATGATTTACTATGCGCGTGTTCGGTGTTAAAAGCTACAGAGGTAGATGCAAAGAGATTACGTTGGTAGGTGTATTTAAAAGTATTGTAAACAGGTATGTATAAATTATATAATTTTTTAGTACCTTTAAAAAAAATCATTTTTCTCCATACGCCTTCATAACCTTCCCTGTCCAATTTCGGAAGGTACGAAAGGCAAGGAAATTGATATGAATGAAGCATTTTTTTTTAATAAAATAGGGCTAAATACAAAATTGATAAATATACTTGAAAGAGAATCACTTGAAGAAAAAACATTGTATTAGAAAAAAAAGTTATTTGTAGGTACTTACAGTATAATACTCCGGAAGGTAATGATCACGTAGACTGAAGAAAATAAAAAAGTCGTACGAAGAAAGGAAATATTTGTTAATTTCTGGAATACTTCCTCCCAGCTAAAAGCAAAACACAGAACTGAGCGTTATAAAAACACCAAACCGCTGACCACGGGCTTGTACGTATCGACTTGCACAAAACTGGTAATAATAATTGGACTACTTCTATAGCGTCATTTTCGTGACAAAATCATCTCAAGCGCGCTATACAAATAATGTACTCGTATGTACTACATATGTACACTGAAAAGCTTTTTACAATATTCAATGTACCTACAGTAGATAAAATTTATAAAAAATATGCAATTATTCAAATCTTTAAAGAAAAAACGTTAAATAAATTACAATTTAATATATCCACAAGGTATCAACAAAACATTAAAATCCCGCCATTCAATACTAAGCATACGCAAAACACATACCTATATCTAGGAATAACTTTTTTTAACAATCTGCCATCTGATCTTAAAATTATAGAAAATATCCATGAATTTCAACATAGATTAAAAAATTACCTCAAACTACTCTAACAAATTAAAAAAAAAAAAAAATAATTTTTATTATTATTAGATTTTTTTTGTCTTTTATTATTATCTTCTCTTCTTTTCTTCTACTTTCTTTTCATTTTCTTTAATACTATTACTAGTGATAAATTACAAAATTTACACGACAAATTCATATTTTCCTGCTATTGTACAACAATATTTTAAGTTATGATTTGATTAATTAAGCGATAATCACTCAACAAACACAAGAACCTTGTTTCTTTATGGTGAGGAATAGCTATATTATATTTTTTGTTACACTATATGAATCATGTCTTATTTTTATATACTCTCTGTAAAAAAAATTATTATATTAAATAAATAAAAAAAATAATTAAAAAAAAAATGTAACCTACCACTTATAATTACAGCAAAAAAAATATTGCTAATGCTTACAAGTAAGATTTATAACTGTTGACTTACAGGCTTATAGCTAGCAACTAACTACTGTGACTTATAACTACTAGTGACTTACATCTATGACATCTAGCTAGTGCCTTACAATTTAGACTTGAGTAAACTAGTGACTTAAAACTAATACATATTTATGACCAAGTGCACATTTCATACACAATACTGCAATATGACTTACAATTGTGGATTAAAACTAGAGTCTTTCCATTAACATGCATATTAACAATATTACAAATACCTGTTACGATTATTGCCCGTGCTGTCATTGGTAAAGCATTCAAAAGTAGAAGTCTGAGAAATGTTATTGTCTTTAAGAACGTAAATCTAGGAGAAAGCAAATAAATCTATCAGTAAATCCCTTGGACTGATAATAAAAAACACCACTAAACCAATGCGGTCGTTATTATAGACACAATAAATTAAAAGGGTGAGTCTTTAGTTTTACTTTGAATTCAACAGAACTGTAAATCTATCGCAAATGTGAAGGGAGTTTGTTCCAAGATGTTGGGCATGCTACTGCAAAAACTCGGTCTCCAAAATTGGTATTGGAATTACGATTAGGTACCTACTGAAAGTCTTCCTACGGCTGTTGACGATGCTGATCTAAGAGTTGATTGCCTAGTATTGACATCGTTTGGAGTGCACAGTTCCGACAAGTAGGGTGGCGCCATGTCATGTATCGCCTTCTTTCAATATGTGGGGAAGGTAATGAAAAAATTCGCGTGAAAAAAATTAAAACTGATCAATATTGTTAATTATTTTATAAAATAACTACACATACACGTTGAGAAAACAGTTATTATTGAGGCTTTCGCCGACTCAAGATGTAATTCATTTTATTATCAAGGTTTAAAAGGAATCCATCCATGAACTCAAAATGTCATAAGTTGGAATAGGAAGGTAATGAAAAACACGTGTTTATTTTTCGAATAGTTATTAGTGTGTAAATAATAAACCTTATAAGGAATAGTAATGCACCAAAGGAATGATAAAAACAAAAATATGTCAACAACAAAAATCGTTTGGAAATGCGATTTGCACGAAACGGTGGAATGATCCTAGTAGAAGATTCCTTTACAGTATTTGGTCGTGATAAATTGAACTAAAACAAAACTGAGTAACACATTTAATTGAATGCGGATTCGATGATAATAGACTCAACAGAAATATTACTTACCTTGAAAATAATATTGTATTTAGTGATCTTCTCATCTTAAATGTATTTTGGGTAAAAAAATGCTTTAATTTATCTTATATAACACATAGAATTTCTATAAGAGTAAAAAAGTGAAGCCGAGCAAGCAAACTGAAATAGCTCCAAAAAAGAAAAGCACTCATCTGGAGGAATTGGAATAAGAGAAAACAGCTATAGCCAATATTTCGTACGTTGTATATTTATTGTCATCAAAATGAATCAAATAATTTAACGTGACATACAAAATATAAGAGACAATAGTTTGCACTAATTTCCACGTACGATCTGAATGAAAAATATCATGAAATGAGGGATGTTTAATAGCTTTTCAAAGGCATTCTAAGAATAGAAGAACCTTTTCATTGCATTTGCCGATGAGAGGCCGGTTAAAAACACTGAGAGATAAATCTTGCTTATTTTCATTGTTGATCGATTCGCTCCCTAAAACGTAGCAGTATATTTGAGAGTCCACTGCCCTCCACCAGCTGCGATCTTCTACTGCTGAAAATGTATTGATTTCGGGAATGCTGTCGTTTCTTGCCACCTTCTGGCTGACTTCTTAACTATAGTGTACAATCGAGAGTTAGACTTAATTGTCAACGTTACCAGTTGTACAAAACCAAATTTTACTATATGTATGCCGACTTTTGTGTTATATGACAGATCCTAGAGGTGATTGTGTTGATCTTTCACAGAAATAATAACATCATTGAAAATGTTTACAACTGATGAGCATTTTCTATTGTGATGGGAAGAACAGATCCACCTCTCCTTACCGGACAAACCCTGGGAATGCATAGTGAAAAGATGGTTCTTAAATATCAACTGCCTCTTTCCATATTTGGAAACCGTAAACACAGCTGGAATATAAAGGGAAATCATACATTAACAATAAATAACACAAAATGAAATATGCAAAAAACGACAACATAGAAAGCGGTTTAAAAAAGTATAATGACGACACAGGTTCAGATTCTTTAAATAGTTCTTGGTTGCACGAATACAAACATTTCAATCATTGCACATTACAACTTCCGAGTAGGTATTCCTATTCATATCGGATTATAAGAATAAACATTGCAAGTATCCCCCCACAGCTATTCCCGCAGTTAGGTGCGTAACATTTTCCCATAACAAAGAACGAGAATTCCTAAAATTGACACCCATAAAAATTCACTATTTTCAAAGATCAAGGGGTCTAATTCGCCCGGTTAGTTCATGCCGATTTTTCAAATAAGAGTATTTTTTAATCTCATGCTTAATAAGATAGTTTTTAAAAATTGCATATGGTCGCTATTCTTGAGTCAGCAAAAATCTCAGCACACTCATATTGTATCAGGAGATGAAAGAAAATATATATGATCCTTATTTTTAATTATGATAAAGGTTTTCTTTTATAATTAATGAATGTCTTAAATATATAAGTATTAATTTAATAAAAAAATAATTAAATGAATTAAAAATTACTTTGCATTCACCACTTTATTAATATGTACATATCACCATGTTTCGAAAGCGATGCTTTCCTCATCAGGAATGTATAAATGCTTTCGAAAGTTGTTGATATTAATAAAGTGGTGAATACAAAGTAATTTTTAATTAATTTATTAATAATGATGGCACAAAGTGAATTTGAAGAAATTATTAAAAAAAATAATTGCTTTAAAATAAGGAAAATATGTAGATGCGTTCACCTCCCGAGAAAAAAGTTTTTGTAGATTTAAGGTTGAGTCAGAACAGCGACGATATGG
The DNA here is from genome assembly GCA_022606495.2 of Halesus radiatus. Lineage (NCBI taxonomy): Eukaryota > Metazoa > Arthropoda > Insecta > Trichoptera > Limnephilidae > Halesus > Halesus radiatus. The sequence continues at coordinate 11,975 of JAHDVE020004240.1, forward strand.
AGGTTCAATGACATAGATCTATGGACGCTATTAAAGATTTGATAATGCAGACGAAACGCTGAAAAATCTGATCAAATTATGATATTTTGACATTAAAATAATGGAAATAGTGGGAACGACAATAGGATATTTCCAATTAACCAATTTTATCGTAGAAATTTAATGCGAGAATTTATGGAAGGTGTAAGAATGGATGAATGGCGGCATACCTACCGGTTTAGCGCCCTTGGGGTGATTTTTCACAAAAAACGGCGCTACGCAAATTATCCAAATATTATTATTATTACATATCGGGACGGGAAATTACGATTCAGTTTGCTGTCGTAGTGTAAACTGGTTTTATTGTGTATAATTCATTGGAATTTGTACTCTGCCTAACACGATGTTAATCTTTCGTTTGACAATCCTTACAAAAATTAAACAAAATTTGGTGAAAATCTGTAAAATAAAGTATAAAGCACAAACCTTTGCGCATCACTGGTGGCTGCGGCTCCTTTCCACATCTAAAATGTTGGACGTAACATGTTATAAGATCTAAAAACGTATTTTATTTTAAAGAAAGACAAACATTCCCAGGCTAGAAGATGTTGCTTGTGTCGTGATGAAGGACTTAGCCAGCTGAGGAATTGAACTCACGACGTCTGGGTGAGACCCAGACGCGATGCCAACTCAGCCACTGACCGGTCAAATATTAATTTTATTGCAGCGCGTCCTTTACCAGTCAATTGGGACTTGTCGTTTTTAACAATATAGACAAAAGGAAATAACTTGGACGGGTTCTTTAATTCATATACGGATTTTTAACTTTAACGATTCTATCAAAAGTGATGTTAGCGGTTAAGGTTTCAAAAATATTTTTTTTCGATCATTTTATTTTGCTGTGTTATTTACCTACAAGAGTTATTTATAAACAGGATTAGAAATGGTAAACTCGCGCTTATTCACATAAAAAAATGATGTTGGAGATTAATTAAAAATGAGAATTTTGTTAAAATTTATTGATTTGTTAAAAATAAAACACTTTTAACTTTAACTTTTTAACATCAAACTTACAAAATATATCACACAATCTACTTTATTACAAAATGTGTGTGTATCTACATAATACCTACAAGACATAAACACATTAAGTGACTTACCTTTAAATTTTGATCTACATACGTACGTAAATGTGAATTTTTATTGCTTTTTTTTAGAAATTTCATTAAATGAGAAAGGCTCGTTAGAATACAATTTATAACAATTGTGTGAAGTAACTATTACACTGATTTTATAATTTATGGAACCATATCCATAAATCGTGTATTATTTCATATTTGATATTATTATGAGTTATCCAGAAATTATACTAAAACCGTTCAAGTACATTCAATAAAGCCCAGCAATATATAATATCTTTAGAGATTTTGTTTACGGTCCAGATATCATCGGGATTTAACAATGAGGTTGTCTCCTACAGTGAAATTTCATGTTATTTACAAATTAATCGTATTAATTAGAGCATGCTGAGGACAGAACGCTTTGCATTTTTGGAAAATGCCGAATAGAAGCGAAATAATATTTTAGGAGAATCTCACCGGCCGGACGATAAGCGTGTGACATCACGATACATAAAATGACTGGCGCGACAGTATATGGGGCAGGATATTTCGAATGGCAGTAATTATGAATTGTGTCTCGTGATGTCACGAGTATTTTCACCTGAGCTCACTTTGAAAGCTCATAACTTCGTCATTTGAGATACCGAAAAAATATTTTTACTGGCGTTATTAACTCTTTAAATATAAAACATTTATACAAACAAATGAGGCAACCTCATAAATAATGTTTTTTTTAAATCTATTATTTAACAATGGAATAGTTGTGAACACTACACGAGAGTCTTCCTGGCCTGAGTCAGTCGGAGTCTTCCACCTTCGAAGAAGAGGGAAAAGGGAGCTAAGTGAGTACCCGGCTCTTCAGATCTGATCACTAAACATGGCTAAAGCTATTTCAAATAACATTTGTACTCTGAATGGTGATCACTTACCAGTAACATATTAAGAATATCTTCAATTGAGAACTGCTGTGAGCCGAAGTTGAGCTGAGAGAAGAGGGAAAGGGGAGCTAAGTACCCGGCTCTGATCACTAAAGCTATTTCAAATAACATTTGTACTCTGAATGGTAATCACTTACCAGTAACATATTGAGAACATCTTACATTCTGGAACTCAATACGAATGATACGTAATTATAAATTGTATACGTAAAAAAATCATAACAATAAAAAAAAAGATTTTATTCTGAATCCCAAAGCAGCAAATATTAAAAATCGACTTATGAATAACTTGGGAACTATGGGTATATTCGTTTATTAGTTTGGTCATAAAAATAAACAAAATGGCGATATTTTATGAAGAAAAAAAAAGTTATTTGAAAAATAATTATGCAATTGTAATTAACCCTTAGCACAACCCAGTAAACAATTATTTTTAAATAAATGGGAAACATTACCACTGTTCCAATACCGAAAAATTAATTGATATATATAATAATCACCGTTCCACTAAGGACGAAAATGGTTTGAAAATAACCTTACCTTTAGACTTGCTTAGACTATTATAGTTCTTATAAGAATATAAAATCAATAATCATTAGTAAACCCAATTGCCATTATTCGGACAATAAGGACAATAAAAAGGACAAAAATAATGTGTTAAATACATTTACAACTTGCCAGTTTCCAAGTTTTTTAACCATATATTTACGAAATAAATTTAATTTCGAGCAAAACGCAACTCTTCAAAGGAATGACTATCAAATTATATATATAAGTACTAACTCCCTTACTTATAATTGCGGTGAAAATATTACGCAGCGCACAAGTTCGGAATAGTGAAAAACTTGGATTGGTAAAACTGCCTTAAGGTTGGCATAACTATACCAACGCTAAACAGGTGCGTAAGAATCTAATAAGTAAGACGGTATGAGTTTATAATGTACAGTATAAGGTAACCTTAACTATAAACAACATCAACACATTTGACCAGATTAATTAGTAGTGATTATGCACCCCACGGTGTTTGACAAATTTCTCATCCAGGGTGTATATTTTAGCACGGCACGAAGATATCTTTTGCTTGATGCATCGCCAGGCCGTTATGCCGGAGGTCAGGACGTGGTATTTTGCGTACCGAAAGCCGTGAAAGTCCAGCACTGGATTCCCTTGCCGCGACTTCACGAATACTGGCCCTGAAAAATAAAAATCATTAGTATCTTGTGGGAGTAAGCGAGTCCTTCCCACGAGAATGGCTGAACACTAGGAGCCAAGGTGGCCGCCGCGCTGGTATGGTTCAAACATAATTTATTTCATATGCTGGATATTTAATTATTTACTCAAGTTCTTATCCCTAATAACATCTGAAAATAGTCAAACACGAAAAACCGTAAAAATTAAACTGTATTTTAAAAAAAATCAAATGAATAAATTCGAACAAGATGCCAACGCATCTGTCGCTGGAAGCGCTGTCAGCATCTGGGCATTTATATTGGAAAGTTATGGTTTAAGTTCGCGACAGTGAGCCCATTGTTATTTGCTTATTTGCATATCATAATCGATAACTGATGAAATGGACACTTGCGCTAGTGATTTTTTTTTTTTTTTTTTAATTTAGATATTTTTAATTTTTTGTATTTCTATGGCATTAAGTATGTCACAATTTCTAGACATTTTGTTTGAAAGGTTTTATCCACTATGTACAAGTTTTAAGAACGCTAGTAAATGAAACGGAAGTGTCGAAATCGGTATCACAGTAATAAAATTAAGTAACAAATGTACATAGTGGATAAAACTCTTCAAATAAAATCGATATTTTTAGATTAATTTATTTTTATTTTTGTGTAGTGTAAGTGTGGAGAATTTATGTTAGATACGAAACTTTAACTGTATCTGATTTCTAAAGGCACTGCTGAGAACCAGGTGCATTCCGGGCTCCGGAATGTGCAGCTGAGCAGTGACTTTTTTGTCAATTGCTAAAGTCACATAATATGCAAAAATGAAAATATGTTACTTATTAACAAATAAATGATTTTCAAATTATTATTTTATTCTATGGCATAGAAATTTTATTCTATGGCATAGAAAAAAACCACTTTCAGTCAAATGAACGTAAAATGGACAGAAAGACAGATGTAATTGGATGAGATAATGTAACAAATAATATATGGGTGAGAGACCACTCCCAAGTCACGGATTAAAATATTTATAAAGCAAAAAGAAATGCATAACTGAATTGGGAATTATAACATAGGCAGGAACGATAAACAAAAAATCTACACCAATTTGAAAGACAACTGAGGTCGCTAATTTAGATAGACTTTTCGACTCCGGGGCCACAGACGGAGAACCGGTTAAAAAAAGAATTTCGATGCTTGAAAATATTTTATTAATTTCACTCGAATATGATGAAATTACCCTATCTTCGGGCACACAGACACGCCAAGTAGTGGTGAATCGTTCATGAACGAGCCACTCATTTGTGCCGACTCCTGGTAAACCGAACCACGGCACAATTGAAGTGTGACTCACTTAATTTACTTGTTTAATAAATTTTTATTAAAAAAAATTCTTCACACAATTTTTGTCTTTGTCTTACATTAAAATTATTAACCTAACTAACTAAGCCTGTATCTAAATAAATGTTTGCTTAATACGACCACAAATTTATTTACCAACCGGTTTATTTACCTAAAAAGATAAACATATCGCGAATGTTCGATAGTATTCTCACGCATACGATGATGAATCTTTAGATAAGGTCCTTTAGTCTCACTGTGCCGGCTCTTAATGTGCGGCTCTTGTGCCGTTGTACAATCGAGTCGTCGTTCAATTGAGTCGTACGAAAATATTGGGTTGGTACCGTAACTCCTACTCTTAATGGAGAGAGGGACGTCGGAGAGTTATTATTTATAAATTCAAAATAATGATAATATTATTGTGCAATACGATAAACATGGTGTTTTTAAAGAGAAAAATATTTAGTACGTTTTTTTTTAATTTACATGGGCATTTATCAAAATAAAATCAGAAATATTACACATTTCTGATCGTTCTACGCACGTTTTACAAAAATATTTAAAAAATTGAATATCCTTAAAAAATGCTGCGAAGGTTTTTCATTAGCATGTCGATAAGATAAATTAAAAAAAAGAACAGTGTGTAGTTTAATTTTTTCATAAACACTATGTAACTTAAATGTTTTTTTTTAATGTGGATTATTAATATTTGGTTAAGTGTAACGAGAAAGGATTAAAAAAAAATTTCTCCACTTTAAAAATCATATTCATATTTTAAATATTTTGTAAAACGTGCAATAGGACGGTCAGAAAAAGTAATATTTCTGATTAGATTTTGATAAATGCTAAAAGCCTATGTAAATTTATAAAATATTTAATATTTTTTGTCTATTTAAAAAACATTTTGTTTATCGTATTGCGTATTAATACTATCAATATTTCGAAATAATAAATAATTTCGCTCGGACGTCCCTCTCGCCCTTAAGGCGATCCACCGGCTAAAATTCCAACGAAATCACGCGCTCCTAATGCAGAAGGCGACAAGGTTGAGATTCCCGCTTAACATCGGCCGCATGTTTCGATTTACGCAAAAATCACCAAAATGCGTGTTTTATTCTATTCTGTAAAGCTCAAGCATAATTATTAAAAAAATTTACGGCTATATTGTAAAAAAATAATTATTTACCACAATGAACAATACGACAATATCGGAAAAGGGGTTCGTAACTAGGAGAGGTTGTGCTTTAAACATTTTTTTAATGTCTGATACTTTATTTTTTTCTAGGCTTACAAAAATAAATATCAAAAAAATGCCCGGTTATACGAAAGGCCAAGGTGTGTTCTACTTGCAGTATTTAATTAAATCATCTATGATATTTCTAGGCTATCAAATTCGCAAACCGAAAACACATGATTTTTCATCACTTGCCATTGCATCGCCTTAACAAAATGAGTCATGACCCATCTCTACCAACGAAACACTTATATCGGTGGTACTCTTCAATGGGCAGGGGGAAAGACCGCGTTTGAGTAATTATTAATTATTTATCATCATAATATATGTAGAATAATATAACAAAATATGCTCACGTATCGGTACTAATGACTTACATGCCGATGATATTTTAAACATCATCGAATTTCTTGCATTAGATCTGAAATTTATATTATTCACACGATTACCTAATTTAAAAGAAAAAAAAAATTGAAAAGAAAACCGTATTTATTAGCCAAAAAGTCTTCATATTAAGAACGAATTCATTCAACACACACATATATATATATATATTACAAATATATTAAGACATACTATACAACACTACATCTTAATGGATAATCATTAAAAATTAAAACATAAGTTATTTAAAAGAGTTTTTATAAGTCAGAAAAACAAAGATTGAAAAACAATCTACCAACATAGATTACCAACAGTGGAAATTTATACAGTTAGTTTTAAGATATAAAGTTACAATTTATAAATGTAGAATTTGGTGTTTGCTTGCGACGTTTTAATCGATTGTATAATTTGTTGATTAATTCTGCTTTTTTATTATTTATTTTTTAACGTATGAGGAAACAATATGATTAAGGTAGCTACTTCATTACTTAGGAACTCTGGGTGTGGCATGATGCAAACCTATTCTCACAAATATATACAAAGATCATCATGTTTTTTGTTGTAAATGACTCATTATTGCACGTATATTGAAAATCATTATTTTTTGTCTTGATTCTGTGACAGTGCAACATAACTATTAAGTCAACCAAGTCAATTGGATGCATTAAAAATTTAAACGTTTATATTAAAAATAAAATCTAATTTAAAACACATATTTTATAAATTGGTAAAATGTATCTATACCCATATTCAAAGGGTACAAAGAACAAGGGGGTTTTTCACCACGTTTAAGTATACTGTCACTAAGCGCTACTCATCGAGGAACTTACAATATTATATCTGTTTCATCACCGCTGAGTAAAGCTACAGACACGTAAATGTCCGTTTTAAAGTATTCAGCACTCAATCCTACGATTAACTAATTGGGAGCTACTTGACGTTGGTGAAACAGTCGACGGTTACCGCCATGATGATCCTATGATTAAAGTTCCTTAACAATTTACCGTTTTTTATGCGAATACCGCTCAAGACTCCAAACTGTCCGGAGCCAGTGGCATTATGGCATCCATGTGTTGTGGCGCTGAAAGAAGTGAAGAAAAGAAAGAGATGGGAAAGAGGAAGGTTGGGAAATACCTGGTTATTCAGATCAGGTCACCAAACACGGCTAAAGCCATTTCAAGCAACGTTTCGATTGTGAATGGTGGTCTTTCACCGGAGTATCTACCATTCTGAGGTGGTGAAATATCCCCTAATAGAACAGAAGTTGGTTCATTTTTTTTCATGTCCCTTTTTGTAATATAGAGGAGGAGGATGCGCGTGTTGTCCCTTCATAGCGATAATTACTTGGTCCAGTGTCTTGATCCACCCGTTACACCTGATATGTTTACTTCTCTGGGAGCAAATCCAGCGCTGGGCGCCGGCTCTGTCCACCTGGTTCACGTTGTACGTGTAACCCTCGTATTTCAGGAGGCGGTTGCCGCGTAGAGATCTGACGAAAGATATTCCTGGAAAGTTATCGCTGATATTAATACATTTACGTTAATATATTGGGAGAATGAGGGAAATTTATATGTTACCAGATACCTATTTAATAACAGTGCATAGATTAAAAATGTTTATTGAAATTGGTAAGTGAATCGTGTAAATCAAAAATGTATCATAAATATATCGGAGGAACGCTCAAAAAATGAGGAAGTGATTCAGGAAATGTAATAAGATATTAATGCAATATACCGGTTAGTAGCCGGGTGGATAAAAGCGTCGGGTACCCACGTCGTTGGTTCAATTTCTCTGCTACTTAACTCCCCCATCATTACATTAGCAAAATTTCCGTTTAGAATGCAGTGCTCCTGGAAGAAGGATCAAATATCGTTTAAACATGATCACGTGATTCGTAACACGGGAATGATTGTCTTTTTTTCAGAATAAAAAAATTCACGCATATTTAATCTTATGCTATAAAAACGGAAATTTAACAAAAATGCGATGAATATAAATTGAAGGAATACTAGAAAATTTACAGCAATTTCAAAAAAATCATTACCCCAAAGTAATATTTTAGCATGTGCGTATAATATTGCAGTCATGCCGGAGGAATTCGGTGGTAGGAAATGATAGTCATTTAGAATCAGTTTTTAATATTTATTTAAAATTTCTGTAAAACAATTAAAAATAAAATGGTATGTAAAAGTCAATCAATTAAGCTATGTTTTATTAATAATCAGTACCTCAGTATAACCACGTGCTTGATTTACTGATTTATCCGTACAATTCATGGAAATAAATTATAATTATTTTAAAATTACATTAATTATTGAAACAATATGAATAGTATATATATTATACATACTATTTAATTATATATTATTTACTTTATACTTTTGTTATTATAGTATGCATTATACTTAAATACCGTCCTAATAATTATGTTTTATACGTAAAAATTTATTACTAAAGTCACATACGAGTACTCGTACATGTACAACCTTTAAATAGAAACTAATTAAAAAATAGTATTTGAAGAACATGAAACAGAAGAAGAGACAACAAAAAGATTAATACTTCCGTAGTGTGCCAAGGGTTAATTTGCGCTCGGCCCGAGTCTAGTTTGTTTTTTACGCAATGATGTTTTTGTAAATTGTATCGTCTTACCAAATAATGTGTACATATATTTATAAAAATTGTTTACATCTATTAGTTATTAGTAGTTTCCCCAGAATAACTACTTACATTGAGAAAAATTATTTTTTTTACATTGTGGTTCCGATACGCCAGCGTACAACTGATACAAATTTGGCGTATATCATATTTCGGTGCATTAAAGGTTAATCAATATATTCACAATCATAAAAGATAACTACAATAATTATCTAGAAATAAAAGGAACATATCGACGGTCCCAACGTAAACCTGCGAAATTTCGATTTTTGTTTCATTGTTTTAAACTATCCAATTTATTCTATATTTTCAGATGTCAAAAAAATTATCGAAACTTCACGATACATCCAGGCGTAAAAAGTAAATCTAATTTTATTTTCACTCTCCTGTAAACCTCACAAAACGAAGATTCGACACCTTAAGTTAAGACCGTCGATATGTTTAGTGGACAAAACGATTTATTTATATGAAAAAAAATAAGCTTCTGTAATACAAAGTTTATTTGTAAATTATGTCTTCTAATTGGGAATAATAAAATTGAGTACCTATGTAGCTTCATATACATGGGTACTAGTGTGATATGCTGTAAGCGAGATGATGGACCCACCCGAAATACTTATGACGATCGACACAGCATTTCAAAGACGCTGGGAGCACAGAGGGAACCGCACTCTCACCCCCTACTGGAAGGGTTAACGCAAGCGTTCTGCATTCCACCCATTGACGTCAGAATTAATAGACTTACCACTTATATTGCTGGAGGCAAAGGTCACATAACACACATTTTGGCACCAGCCTAGTTCACTGCTGTCCAAGTTTGTTTCGCGTAATTTTGACTGCGGAACGCAAATTACAAAACATTTATAAAAAGGGTCAAACTAATAACTCGGATTTCATAAACAAGCAGAACCTTTTTAACCATTTGCTGTTTTACTTAATTTGGCAGCACGGCGAGCTCGCCCCCGTTATTTTGGTTTCTTCCCTTTGCGTGTTAGGGTATCTCTATGTTTTATTTGGTCTGTGATTCCAATCCAGCGTAAAGATTGGAACATGTACGACACTCGATTAGTTATAGATCTGATTATTGTAAATAATTACGTAAATGCCTAATTAAACCCTACGATCTACACGTGAGTTTATATTTACCATTTATAATGTTACATTTTAAAGAAAAAATGTCATAATAACTAACTAACCATCACGCCGTTTCTCCACAGGGGTAGGCAGAGAGGACGGACCGCCAAACAACTCGCTCTCGGCATACACTTCTTGTTTCATTCACATTCATACAATGTTATAATAAATAAAATAAAAATTACAATAAAAATGGTAGTGCAATTTTTTTTAAATTAATTATTATATATTAAAATGTAGGAATAGATTTTTTTAATATATTTCAATAGTAAAAATTATTTTAATAGGTGCATAAAAAGAAAATATAAAACCACCACCAAAACAAATTGAAAACTTAAAATCTTAAATAATATAACATGTAAAAAAGTGAAGAATAAAATAAAATAAAGATCATTAAAAATGTTAACAAATCGATTATTAAAAAATTCTTTCCTATTAAATAGTTTGAATTTCATCGCAAAAAATATTTAAAAAATCTTAAACTATTACAACCAATATAATGGGACGTACTCGGTATCATTAGGTACTGATAATTATTACAATATTATATAATTCGTCACATATAAGTGTCAAATGAGGTTGTCACCTACAGCGGAATTTCGTGTTATTTACAAATGTATGATATTAATTAAAACACACAGAACTTTTTGAAATGTTGATGTCACGGCTCTTAAAATGAATGACGCAGTCATAGGTAGATGTCATAAGCGCGGCAATAACCTTTACTGTCATTCAAATTGTGAATTGTGACGCCACGGGTATACGTTTTTTTTTCCTGTAACATCGTCATATTGGAAGATATCGACTAATTTTACTATCGTTATTAACACTATAAATAGAATACATTTTCATAAAAAAAGGAGACAACCTCAAATGCACAAGCAAGTGATCGCTTGAAAGGAATGTTAATTATTATCAATCTAAAGTGTTATCTCGGTACAACACCATCGTATTCCCACAGAGAGAGTGTATGAGGACATCATCTGAAAAAAAATAACAGTTGTAAAATTTATTCTGAAAAACGAGTGCACGTCAAAACACAGACTTTGCTTTTTTATGATATATCACCTCTGGGATAAAAACTTCATACCCAATGTGTTATTTTTTAAGCCAGCGAAGAATTCCAAACAAAACAATCCTTATATTTAAAAAGAGAAAATAATTGACAATTTAATAATAACCTTTACTTTAATTTATTCCCTGCCTCATTTAGGGATGTACAATTGTACAATAAACATAATTACGTATATATATATAATAATGAGTTGAAAAATTTTCATTCGCTTCGTTATGGTGCCGAGATAAATCCTCTTGCCGATTAGTTTCTAGCAGAGATAAATCCCGCACACAAAATCAAAATCATTAAATGCGCGCTAGATCCAAATAGTAACGAGAGAGGTGACAGTATCAGGGTCCAATTCCAAAATTCACACTAACCTGACTTTACATGTAATTATTGCATTGTCGACATATATAATATTATGTCGCTTTCAATTCCTTCCGCATTTGTAAACGCACCAATACCCATATCGATCATATCGTGGATCTTTCAATTCCTTCCGCATTTGTAAACGCACCAATACCCATATCGATCATATCGTGGATATCGGGTAGCCATTTCAGGTTTAAAAAAAACGCCGACAGTCATGTCAATAAGCTTTATTCAACAGAATAATAATATAATTTCCAACACCGTAGCAAGATATTACAAGACAACATGCATAGTAAATAATTATTATTATCAATGATTAAGTAAGTAACATTCTTACTAAAAATATATATTAAATCTGGTTAACAATTAATAAAACTTCTTTATCAAAGAGAAACTTAAGAACTACATAACAGTGAAATGGATATAAAAGTTAAATGTTACGATGAATTTTAAGAACTTACTTTGAAAAGTTTATTTTTTTTAAAGTTATATGAGTAAGGTCTCAGTGGGAATAAACCTGTTTTTCCAATTAATGTTTTATAAGACGGAAAATCAACACCTGTATTTGATATACATAATATCTTAAAAACATTATATGATGACTTTTGAGTCACAAACGCTCACTTCTACCTAATATTTTTTGCAAGAAATGTTTACCTTTATATAAAACTATTTATTGATTTCAAAAATTTTACGTGAATTCTTTCTCAAACAATAATATTTTAGCAGGGGATCCCTAAATGTAAAAACATTTTAAGAAAACTATTGAAAGGAAAAAAACTCATTTATGATAAAAAGGTAAAAAAATGACTTAATACAATAGTTACCATTATACCCTAGTATAAACAAATAAACAAGATAACATCACATGTATTTTTACTTAAATTATTAAGCTTTGAATCTTCGCCGAATATTTTTATTTATTTTTAAAAAATTCATATAATTATTGCATTAACAGCCTGATTAATCTTGTGTAAAAATATCTCAACGTTAAAAATACTATAATTAGTTAAATGTATAGGTATTATATATTTTTGTAAATAAAAATCTTTTAAATGTTTTTAGGTAAATAGTATGTATTTACCAGTGGCGTGCATTGCTCTATGACCAAGGGTAGGCTGCAATCTTTTCGACTGTAGTTACATAACATTGAATATTTAGGTGTCTTTGAAAAATTATGTTTTATTATTATATTCTACTGGTGACTGTGGCTAGGTTGACAAATAAGAGTAAAAGTTACTTATATATATACATTCTAATGCAATTCGTCTTCCTTTCTTATTAAACTCTATTATTACATTATCATAAAAAGTAACCGAGCCATGTTCATAAGGTAGGCAAAGCTTTTCAGCCTTATGGACTGCACGCCGCTGGTATTTACTATGTAATATATAGCGGAATGGTTTTAATTGCATCGAATTTCTCACATAAAAATTGACACTGTTTCAATCACAGGATATCACAAATTCTTTTTACGAGTATATTATAATAAATTTGACACTTTTCTCACAATATTTCTATAAATATTTAATGTGGAATTATACAAAAAATACAATTAAATTATTTGACGAATGTTTGAAATGCTTTAAATATGATTATAAAGGTTTATTGGAAGACATTCTTTCATGGTCGAAGTAGTACAAAATGAAAATATTCAGTAAAATTGAGATCTTTTTTGTGTTTGAGATCATTGAAATAGTTCAATATTCGGTTTATTTTACATTATATGTGGTTGCATTACTTACATTTCAGTAAAACACGCCTAAAAATGTTATTCATTAATAACATTATAGCAACAGTTAAGTTAATCAGTTTTATTGTAGAAATATGTAAATAAACAAATAATGATTGCTTATGACGGGACCTAATTGCTGCACATGACGAAAAATGTATGGAGACAGTAGGGAAATCTATACGGGACACCAAAAATGTAATCGAAACTTTAAACATTTCTCAAAATAATGTACACCAGTTTCACGCCCATATCGCGGAAGTTGAGGGAATTTTTCCCAGAAGATGATAATCTAAGAACAAAAAAAACCCTAATGAGTTTCCTGGAGGGAAATTTGATTAAAAATGTTCATTACTTTCTCTTGACGTACACTCCACTTATCTACACAAGCTTTTGTTTAAACGATAAGCGCAGTATTGTGAATTATTATTGAGTAATTACACTTGTATTAGCTTGCTGAAGTTAATGGTAGAAGAAGTCGGGAAAGCCCGAGGAAGACGTAGCGCGATCAAATGAATCGAATAATTCAGTAGGGTCATGTCCATGTTAGAATAACACAATAATGTGTATGAGACGATATACGAATTTGAATGAAGCAAGGCGTGTGTGCCGAGACGGTCTACCCTCCCTGCCTACCCCTGCGGAGAAACGGCATGATGTAAATGACTTAGTCGCTTATATTTCTATTTCAATAATAAAATAATATAAGTCTTTATTGAGCACGTGTAGCCCAGCTTTACTTTTTACTTACTTAAGGTTACGTGCGTTAACTGCATCTTTATGCGAACTTATTGTACATCAAAATCTAAGTAAAAAGTAACCATATCTATTCACTTAGTACGTCGATAAATCTTGGATTTCATGACTATTCTCCTGCTTGTGTTTCGCGGTATGAACGTGAACACGGTATGAGATGAATTATTTCTTCACCAGCGATTATAAAAGCTTAACCCCAATGGAGAATTGAGAAAGGGGACTGTCGGCCTCCACGGCTTGCGAGGGTAGTGCGTGTGCACGTCCTTGTGCGACACCACAGCGTTGTCCCGCGTGTGTACCACGGCCTTGCAACCCTTTCCCCCGTGGCTGGAGCAGGCCCAGCGACAGCCCCCTATCATGGACTTCTTGTGCAGGTAGTACGTGTAGTCCTTGTACAGCAGCAGGGTCGTACCGGTGCGGGACAGTATGAACTTCACTAAAAAATACGAAGTAATTAGTAAAAAATGAGAGGATATTGACAAGCATACAAAATATTGTATAATAATACCCAAGGGGCCTTAAAATGTACAAAAGTTTACCGACAACATAGTTGAAGCAAAAAAAAATGGACAGTACGGAGAGTGTCTAAGTTTTACAAAAATGTATAGATATCCGGTACATGACTATTATAATATAACAGTAAAATACAATAAAAAATAAAAGCGTAGAATTTTAGCGTGGCTGTATCGACATGCTCACCCATGGCATTGTGAATGTACCACTCAACCTGTACAGATACTTGTCCCGGTTTTATCTATGATAAGACACCATCCCTACAAGTACTTGTCCCGGTTTTATCTATGATACGACACCATCCCTACGGACTAGAGCAATATGCTCCTGTAGCTTCTCGATAAGACCGCGAGTCTCTGTTGAGCAGCATCACAGGAAGGAGCCTCCTACGAACGAATAGCAACGTATTCATATATTCCTGATGATGAAAGCATCGCTTTCGAAACATGTAAATATCAATGTAAAGTGGTGAATACTAAGTTTATTTTTTAATTCATTTATGAATAGCAACGTATTCAATGGCGGCCATTGGAATCCAAACAAGGGCCTTGCGACTTGGTATGTAGATTTTTCCCGGTTTACCCGCTCTCTCGAGCTTCATTAAATTATTATTATTATTTATTTATGTTTTATTAATGGTAACATGGCGCCATACATAAGGTCTTTATTGAGACAATGTATTCATGTAACCTAAGCTATTCGAAAGGAGAGAGCGTATGTCGGGGATCGCATGGATCAATCAAAAGAAGAGGAACCCTGTTGAGTTTAAGTTAGGTTAGGTTAGGTTAAAAAGGGCGTGCACAATGCGATCGTGAACATGCGTATACAATCATGAAAAAACGTTTATGTTTGATTTTATTTTGCGACTGCATAACAGTATTGCACCAATTTTCCTTTCTTAATAATTTATTTTTGTGCAATTATCTGGATAATGGTGATGGTGATGATATTCCTTTGTGATTTTTGGAAAAAAAAACGCTTTACGTTAAGTTCATCAAAGCAAAGGTTTAGACTAACTTGATTGAAGATATTTAAAATTGTAATAATATTTACCTCGGTGAAATCTCGTGTTGAAGTGAATGGTGTCGGATGTTCTATTCTTTCAGGAATGTGTGTATTTTACAAAAAATAAACTTGCTAGTGTGAAATAAGATTTATAAAATATTTTAACAGAAAATTTATTAAATTAACACATTTCGGGCGAGCGGATTAACGCGCTAACAACAACGTGTAGAGTGCAAAAATTAGGGGGAAGGGGAAAATTGCGTTTATTTTAAATCTCCATGTCTTCGAAAGTAGTCAATATTTTGTGATGAAAGTTTCTGTGCAGTACTCGCTATAATCGGTATCGTGTTATAGTTGCACGGTTACAGCGGTGGCAGACTACCGTTGATTACCGGCCAGTTTTCTTCGGCCGGTGCTGATTTGTACGGCAGTATTTCGGCTTCATTCTTCGAAATGCCAGAGACTTATTTATATTTATATCAGAGGAATATTTCAAAACTATTATACTCTTCCTTAGTTCGTAGTCAAGTCGAATATAATTCTTCTAAATGATCCCCTCACTCTAAAATTAACTCCGATTCCATTGAAAAAGTTCAACATAAATTTGTAATATGTGTTAACTATAAACTCGGATTACCTATTGAAACTATAAATTACTATTACTTAGTGAAATAACTAAAATTATTAAAACTCTCAGATTGAAGACTTGATTCTGACCTAACCTTCATTTTCAAAATTGTTAATGGTTTTATAGACAGCCCTTATATAGTCACCTTAAATAAATTTAATATTCCAACTAGAACTACTCGATCAAAATGTAATTCAATTGTAACAATAATTTCATCACTAAGTCATTCAAAAATTCTCTTGTACCTAGACTTCACGCAAAAGGTAATACGTTTTCAGACATAAAATATATGTTCAACTGCTCGGAATACAAACGCACACAGACGATTATTGCATACATCTTCAACAATTATTAAGATAAGGTATGTTTTTAATATTGGTCTTTGTAGCTAATTATTTGGAATGGTACTTACACTATGATATTCCTCTATTTGTTCGTGAGACAAATGAAATATTTAGTTCTTGTATTTCATGAAGGCTATCTATTGTACCTACTGTGATGTGTTTTGCACCTGTGTGACTATTGTAATTAAATAAATATGTAAAAGACAATATAGGACGTATATAATATAATAAATAAATAAATATAACGGGCCGGTGTAGCCGTGCCACTCTACGTATATTGCCATACAAATCAGCACCAGCCGATAACCAGCGGTAATCAGCCAGCACCCTTAGACACTCGCATTCGCAAAAGAAACTGTTTAATATATCTAAAATTACACTCTCATAGTTTTTTTTAAATTTAAATAAAATATAACTTGGAAAAACACATAAAAAACCTAACATGGAGTCAAAACAATCATCGTGTGAAGAAGAATGGAAAATGCACATATGGTATTCTAACTTTTTTTCTTGTGCGCTGCATACACACGACATTGTCGTTCAGGGTTTTTCTTTTTTCCAGATGTCGATATTTTTTTAAGCGATTTTTTGTCATATCCATCCATAATCTTCCAGGGTAATCAGTATACATGGTTCTTATTATCTTTGGGAGGTTGTTGGTCCCGGTTCTTGAACATCTGCATCTTTTTCCACAATCCAAATCACATGGGTGTTTTTTGATATGCGGTGCCTTGTAACATCATGTAAAACCGATTCGTAACTGAGCATGACCTAAATATATTTCCTGCTCTAATAATAGATGGCAGCATATAAAAGACTTCTCGCACAAACAATAAAATATAAAAGCATATTGCAAAACTGGCCTATGTGTTGTCCAAAAATTGTTGGTTTGTAAACAGGCCATCCTGGTTCTCGCGGAATTTAATTAAAATACGACAGCTCATTTTGTCCTTTTTTCCCTTTCTCAATATGGAATAATAAGAAAGATAAAGGTCAGCACTATCAACTCCTTTCATCAATTTGTTGCATTCAATCACAATTGAGATTTTAATATTTGTTTTTTTCAAATTCGTATCTTTCGAGGGTGTTTACTGAATGAATTATAAAAATCAACAGCACTTCCTTTTTAACTGCCAAAATAGCAGAAGTAAATCGTTTTTTCGGCGAAATATTGATTGACCTTTGGGGAGGTTTGTTTTGTTTAAACATTCTGGCAGACTATATCTTCAAACTGTTCCGAAAGTTCTCATTTTATGTTGAAGGAGAATTTCACTGGTTTATACCCTAGTGTAATAATAGTACACATATATTCACGGGATGTCATTAATTAAAATACGTAATCAAAGGGAAAGTCGTAGTATTTAATATGTGCCTCTGCTGTCCATTGTATATTTCTAATATATAAATACTACACAAACCAAATTAAAAATACAATCATTTTTTAAACATTTATAATCTTTGAAGTAATCGAAATTCTCTTTTCGATGGCGGACCATTTCTAAATAAAACACCGAATCCGAATGCGGGATCTTACAAAAACGTCTGCTGGTATGCTGATGCAGAATATTTCAAAGAAAACTCACCTAAAGGGTGTACGTGTGCACTAAAAAGGACCCGAAGAATTTCGGTTACTTTTGGGTCCCCCCTAGCAGATAAAAACAAGAATATTGTAAACGTGAGATGATGGATCCGCCCAAATATGTCAATCATCACGGAACAGGTCTAATATGCTGGGGAACACAGGGGGGTACCACACCCTAATTCTTCACCCCCTACTGAGACTCAACACAAGCAGTCTACATTCTGATCCCGTAAAGCTTGGAACGTACTACTCTATCGATAGTCATAGATCCGATTATCATACCCAATAATAAATAAGTGTAAAATACCTGAATGCGCAATTAAACCCTCCGATCATCATACGAGTTTCTATTATGACGTTTAAAGTATTTTTTCTTCCTTAAATAATATTTGGTTTAATTTTTTTCTTATTCACACTTATAAATTAATATAAATAAATATAATATGGATTTATAGTGTGAACAGGAATCATACAGAGTGAATGTAAAGAGAAATGGAACAAAACTTTCTAAAATTTTATCTTTCTTGAAAAAAATTTTTAAAAAAAGATCAATATAACGAAATAACGCGTTACAAAAAACCCGTATCGCATTTTTCAATTACTCGATATCTTCAATTGAATTTATAGTGTGTAATCATTTAAAACACCAATTGAGCATTTAATTTTACATTTTTTAGTAAAAATATTTCAAATATAAATAAGTTATTGAAGGAACACAAAAATAAAACCCAAATATGGTAACTATCTATTTATTATAATAAAAAAAAAGAATAAATAAATAAAAAATAAAATAAAAAAATAAATAAAAATACACAAAAATAAAATAATATTGTATATAATTTTAAACAACAAAAATACATCGGGTGCGCGGTTGCCACGCGCGTAAGTTAAACTTACAGAAATTTTTAGTTTCTGGTAAAAATATACCAAATATAAAAAAAAATATTATTTACATATTATATATTGATACACGTTATTGAACTCCAAAGCAAAAAATAATGCCCGTGACGTCCTGCGCGGAGGACCACAGAGTTTTTAAAGAATGTGATGTTGTCGAGCCATACGAAAAGAAAATGTTTAGAAATTACTGCAGTAGAACAGTCGATGTCAACAAGTCGATGCGGGGGTCTAATTCGAGTCATCACCTAAGGGTCCTAAATCACCTATGCATGGTCAGGAAAGTCATGAAAATTCATTTTATTAGCGTTTTGTAATACATACGACATTATGCAGCCGACCAAAGGTCGCATTAGAGAAAATACTTGACCACAAAACGTGGGCCAACTTTCCATGAAAACAAGAAACACATCAATACTTACCAGCAATAACTCACCGGACGATTAGAGGTCAAATACTTTAACTCCACTAAATAAAAAAATTGAAGACTCGTTATAAGGTGAAATGAAAAATATGTAGCTAGACCGCTAGATTCAGAAAAATACAATTGAACGGTAGCCTCTCTGGAATAGATAATTTCCTATTAATCTTATTTATACGAGACTACCAACAGCGCTGGCAGGCGCATTAATAGCAAAAGAAGTAGTGACGTCATTTTGACCACATAGAAATGGTAGATGCCGTAGATGGTAAAATTAAATTAATTCCCAGTCGCGCAATACTCAAGGGAAGCATGATAGACGGTGACGATTACACCTCATTTCAAACTGTAATGGGACGAATAGAACTATCCATGAGAGAGAGATCTATACAAAACTGATCATTGAGATGATAAAAATACATGAGAACCATGACAAAGGAAAACACTGGAAGACAATGTGAGAATTCATTCGGCTTTATATAGGGTGTTTTTTTTAGCTGCATGAGAAGTTTAGATGGTTGTTGTTTATGGTTTAACAGTTGAGAATGTCAAATTGTGTTGACATTTCTGTTCAGTAAGGTTTGGCAATTCATCATTAATCGTTTAACGTCAGAACAACGCTTCCAAATTGTGGAAATTTACTTTAAACAAAATAAATCTGTTCGCCAAGTTCAAAGAGCACTTCGTTGTTTAGAGATGAAGCTCATTTCTGGTTAAATGGATTCGTCAATAAGCAAAATTGCCGTATATGGTAATCCATTAAAACCGAATGTTTGGTGCGGTTTACACGCTGGCGGAATCATCGGTCCTTATTTCTTTCAAAATGAGGAAGGAACTGCCGTAACAGTGAATGGAGAGCGCTATCGAGCCATTCTGACTGATTTTTTGTTTCCAAAAATTAATCAGCTAAACATCGACGATATTTAGTTCCAATAAGACGGCGCAACTTGTCATACAGCGCGCTTAACCATCAATTTATTGCAAAATCAATTTGGCGACAACTTTATTTCCAGAAGTGGTCCTGTTAACTGCCCCCCTCGTTCGTGCGACTTAACGCCTCTCGATTACTTTTTATGGGGCTATGTTAAGTCATTGGTTTATGCCGACAAACCAGCAACTCTCAAAGCATTGTAAGCCAATATTCAAGCCGCCATTGACGCCATACGGCTAGATTTATTGGAAAAAGTATTGAAAAATTGGACTGATCGAATGGACTATGTAACTCGTAGCCGCGGCGGATATATGCCGGAAATCATATTTAAAAAATAAATGCCATGAAATTATCTACCAGATTATAATAATAAAAAATTCATTCCAACAATATTTCTGTCTTGTATTATTATTTAAAGTTCTCAAACTCTTAAAAAAACACCCTATATATATATTTGATAAGATTTTATTATACACACCGCGGTCGCCACTTAATATTATCACATTTGTCTCATTGGCAAGTATGATAATTTTCAAAGCACGGAATTATGCACAACGAAACTTTACAAGCTTTGCAACTATACATGGTTTTTTTTTCAACCCCATTGACCCTGCTACACCAAATGCACCGTTGGCGACGTGCCCTTTGAACAGGGGCGGGGTTGTTGCTATCGCCAGCCCGCGGAGTGTCATTTATATCGGGGAAGTGGGTATAGCCAGGGGTTAAGCATCTCAAGAAATTCTTGAGGAGCGGGGTTTCGCGGACCCCAAACTTTCCTAAAATGCAATAATAAAGGATTAGTCAAACTTATATACCACTACACTTTATAAGACAGTAGATTTAATTTTCTTTGTTGTATTCTGATAACTATTATCTATAGTTAATCTATTTCAATTTTGTGACATTCAGAATGCACATCACTAGTGCTTTCGATAGATGTTTTCTGATGTCGGCGAAAACAAAATAATGGACTTTTGGTAAAATGTTTACAAAATTGAATATTTTTTATGGAAACGATGTTTTTACTAAATATTGCATTAGAATATATGCTTTTATTATTTTTTTACTATAACACATTGTAACATTAAAGTTATACAATATATATAATGCAAACGAAGAAAAAAATATCACCAATGAGTAGTCAATATGTTGTGTTTCAATAATGTAACCACATCACCTAATTTAAACCGCAAAGACAAAAAACAAGCAATGGTCGATGTCTGTTTCATAGAAATGTTTTCAAATTATTAAACTAATTAAACATAAAGTAAACTTTTAAATGCAAAGAGTTGGGTTCTCTCTTTCTAAAACTGTTTATATTGTAATATGTCTGACCATAATAGAAAAAGAGACAACGTTTATGAGGACGTGTCATTTGTTGACAGAAATAGCACAGCGTGACTCAACTGCTTTTGATGTTTCGGGACAAATACACAACTACATGACCCAAGTGGTTTTCTAAATTTAACGGTGTTCTACAAACAATTGAAGAATAAAAAACAAAGTAATGTAAATATTATGTACATTCATGAACAATGGCGGTTTTCTCTAAATAGCAATTGTGCAGTGAACTCCAGTTAAAAATATGATAAAATAAAACTAACTTGCATTAAAATATTATTATTTTACTATCCATAGTTAGTAATAAATATTTGTAAGTTTTTTGTCCTTGCATTTCTCTAATGGTTTACTTTTAATCGTATTTGTAATTCTACTAGTAAAACTAACAGATTTTAATGCATACTTTTGTTTTCGTATTCAAAATTCAACCATTTTTTTTTTAGATAAGACGTTATATTCATATGATAAGAAAGTTTCGACAAACGCCGTATTGTCTTAAGTCACTAGGTATTATAGTACCCCCCTACAACTTTATTTGAATGAAGTGACTGCCGCTGTATTCGACGATTTGCCGAAGGACGAGTACATTTTGATGAAATATAATATCTTCTCTTGAATTTCTGATTGAGCCCCCAGTTAAAAAGACCACGAACCGCCACTGTTCGTAAATACTACAAAAATATATAATTATTTTATTAAACCAACATTTTTGTTATAATCGTAAACTTTTCGTTATTGTCACGATGAAAGTATATAATTAGCCTGATTTCAATTCAAAGTAAAACAAGAATAGTGGTACGATTACAATTTTATCCTAAAGCTACAGCTAAGAAAAACAGATTCCGCTATTTGTTTTCATCAATGTGTATTAATAATTCTTGGGAAATCTGGTTGAATGACCTCTACCTCCATTTACCATTTACCATTCCGGTTACCATTCAATATTAACAGAGTGGACCGAATGTCTGACTTGCCTTGACATATGTGGACGTCCTTTAATCTAGAATGTCTACCTTACAATCAAAGGTGTGTCTGTTTATTTGACGAGTCTGAGTAACATTGATGGTTGTGCGGAATAGTTAATATGATATTTCTGTTTTTGCAACTGTTGGAATTCCACTGTAATGATTAAATAAAAAGACGCCTTTCAACTTTATTCCACTTTTATTTACGACCGTGATCGGTTTCAGCCTGTGACGGCTATCTTCAGACTGAATGCTAAAACTATGGTTTATATACAATTTTGGGTGTCAGGGGTAACAAACCGTGATTTTACTTAGATTATATTTATCAGTATTGTAATAGCATGATTTTAAGCTTTTGAATTTATTCATAATATTACTTTATATATCAATCTGGTTTCAAAAATCAAGTTTCAGCATACTGTCAATGACGGAATGACCATCGGGAACATAGAACTTAATGCTCTCCGTGATAGCAGAGTTTTCGAACCAGCCACGAATTAGTCTGAAGAAATGTGTAGCAATGTACACATCCCTTCTGACCCGCAGATGATTCATTCCGAGAATACCTAAGATATAGTCAGTAGGATAGAAGCACGGGTAGTAGTCCACACTCCGCCAGGGAGCCAAATTTTTTTTCTGAACTCTCTCCAACGTGAGAAAATACCTCACCTGGTGTAGGTTTCAAACCGCCGACCCACTCCCAAGCCTACTCCTTACCAATGCGTTGCATAGTATTACGAGAACCCAGGTGTCTCTAAAAATCATCGCAATGCGAAGAACGAAACTCGGTACTTTCAATAAAGTACTACAGGTCATTTAAATATGAGCATGAAATGACCTGTACTAACTATACCCTTTATCGTCTAACAGATTATCAGATTGTTTGACATGTATCGAGCAACGTGGTTAGTCGTGAATATCCATATTGATGACTAACTCTTGCCTCTGCCGTCTACCATACAATCTCAGGCTTGTCCGATTGTTTGACATTTCTAGGTCTAGAGCAAGGCGGGTGGTTGTGCGGGTTAGTTAACATAATGAGCATCCCATCCATCGTAGTGGCGCGGGCTCGGCACTTCAACCTGGAGTTGGCGGAGCATTTCCACTTCATGCGGCCATCCTTGTTCTGCTGCAGGAAGTAAAAGGAATAGCCATTCAGAATCAGCGCTCTGCTGCCCCTTTTGGAAAGAATGAATCGGGCTGGAAATAGAGGAGCTTTATTCAGTTAAATAAGAGTATACAAACACTGAGCAGAAAAAATAAATAATCAGCACATCACTTATCTACTCTTCTTCCTAAGAAATTCGGTAATCGATCTTCTTGATAGATCTTCTACGCGTAAGAAAGCATTCATATCGATGGTTGAGTGGTTACGATCCTTGGCTACGGATCCGGAGGTGACGGGTTCAAATCCTGGCGTGCGCAAGTAAATTTTATTTGATTAAATCATGTTATTTCACAATTTATTAATTAAAAATAATAATTAGTATATTTACGGCATGTTCCAAGGTGGTAAATGCTGTCAGTATCGCCCTGATAAAAGACCACCATTCAGAATCGAAAGGTTGCTTGATATAAGTTTAGCCGTGTATGGTGACCAGATCTTAATAGTCTTCCCCACCTTCCTCTTCCCCATCTCCTTTCCCTTCTTTCAATACCTTCAGCCTCAAAATATACCCCAATTGGGGATGCAATAGTCTCACTGGCTCCAGACGGTTGGGAACAGCTGTACTCCCGTGTGGTATCGTTTAAAAAAAATGTGAATTCAAAATGCAATAAAGATATTGTAAGTATGTTTTTAATGAAAAGGTAATGTGGCAATGCAATAAGAATAATTGCGCACAAAAAAGTTTAAAATCAATCACGGTTTAAGATTTTTTAGGGATTACTTCATTTTTAGGCGTGAGAGCTGATTTTCGCTCTGGTGGCATTTTCAAAATGTAAAATTAACAATGCTAGAAAATAAATAAACAATAAAAATATCTTTATTTGTTTATTTCTTACAATTATACATTATAAGCATACTAGGAATGAATGTATGAATAAAATGTACCTCCTATGTACTCTGTATATGTATGTGTTAATGTATCACCTTCAAGCAAAATGCCTTTTTAGGCGAATAAATACATAAATAAAATAATTATCGAAAATGCATGAGTAATATTTAACTTCAACATCCATGTATTAATACAAATATACGAATATACTGCCACTAACTGATACCAGGGGCGCTATTCCCGTTCTTTTTAAGGAAGAGTCCTTAACTTTTTCCTTAGGGTTAAAGCCTTCTTACTTAACTGCGGTTTCGGTTCTATCGGATGACAGCTGTCAGCTGAATTCAGCGGACGACATTCATCAAAAATGTCAATATTTGAGATGTTTTAACAAGAGAAAAACTCAATATTAAGTATGTTAACAATTACGTTATTAATTATTTTTATAAACAATAATTATTAGCCTGAAACACTCATCCAAATTGAAAAAAACCTTTCCGAGCAAAGATAAATGTCGCCGACAGGACTCGAACCTGCACCCTTCTGATGTCCGGTCAGATGCTCTACCGTTGAGCTACGTCGGCTTATCGCAAACCCGCCAAGTTAATCAATATATACTAGTGTTTCATTCAATAATTACTGTTTTATTATATATCACCTGTAAACAACCAACTTTATTTTTTTCACCAATAAAATGTAGACATAATTTGTCTCGACGCCATCTATTTGAGGGATTTAGCCGTTACAAGCCTCTCTCATATTAATAAAGTTGGTTGTTTACAGGTGAAAAATATAATAAAAACAGTTATTATTGAATGGAACACTAGTATATATTGATTAACTTGGCGGGTTTGCGATAAGCCGACGTAGCTCAACGGTAGAGCATCTGACCGACATCAGAAGGGTGCAGGTTCGAGTCCTGTCGGCGACATTTATCTTTGCTCGGAAAGGTTTTTTTCAATTTGGATGAGTGTTTCAGGCTAATAATTATTGTTTATAAAAATAATTGTTACCCTTTGCGCTATGCACAAAAATCTTGTCTTAAGTTTTAAGAACTTTAGTTTATCAATTAATAATTACGTTATTATTTCCATTAAACATAATTAGTTAGTAAACATTATTAAACATTATATAGATGTTGACATTTTTGACAATTCCCGTCAAGCGGCATTGAAGAGCGTCGGCACAAATTCAAATGTCACTTTTAGAACTAGAGAAAAAAAAGGTCATAACTATCTAAAGAGGTGAGTACCTTTTTATAAAACGCGATGCATCGTTAAAAGGCTCATTTACGATATTTAAAAATAAAATTAAAATGTATTAAAATGATGTATAATATAATGTAATTGTTTTTAAAAGTTTAGTTCAAAATCTTATGTCACTTGAAGATATTTCATCAATTCTTGTTTTCAAATAATCTCTTGACAATCTATTTAGGATCTTTTTACTATGTCTCACCGGAATCCCGCAGTTAATCAAGAAGTCTTTAACCCTAAGGAAAAACGTAAGGAATATTGCTTTAAAAGAACGGGAATAGCGCCCCTGGTATACCCATGCACTGGCCATGTCTATGCGGGATTTTTTTTTGTTTTATATGCATTACACGTAGGTTTATGTACATGTGTTCAGATGTATATATAAGTTAATATTAAAAAAAAACTTTGTAGCTTGTTTATGTAAAAATTAATTAATTAATAAATAATAAAATAATATGAATTTCTGGACATAAATCTTGTGGAACAGTCAAAATATCGTCGCCGTGGAGGGAAGTCACTAATATTTTTGATAAAAATGAGTTGAGAAAATTTGATATGTTAAAATACAAAATTTTGATCTCAAGATCTATTGAAAAGGTCGATATCTCCGTGAAAATTCCATAAATCGATTTATGTCATGGGTATAAGTCACTAACAGCAAAGAATCAATTTTTTTCATTTACGAAAGATCTCAAACCTCTTATGATATTTATCGCAAACGAACTGTTCAAATATATTATTTTACCAGATAACTTTAAGTGAATTATATTACCAAACAACTTAATTTAACATATCGAGTACATAAACTAATTAATTACCTTTAGTTATTTATACGTTCTCGCTTATTTCGCAAAAAGTCCTTTCTAAAAACAATAACACTAAAATCACTTGGTTACTTTACACACTTTAACACAAAACTCCTAGATCAGCTAAAATATCCATGCGAAAAATCACTTAACAAAAAGCAAATAAAATTTTTTAAAATACTCTCAACTCGAAAAAAACGATAATGCGAAAAATCACTAAAAGTAAATAAAAAATCACCAATACTTTAAATTCAAAGAAACTGGTATTGCAAGAAATCACTAAATGTATTTTTTTATACTTTTTAATTTAGTTCTGCCATTATTACATTTTCAGAGTGGAAAACTATCGAATAAAAACATAACTAAAAAGAAACTTTTATTAGCACCCTTAAATATACATTTAAAACTGCAATCACAAAACATCACTATCTCAAAACTGTCAATCTGTTAGTTAGTGACTTTTCACTTCACGGCGACGGTATTTCTATTGTTGATATCGTAACCATACTGTAAAAACATAATAACTGCAAAAACCCTAAAAACGGGTATTTTGTATTACTGAGTTCTAAATGATGTTCCGCATATACTGTTAAAATCTCGCATTGACGTTTTTTTTCGAACGTCGAAACAGCTGTCACACTACTAAAAACTAAAAATACTTGCAGAACTTAATGATATCATTATTAAATTTAATTCACATAATTTTTTTTTAAATAAATTGTGTTCTACGAATTCACATAATTTTTTTTTTTTAAATAAATTGAGTTCTACGAATTAAACACAATTGAATTTGGATTTTTACGTGTTACCTTATTTTTTTTCTTTTTCAAAATTAAAAAAAATATACTATATTGTTTTTAATAGACCAAATGTATTTTTATTACGAGAAATATAATCAATTTTATGAAGAAAAAAAAACTCTAATACAAAAATATATTTTAGTATTAGAAAATATATATAATAAAATATATAATAAAATAATATATATAATAAAATAATATATATAATAAAATAATATATATAATAAAATATATATAATAAATAATTCCTAAGAAAATGTTTAAAGCAAAGAAAAAACTGTAAATCGCTCTCCTGCATAATTTGTCATTTGTCAGTTATACAGTTTTAGCAGTATGGCAAAGATGTATTCATTATTTGATGATAGGGTGTAGAGAAAGTTAAGAAGTGTGGAAGTCTCATTGTTTCTCCCTATAGTGGAATTTGAGTAGTTTAAAAAAAAACAACATTACCCCTTTAAATCCAACCTTTATTACATAAGCGAAGTTTTTCTTTGGATCAATTTATAATAATAAAGAACTTACACACTACGTTAAAAAAATAAACTTGTGATACATAACAATAAAAAAAGAAAGTTCTAACTAAACAAATAGAAATAAAAAAAAAGAATACAAAAAAATAGGTTTTTTTATGTTTCATTGGATATTCGAGATTGCATCATTGATGCATATGATATTATGATTCAGATTTTAAAATGTAATTTCACGTGCATAAAAAGAACACTAATAATAACATAACATAATTATTATAATAAAAAATTTAAAAATATGCCTGTAGACATGAACATTCGTCGCCTAAACCCAATACATTACAAAACCTTTAAATGATTTTATTGGGTATTTTATATGCCTTTGTACCAAATCTATAAACTAATAACACATATTTTCAACAATATTTTTTACTTAAATCAAAAACCTATTGGCACGGTATAAAATTTGGTCAAACAACATAAAAAGTAAACTTTAATGTTCATTATATCTACCCACCAAAAATACATTAAATAGGGTTGAAAACAATTTTAAAAAATCATGTTATCTATTGTCTAAAACGGTTGCAACTCAATTCTTGGCGTCAAAATAAATATTTATTATGTACCTGCCTTTAAAAAAACCATAAAGTTCATGGAACAATTATTCTGCCGTCGTAAGTAAAAACACAGTATCTTCCTTGAGAGTCTCAAGGGAGATACTGTATTTTTACTTAGCACGGCAGTATTGTGGATCGGGGTGTGACGTCAGAAAACTCGGAAATTCAAATTTATAATGGTGTTTCTTTCAAATATCTTGTAACTCAAATGCGATTTAGGTAAATTAAAACAAAAAGTTTTATTACAAATGCGTCTTCATGTGTACAGTAAACTGGGATTTTTCTGACCCCCTTGACAAAACATAGATTTTTCTCAAAATTGATTGCTTAAAAAAAAAAAAAAAGTTTTCCGATTTAACAAACTTCACACCCCAGCCCATGAATTTATTTCAGATATCAATTGTTTTGAAAACTTTTTTCATCAGCACTATTTTGCTCAAGTCACTTACTTGTGAGGTGATAATGAATAATTTAAAAAAGAATAAAAAAAATAATAGGATAAGTTTATTCGTATTAAACGAACACTGTTATACTTAAAACAGCCATATATGGTGTTACAAGAACACCCCCGTTGGGTTCATAAACAACGCGTGGCACTGTTCAAACATTCGTTGAGTTTTGAAATCTTGATTATTGTTTACGATATTGATATTGTCAGCGAGGTGCGTGTGAAGGTTCTTGTTGTCGATGATTCTGTTTCCTAGGACGTGGATTCGAGCCCTGCAGCCAAACCGACGCCTGTTACAGTACCACCTGGTCACCCCCTTGCTCGATCTACTGTCAAACAGGAACTTTTGGCCCTCGCTCAAGACGTATTGGAAACCCCTTTTTGACAGTAAAAACTGGGCGACTATAATTAAAAGAAAATAAAACCTATAGAAACTTAATAAAATAAAGGTTAGGGATGTATCTTAATACAAATTAACAAACTCGTCCAAAAAAGTAGCCTGGAGTAATGGAGTCAAATACATATTAAAAAAAGGATAAAAACGATAACACAGGGTGAAAAACGATCAAAATTATTATTTGAGAAAACTGCGTCAATATTATTTAAAAAAATAAAGTCAGAAAACCGTTTTCAATACATAAAAATTGCAACACTACTGAAAACATTATTGATTATAAAAATAATGTTAGAAGACATTGTTAAAACGGTGCAAATCATTTTCAATCAGTGCAATAAAATTAAAATTAACAAAGTATTGTATGGAAATAACCTTGATGAAAACCGTGCTGATTATACATAATAAAAATAAATAGTTTCTACACAAGAATAAGAGTACTGCGTAAAAAATAGAGTTCAAGTTATCAAAAAAAAATTTTTTTTTTAAATAAACTGATTATCAAACTCCCAAAGCATAAAAAAACAGTAAAAAGTAATGTTTGAGAAGTCATGACACTGCTCATGGAATAGTGAATTTCTTCTTCATATCAACGGGATGCGAATGGTTAATTTGACTTTTGATAATGTTGTTATTCTGGACGTGCAGCCGGGATTTGCATCCGAATCTCCTCTTGTTGCAGTACCACCTCGACACCCCTGTTCTGGAGGTCTTATCTTTCAGGAATAAAAAGCCATCGCTCAAAATGGATAGGGCTCCCCTTTTTGACATCACAAAGCGAGCAGCTAAAATAAAAGAGAAAACCATGTTAGAGTAAAGTTAATAAGGTAAATGTAATAAGAGTTAATTTGTTAGTTGCTGGTTTCATGCATTATTTGTGGGTCCACGTGGGTATGGTTCCCTTGGTGACTGAAATGGTCAATCCTAGCACAACAAATTCTTGGATATTTCGGGCATTGGAAGACTGTCGCTGCTGGTCTCTTGTTGTTCCTTATTTCTTGTCATTGTTGCTCAACTCGCACAGTGTCGACCACAATGTTGTTCAATTCTTATTCACTTATTAAATTCCGCAACATGGCAGAGCTCGTAATAAATAATGTTATTAATATAAATTTTTTTGATTAAAAAACCTTTTTTTTTTACTTATTTTTTTTCAACCGAACCAATAAGTGGAAAAAATTAGAAAGGTTTTTTAAAATGGAATTTCACCATGAATTGACAGTTTCAAAATTAGAAATCATAAAAATATTATATTAAAATTCAGATTTATTTTTGTTTCTTTCTTGGTTTTTGTTTCATCAATCATTCTTCATATGAGATTAATTACTTTGATAAGACGTATTCTTCGGCGATGGGTCTGTTTTGACAAGGCACATATTGCTTAAAGGCGCCTGGCGTCTCTCAATAAGGCAATTGCTTCAATAAGGCACAGGCTTCTATCTTTTGTGGTATGCGAGCAAAAAATCTAAATCAGAAAATCTTACTAAACAAAGAAAAGATCGATAAAAATAAAGGGAAATGAACATGAATGCATAACACCATCTCACGTAACAAATATATTTATTTTATTTGTACAGGTTTATAATTATTACTCTTATTACACGTCAAGATATAATTAGGAAAAAAACGTAAAACAATAATACGTTCATAACTTAACATACATTTTTAATTTATAGAATGAATTTCATTTTATTTTTAATACAAGTTTATGTATTGACAGCATTAATGTGATTATACTAACACAGTTCAATAATAAAATTAACAAAATAAATAAATATTTTATTTCCCTAATACCCTGGATCACAAATTAAACTATTTCTTAGGATAAAGCTTTAGAAGCAGGAAGTCTCAATAAAAGTGTACATATTATAAACCTCTTATGCGACAAATATATATTATAAGAATAAATTTTAGTAACTTTTCATTGGGTGTACTTTGTACATAAACAGGGAGATCGCATACAAATAATCTTATATTATGTAATATTATATCTACTCATCAACACATACAACATGCGACGTTATGGACACATATTAGTGACTAGAAAATATAAAATTATTAGGATATTGATAAAAGACTAGACTATATTAAAACTCTTTAACGTGAACTTGATAAAATAATATCAAGCGTGGATAATTTGATAGGATCTACCAAAATTAGACAACTTGTCCATTCAGATTGTATTCCCGCAGACTTGACTCGCACTTTACACATATAAAAACAAAAATTTATGACACAATGAGACTCGAGCAAATTGATAAATCCATATGCATTCCATAAATCCATAAGCATGAAAAAACTCTAACGCTTCTAGGCCAAAATTCCCCCATTTTACGACATGCTACATGTACAAAAAAAATTTAAAATAACAATATTTAAAAAATCTAGTACACAACCGAACGTGGAAAATATTTGATAATATGAAACAAAAATATGGCGTCTTGTCTTATTTTTCTAAAGTAAAATAGATATTATAAAACTCTATAACACATCATGGAATTCCTTGGCCAGTTGAAAGTAGTTGCGTCGACCTAGACATTTCACATAAAAACCATGTTCTATAGTTTTTGTTGCTTCAGACTAACAAACCGATTACCGCTTTACAGTTTAGGAAAAGTACAATCAAGAAGGAACGATGTAAATATCAATCTGTGTGGCCTTTACCTTGTTCTTATTTGATTATGAAATAGTACAGGAATCGATTAAAAAGACAGGAACGACTTGATTAATCACAACCGGTTTTCTACTTGAAATAAAACATGTGCCTAGGGAAGGTCCTGGCTATTCGATGTTTAGCCGTCTGGGTGTGTCGGATCAAGATATGGACCTTTGACACCATCATGGTCTTGCAGAATTTACAGAAAACCTTACCGTTATTTCCTGCCACGCGTTCTATCCAGTCTTGGAACCTTGTGTCTCTGAACCAATCGTCCCTGAACTTCTGCATGTGGAGGTTCCTCAACCGAAGAAATACTGCAATAAAAAATGATTAGTATAAGTGCATCCGAGAGTTTTTTTTGTCAATTTAAAATGACAAAAAAAATATATAAACTACTATTATTAATATATTATCGATAACTGTGTTTCATTCTTTAGTTTTTATATTTACCCTGACGAAGCTTGATCTAAGCGAAACCGGTTGGGATAAAAATACAAAAAAATCGAAGTTTATAACAAAGTGTTTGTTTTATTTGATATGATGTCAAAGCAAGAACTGATTGCTTCCTAGGAAAACAAAATATTTTTATGTAAAATGAAAATCGTTTATAATAGGTAATATAATATATGTATTTTTAAATATAAGTTTCCAGAGAAGATATTTTTTTCTCACATTAAATAATAATTGGCTACCTACATGAATAATAGTTTTATTGAACAATTTAAAAAAATTAAAAAGTGAAAGTACATAAATACCAAAATTAGCTAAACATAAAACAAAGTCCTATTTCTAGAGTAATTACATTCGATTCGGAATGATGGTCTTTAACCAGGACGATACTGAGAGAATTTACAACTTTATATTTTAATATACTCCCCCGTCGCAGTGCGTAAATACCTTGGAGGAATGTGGATATGTTCTTTCTCAATGGCCACAACCCAATGCATTGCGTTGGTGAAAGCGCAAGCTTTACACTTGAGCTTGTCGTATGAGGAACAGCGCCATCTCACGTTCTGGCCCCTCTTCACGGAGTGTTGGTAGTACGTGAACCCCTGGCACATCAGGAGTACTTTACCATTTCGTCTCCTAATGTATTCCGCCCTTAGCCAACCTGAAAAATGAATGTAATAATAAATCACTTCGAATCAATCACCTTTATACTTAACAATGATGAATATTTCAGTTTTAAGATTGAAATATTATAAAAATGTTTGTATCGAGGTTTCATACCTGTCCACGCGTCTCAATCACAGTTAATCTCAAACACATTCAACACACGTACGAATCGACGCACTTCTTAAAGTCTAATTATCATTTGTTTTTAAAGAAAAATATGTACAAAAAAAATTAATTAGGTTAGGTGAGATTAGGTTTTCGGGATAGTTTTTTAAAAAGTGTGCCGATTCATACGTGCTTTGAATTATCCGCCATTCTGATTTCGTATGGAAGCATACTCAGCGATTATCAAGCTACTGAAACGCGCTTGTAGCAAGTGGTGCCTCTTGCTGGGGGTAAATTACTGGCAACTGGTAATAATGGTAATTGGTGGAAGAAATGAAACACTAAATCCCAGTGCAATAATAATTTGCATGTTTAATCTTACATAGCTTGGACGAATATTTAGCTAAACTACACATTGATAAATAAATACATAAAATTAGATTTAATACTACAAAAACGTAGACATTTCATATAGGTTTGTTTCTTATGTATATATAAATGTAATATTTATTGGAATGTTTTCTATGATCCCTTTCAAAATAATATCTTTATTTGACTAGACAATTTGCCTCTTAAACTTTATTATTTATCCTAACAATAGATGCGATATAAAACTTTTTCTATACTTATTATTTCATGCAAAGTTGCAGTTGCTTGCACATAGATAAAATTGAACTAAAAACATCTTCACCTGATGGCTGTGTAGATAATGAATAACATGCAATTGTGGGAAACAAAACAATACGATGTTTTACCAAAACTGACCAATGGGGAAGGGATGAAAGCTTCAAATGGGGTGACATTACAATAATAATAACAAAATGATGGCTCCTAGAACAATGTAATACGCAGGTGAGAACCAGAATTTAAAAAATATATCATTGTACTGATCAGCCGGAAAAATAATTTAAAAAAGAAAATGGCAAAAATGAATTGAGGTTTAGAAATCAACATTTTCTGTGTATTGTGAATTGGAGAATTTCACCCGTGAGAAGTAAGTAAGTTGTGGGGATAGGATAGTGGGTAATAATTAAAAGATAATATGCTAATAAACGACGAATGGAATACAAAATCAACAAATACTTTACATTTATAAACAAATCTTTCCATCGATTACGAAAACCTTTCGATGCGCACTCACTACAGTATATTATTTTGTACATATTATTATTGTAAAGTAATTATCCTACCATTTCATCATTTATTTACTTAAACTTATTTTGTCATCTCTTATAAAACATCAAAATTCATATACACGAGTACCGTTGTAATAAAAGGCTTGATAGATACACACTTTCGTGAGATACATACATACCTGCAAATCATCGAAAATTTACAATTTTTTTTTACATAAATACCGCACAAGAGTTCCAACTGCTCCCAGCCGTCTGGAGCCAGTGAGACTACGGCATCCCCAATTGAGAAATATTGTGAGGCTGAAGGTATAGGGGAAGGAGAAGGGGTAGAGGAAGGTGGGGAAATACCTGACTATTCAGATCTGGTCACCAAACACGGCTAAAAGCCATTTCAAGTTTCAATTCTGAATGATGGTCTTTCACCAAGGCGATACTGAGAGCATCTTCCACTCTTCATAAACCACAATTTATTAAACATAAAAATAACACGGTCATGTAAAATCAGATTTTAGGTCAGTTGAGAATAAAAACCATCTGAACAGCATTCA
The DNA here is from genome assembly GCA_022606495.2 of Halesus radiatus. Taxonomy (NCBI): domain Eukaryota; kingdom Metazoa; phylum Arthropoda; class Insecta; order Trichoptera; family Limnephilidae; genus Halesus; species Halesus radiatus. The sequence continues at coordinate 46,832 of JAHDVE020004240.1, forward strand.
TACAAATATAAAATCTTAAAATCAGATCGGGGGAAACTGTTTTTTTTTTATATATTTTTTTTTTAATATTGGAATGTGGGAATGGAATTCGTGTTAATATTAATTGCGCATTAAAATTCTCACTATATCACGGTGGCCGGATAACTCAACACACGTGAAGTCATTAAAAGTACGAAAAAAAAACTAGCCCGAAAACCTGAGCTAACGGAATTAATCAAAAAAATAATTATTAATTAGGTTAGGTTAGATTAAGTTTCCGGGCTTGTTTTTTATCGTACTTTTAATGACTTCATTTCACTTTGAGAGTGTGCTCATTGATACGTGTGTTGAATTGTCATGGAACCCTATATCACATTGATAAACAAATAACGAGATTGCAAACAAGAACGCCGCTCACAATACCTCGTACCTCGTGGCATCAAACAAATATATACAAAAATAATGGAAGAATGACGCAAATAAACATGTTATTATTCATGACTAACAAGATGTTCATGCATTTCATCAACACAACGATAAGGCAAGAAGTAACGATTGCAGATTGTCCATTCTACATAACAATTTACTAATGTCACACCCAAATTTACAAACTATTATTGTACCTGCCAGAATGTACACCACTGCGCCAGAGAACATCTCATTTGTTTTTTCCTTCCAATGTACACATAGAAAATAATGTTTTAATGATTCATTCCAAGCACTTAGGATCAATAAATAGCGTAAGATATTACGTTAGACGGGTGTGAGTGCCATTAACTATAAGCTTTTTTAAAAAAGTTATATGAGCAAAATTTCAATTGCTTGGTTTATTTAGAAAACAAGATTTAGATATTATTTAGCGGTGGGACTAAGTAGTCCGCTCCAAAGCAAGAAGAATGAACTCTCGTTCATCTTCGCCAGTCTCTTCGTCCTTTCGTACCGCCTCAACAAGGATCATTATTTCTAGATAATGTAAGAAAATAATAAATTGGCAAAATTTCAATTAAATAAAATACGTGATTTACATATTATTTAGCGGCGCGACTAGCAAGTAGTCTGCTCCAACGCAAGTTTGAACGCTCTCTAATTGAAGAATGAACCCTCGTTCATCTTCGCCAGTCTCTTCTTCCTTGCGTACCGCTTCGACAAGGATCATTTCTGCATGATGTAGTCTATAGAGGGGGTTACGGAGATTACTTGGGAGTGCGCGTATTTGGGCACGGGGGCGACGTGCGAGTGGTTGTCTTGCACGGCGAGGATCGCGTCGTGCACGGTGTGCACGTACGCGGTGCAAGTCCTTCTGGTGCAACGCCATCGGACTTTCTGTATTTCAGGATGCATCTTCTCCGCGTAGAATGTATATCCGTTCAGCTTCAGGTGGCGCCGTCCACGATTTGATATGACGAACTCGACTGCAATTAAAAAAATATTGTTACAGCAATGTTCTAGTTGTACAGGTTACTAAGATTAAAGCAACAATTACACATAAAATAATAACACTTTTGAAAACTCGCGTATAGCAAAATTGAACACACCTTGAGTTTGTGATTTAATTTCTTCAGAGAAAAAATTATAACTTCGTGAGGTTGAATGTTGAATAATCTATAACTCGTAATAGAAAAAAAAATCGTTTCTTAAACTTGTTTGTTTAAAATGATTAAAATAAGCGGTAAGTTCCGTGGTGATCCATCCCCCCCTTCCAACCTAGGATTACCAGATGTATAAACTAAAAAATGAAAAACTAGTAAATCATTTGGAAAGACGAACAAATTAAAATAAAACCAAAATTGCGATGGAAACATTTATTATGAAAGAAAATATTCATATTAAAACCATCTTATAGCATAGACCTCTTAACACATATTAATCTAAGTAATATATTATTTTAAAATACGCTAATTTATGACGAAAAAATATTTTTTACTTACGAAATCACACACTGGAAGTTAAAAAAACAAAAAAATTGCTGTCAAGAGACCAGATAATATATAGAGATACCCTAACACGCGGGGGTAAGAAAAGAAAATAAGGGAGGCAAGAGGCGAGCTAGGCGTGCCGCCAATTTAAGTAAAATGTAAAATAAGTAAAAAGGTTCGACTCATTCACAAAAACCGAGGAATTTGTTTAGATTCCTGACGAGGGAAGGGTACTTCCGAAACCGGTCGAGATTATTATATTAAATTAAAGTGGTTTAAAACAAATCTGTGTTTATATAAAAGTATATTATGTTTGCATTTGCTCCACTATTATTTAACACCCAGAGTGCGAAATTCATAATCATAAAAACCTATGTACCCCATTTCCTTACAATTCATTTGTGTTAAAGGGCTTTTTCACGACTCAAGAAAATAAGAAACGAATAATGTTTGCATTTAGAAGAAAAATGCAAAATTAAATTAGTAATTAAGAAAAGAAAAAATATGTTAGGTTCTATTACAAAGTAAAATTACTAATTAACAGATAGTTAATAAAAAATATTATTGAATTAATATGTACAATTATTACGAATTCGGCTGTCCAAAGTTTAAAAAAAAAAACTAAATACCCACAGAAACATTATAGATTTTCACAAGCAAAATAATGTTTTGAATCAACTGCCCAAAACTGCAAGCTATTTTTATATTTATATTCTATGAATGGGTATCTGAGAATGATAAAAATCGAAAGCATACTCGTATAGTAATATCAAAAATTGATTTGAGCGTTTTATGTTGGAAAATCTAAAATACCCATAATAAATATATGTATTATTGGAAAGCGTTAACAATTTTATAAGAAGCAACTTTTCTTTGACAGCTATATCAACATTCTACTTTGGTAAAAAGAAAAGGTTATATAATAATGTTTTAACTTTGGACAGTCATATCCAAAACTTATAAAATTCTTTAAGTAGGTGCAGCACAGACAAACACACTTAAATCAAACTGAACAAAACTCCTGTACATAATATATGTTCGTGGCTGGTTTTCACTATGACCGAACCCCTCACGTACACGCTGCCCTACATATGATTATGTTCGTGGCTGGTTTTCACTATGACTGAGCCCCTCACGTACAGACTGGCCCTGCATCTGTCGTTTCGTCTGTTACACAACCAGCGAGTGAAGGTCCGGCACTCCTTCTGAAAAGTAAACCTGAAGGACCCGATGGCTATAGCCCTTCTTCCTCTGTTGGTCGTTACAAATGAAGCGAATTGAGAACCTGTAACCAAAACAAATAAATGTTAATATTGGCGAATACAAGTAAAATTCATCCAACCACAGATAGTTTCATTCCATTTATGTTGTTGTAATTATTAATCATGCATGGTCGTTGGGAAGATTATAATAATAAAAATTCAGAATTCAACAATAAGTTAGTTTATTCAGGTGTTTAAATAGACAAATATGTACATGTATTATTATAGGGACTTGAGTTGTGAATTTGAAGCCTCTCGACACCTAACAACTAATAATTTTCGCACTAATTCTGGTAGCGACGCCTGACAGGTACTAGTGATTGCAAATCTGGCGCCGTTTCTAAAAATCTGGATTGTCGAATTTCTTGTAACTCAAAATCCGAATATTCGCATTTAAAAATAATTCAAAATTCAAAAATGTCAAATTTCAATAACCTAAAATAATGAAATTTGAAAGAAGGTTATTTTACCGCACAACTGTTTTTGGTAAAGTTTTTTGATGATTTCTATGTTGTTTATCACAAAATAAAATTATGATTTAAACAAATAATAAGTTCTTCTAAACGCTGAGTTATGTAAATTAATTAAATATTTTAAATAATTGCGTAAAAAAATATTTACAGAACATCTAAAAATGGCTTAATTCTCGACTATATCCTTTAATTCTAAACACAGGAGAAAATTATTCATTGTTACTACATCAACGATGTTTAAAGGCTCGATTAGTCAGATTATTTAAAAAGGCACTAAAATATTCCTTAAATAGATAAAAACGTTTTTTTATTAATTAATTGGCCATCCAAATTATAATATACATATATAGCTCCTGGAAAACTTTCAAGTCATTACGGCAGCAGACTGCAGGGTGGGATGTATCGCTAGTCGCAGCAATAATGTACGTAAACATGTAGGCATATCAGAAATAAATCTTTTATTGTGTTATTATATATATACATCATTGCAGAACCAAGATTTTTACGACAATCACCGTTTGGGTAGTTGGTATCGACAACCAGCGGTGTAGAATATTATAGAGTGCACCTACGTGGGAATCGTGTTCCTAGTTCCCGATCAACTAACCAATACAATTTTTTTTTAACTTTTTTTTCTTGTTATAGCTTATTAAATTAACCTAGGATTATTAAATTAGGATTACATTCTTCCCGAGCTTATCGATCCTTGAGTAACAAGGTCTATGAATCCCTCATATCTTAGATGCGATATTATGAAAGCATGGCTTAAATTTCGACGGAATGCTAGTTGAGAGAAAACATCAGAGAAAAATTATTTTATGATACTCGTTGTCTAAAGCTTTGGCGACAAAGAAACGGGTTGACTCGATTACCAACGATTTTAGTAGTAAGTTACATACTACGAGTAGGCACTTAGAGAAATATTTGTTTTCGCTTTTTTTATATTTAAATTATTTTTAGTATTCTTAACTGATGGGCGTTCATATTTTTCTTTTTTTTTGTTAATCTCGAATTTTAAAATTACATTAATATTTGTTTTACTTTTCTTTTTATAAACGATAATAATAAATATTTATAATTATCGATTTTATTTTTCTTGTAATATATTCGCTTGAAGTAGGTACCAACATTATTATATTATAAAATTATTTCCTTTTACATTGGGTTGTATTTAGTGTAAATCGCACTCGAGATGAACCTTCATAAAACTGGGCTAAACGAGTATGTATTAATAAACTACTATTCCCACTTCCCAGTTTCACACTTCCCAGTTTTTTGGTAAACATATATTTTCTTCTTTAAATTTATACTCCATAAGTTTATATTTTTTGTTGCTGGGAAAAACGATCTTTAGTATTCTAATTTTTATTTTAGTATTATTACTTTTTCCGGTAAATGATATATTTATTTCTTCAATTGATGTGAAATAACTTTGTGGAGTCATATTTATTAAATCAATAATAATCACTTTGTTTAAAACCACGGTATTTAATAATAATCCACGTGTTTCAGAATCACAGCTCCCCTCTTCGGGATAAAAAAATTACCTACTAAAAATAATGACAAGTATAGAGAAATAATAAGAAAATAAAACAAATTTAAAACACAATAAAAAATTATCTATACTTGTAATTATTTTTAGTAGATAAATTGTTTATCCTGACAGAAACTCCACACGCCCGCGGACTGGAGGTTACCCGCATTTGGTCTGCATATCAAGTACGGACATGCCTATGTTGGATACGTTCATTTCATAGGATTCCGAGTTGCAAAAACATACATATTTTTAAATGTGAAAATTTGGATTTTTGGAGTTTATATTTGAAAATCCGAATTCTGATTCCACTATGAATAATCCTAAAATCCAGATGTTTCGAAATCCGTATAATCCGGATTGCAATCTCTAGTAGGTACTGTGTACATAAAATGTATGTCTCATTAGTAAATTAAAACCACTTTATTGAAGCATACTATGTTAAACAATTGATGTGACTTAAGGGGAACGGCTGCGCGGCCTGTTTCATACAAAACTGAATTTTGGATTTGATATATGGATATTTGATAATTTTGGATTTGATATCGCAAATAATTTCCGAAGTTGCCTCTAAAATCATGAAAAATTGATTTCTTTAATGGCCTATATTTCATTATTTAACACCTAAAAAAATAAAATACTTCTAATCCGTACTAGATATTTACTATACCTTTAATTAAAAAAAAAAAATCATTCCGTTTGGGTGGGTATTTTGGCCTCAAATCCAAAATTAAATTTTGAATGAAACAGGCCGCGCAGCCGTTCCTCTTAATGTTTTCTTTGTTTTTTTATTGTTAGTTCCTATCTGCATGCTTATTGTATCATAATTAAATTAATTTAATTTATTCTAGTTATTATTAACTATTATGTTTTTCGTATTCTTTCTTTTATTTTTATGTAAATAATTATTTTAATTTTTTTCTCATTTTCATTTTATATGTTTTAATATTTTAATTTACCTTCTTTTATCATATTCATTTCTCTATTTATATTTGCATATATCTCATGTAATTTAGCAGATTGGGTTTGCGCTATCCACCCAGTCCTGCTGGATTAAAAACTTTAAAAAATAATGTTTGTAAATGTTTATTGACCGGAAATAAATAAATCAATGAGTATGTTCTGTATTGCTACTAATAATCACACTTTCCACCGTGTGAATTCTGGCTCTGCATTTCTGGGACGCCCTCAAAGAACACGACCATCGTTTTTTCACTTTGTCTTTGTAATGAGCTTCTAAAAAGAAGGTATGCCCTTTGTATACAATGTTCTGCGTTCCTTTTCGTGAAATCGAATATTTTACTGTAAATAAAAATGAAAAAAACAACATCAATTGGATAATAAAATAGGTAGGTAACACAAATTCATAATAATAAACTATTTACTTACAAACGAAAAAATGTTCATGCTACTTCTAGTCTACTAGATACAGATAAGTTTCGAGGTCATATTATCTCAAGCACTGCAGAGATAAACCAATAGTATGGGCGTATCTGTATGCCCAAAGGATCAATTTTCCTTCGGGTAAAACTGTTCAAACATTTTCTAAACAGAAAATGACTGACTGCGGTCTAGGAGACGAAAGGTCTTATGTAAGCAGACAGCAGCAGATTCCCGACCGCTAATTCCCGGCCGGCGCTGATTTGTATAGCAAATGGCAATGTACGCAGGGTAGCATACATACAACGGCACCCGCCCGGGACCATAAGGTAAGTTCCCTCCACGACCGCCACACTCACTCCCAATTAGCAAAAAAAAAATTAAGCCGCCAAAAGGGCAAAATAAAGTGTACGAATTCATTTGTTACTATTAATAGTATATTCGAACATATTAATTAGTGTCGTATCTACTTGCTTCTAGCTGTTGAACTGGATACTAAGATTCACTATTTCGACAGCGGCCAAAGTACGGCGACAGTAGTGAAATCTACACTTCCTATATAGTCGCCGGCTTTCCCTAATAGCTTAATAGTTTTCCTGTTGTTCGGCAAGATTAGTTATATATCTATTTGTTCCGTGTTCAATTCATATTATTTATTATCTCGTATTCTAATTTATATCGTGCAAATTTAATCCTAAGCTTTTATACCGTTATACAAATAAATCAACTTCTTTTAACCATTGGTGGGTCGCTTCATTAATCACAGATCCTAACACACTCCTTTGATTTCTGTAATATTTAATATAAATACACGCAACTTATGGGAATTCATCAACGCATAATTCACAAATACGTCAATCCCAAATTTTTTTTTACTATTAAGGTCTATTCACATCTACCGGCACCGCGCAGTGTAGACACGTAAAGTGACAGGTAGGGAAAATTCTGTTGTTTACGTTATCTATGCACACATTCACGCACGGTGTAATGTGAATACTCCCAACTGTGCTGTGCCTGCCTCTTTACGGTGCCGGTGATGTAAATAGACCGTAACAGTTAGAATAAATAGCACCTCCAATAACATGCAATGCGAAGTGTTTCCGAAATTATATCCTCTGCGTGGAAAACTGTATGTACAATTATCTAATGAACACTGTTAAACTGAAGTGATCTGGCAGGTAAATATGATCCCGTATATTATCTACCTATAAATAATACATGCACTCATTAGTGATAAATTTTACATACAATTACATTTATATATCTATGGGAACATTGGGAAATAAGGTGAACGAATGTTTAATCTCTAATTTATCTAAAGATTTCATAATTATCTTACTGCGTTATTTAATTTTTACCTAAAGTAAAATTATTTCCAATTTAATGGTGTTATATATCGGCAAACAGAAGGCCTACCCATGGGATCTACCATAAGCCCTCTGATCGCCGATATACTCGTATTCATGAACAGAAAATTTCAATTTTAACCGGTACCTCACCCCTTATAAAAAGTGTCTTACTGCGGAAAAGTTATGACGACGACGTATTCTGTATATGGACAGAGACAGAACGTCAACTTAATGCCTTCCTCAAACTTATAAATTCCTGCCGCCAACTGATCAAATCCACATTAGAGATAGGCACCAATTCAACCTTAAACTTTATAGATCTGACCTTATCAGTCGTAAATAATAAAATAAATTTTAACATCTTTCGTAATCCTACCCACACCGACATTATCATACATAACACGTCCGATCATCCTGTTTCACAAAAACACTCCGCGTTTCATTAAATGATCCATCGTTTAGTCACGATACCATTATCAAATACTAACTTCTCCAACGAACTAGCATAAATTTTTTTTAAATGCGGTAAATAATGGATATGATTCATATTTCATTGATACAATTTTAAGTAAAAAACAAATAGCACCAAAAAACTTCTTATTCGATCATACACATAATATAAACAGTAATAACAATCTTAGTTAGCAATGGCGTCGTATTTTATTCATAAATCATTTTTCTTCCTGCAGTGTAAAAAATCTTCCTTCTGAATTAAGACGGCATTTTATACAAACAATAATTTAGGCAATTTTTAATTGATTTAAAGAATAAAGACGACAAACTTGGCCACTCGGGAATTTATAAATTAGATTGTAGTGATTGCTCAGCATTGCGTATTGGTAAAACAACAATTAAAGAGCATCTTGGTTGCTTAAATAATATTGCCTTTTCGGAATTCGCCGATCATCTTATTGATAAAGATCATAATAACAATAATTTGTATAGCGCCGTTTTGTGAAAAATCACCTCAAAGGCGCTGTACAAATTACACTTCATATTCTCTATCTAATTATGTACAAACAGATACAGAAAAACATACTTACCAGGCAAGTCGCTTCAGATAAACACAGTTTTATTAGAAAAATTAAGATTGGAGAATATATGATTTTTACAGGTACTATTTTATCCTTCTTTTCTACTTATATTACATTTATTAGAAGATTCGTGTCAAAAGAAGAGTTGGTGTTTATTTGAAATATTTATAATTTTACTGTTTATTGTTATCTTTGATCATTCTTAAGTCATGCGGGAGTTCATTCCAGGCTTCAGGTCCTGGCACTCCGATAGCACGATCACCTAAATCATACCTTCAATCAAAGCAACTGTGCTAATATTATGCACAAAAATGGTCATGGCAACAGATTTAATAATAAATTATTTGTGTGAAGAAAGCCGTTAAAACCAAAAGCCAAATTATTAATAATCATTTAAATGTGTCCAATAACCCAATATTGGGTATATTTCCCATAAACTCATAAAATTCACATAATCTATTAATCACTTGTTCAGGTGACGCTTTGTCTCTTTATATATAATATGGTAACCCACTATGAAAACGTCTGTCTCGTCCTCTCTGTTACTACGTTAGATTTTAATTTCATGATATATCACTGTTCCTTTATTCTATGTTATGTTTTGTCTCATTCTATATGTACATTTAAGCACAAACAATGTATGTTTTGCTTGTGTTATGCGCAACCGGTCGGTTGTAATAAATTAAATAAATTTTGTGGTTATAAAACCACTAAGTGACTGTTTTCTATCAAAATTAGTATCATTTTTTTTTACAGTAACTCCACACAGGAGACCCTGAGGGAAATAATTTCCCTCAAGGCCTATATCATATTTGGGGATGCTGTGTGGAGGGTCTTTTAGAGGATAGGAAGGAGTGAACTTGGGTCTTGAAGAGACCCATGTTATAGGATGGAGGAAACACAGAGGCCGGCAGATAATTCCACAGCTGAGCTGTTGAACACAAGAATGAATCGTAGAAGCGACCCGTTCTCATGTGACAAATTTCAACCGTGTGCAAATGTTGGGCGCGCGTTTGGCGTGTTTCCCGACTATGCACCGGTGCCGAAGGGATTAATGACGCTAGTTCCTCGGAGCATCCTCCATTAAAATAACAGTAGAACAAGGACAGCATTACCTGACGTTTGTGCTCCAAAGATTGCAACCCGTTTGTTAAGATAGGCGAATCTATCAAACGGACCGCCCGTTTCTGCAGAGTCAAGGGTTTTTTTCAGATATTTTGGGACTCTCGACCAGAGGTGGCTGCCAAATTCTACAGTGGGGCGCACTTGCGATTTGTACAAGGTCAGCAGTTGTGTACTATTAAAGCATCTGCGGGCTCTGTACAATACGCCCAGCTTCTGAGAGGCTAACTTTACTCGGGCTTCGATGAAGCCCCCATACCTGAGCTGGTCACTTAAGGTTACACCAAGCATATCAATGGAGGGCTTGTTGGGAAGATTGCTTACATTAAAGAAGACTAGATTATCATTTCGATTCCTTTTAGACGTAATCAGACATGATTGGGTCTTTGAAACATTAAATTCGACGAGGTTATTCTTACCCCAAGAGGAGACCCTCTCGAGGTAACCGTCCATCCTTTGCTTCAAAACCCTCCGAGCTGTGGGAGTTTGTGTGCCCTTTGGGGGCTTGACGAACAAAAAGCAATCATGGACTGTACTGTCATCCGCGTAACAATGGATTGGTGCACATGTCAAGAGCTCATTGATGTGCAACAAAAACAATGTCGGAGACAGAACCGATCCTTGTGGGACGCCAGCATTTATTGAATGCGAGGAAGAGATGAAACCATCAGCAACCGTTTGAATCGATCTCTCCCTCAAAAAATCGGCAATCCACGTACACAAGGAAACGGGAAGTCCTTGCTTCTAATAAATATTGTAATTTTTTGTATTACTAATAAACATACGTTTTGATTACTAATAGACTAATGATTTTTTTTTTTCATTTGTCTATCCCTGATATTATTATTTTTTAATATTCTATATATTCCTGATGAAGAAAGCATCGCTTTCGAAACATGTTGATATGTGTATATTAATGAAGTGGTGAATACAAAAGTAATTTTTAATTCATTTACAAAATACAATCATTTATAGGCTTTCAAGAAGTTTTTAAAATGGGGTTCACATGAGGTGTGCAAGCTTTCCCTTAATTACATAATAATAACTACAAAGTGACTTAGACAGGCTCTGCATTTATTGCGATGCTAACTGCCTGGATCTCAACGTTTCTAAATGCCACACTGTGTCGTTTGCTAGAAACAAGCATATAATTAAGTTTCCATACTTACTCCACCATGAATCTGTTATCTCAAAAAATGAATTTAAATATCACGCGGTATATCTAGACAGTAAACGTACCTTTAAAACTCGGATCGAATCAATCACTGATAGGTCATATAACATGCTTGGATTTGTACTACAATTAAGTAAATCATTTTAAAATCTGCGTACGCTAATGCTTTATTTTTAATCAGAAGTACACTGGAATATGCATCGACCATCAGGAATCCCAAATACATGCTATATGTAAATAGTACAGAACGAATACAGAATTAATTCACCAAGTGTCTTCGGTTCAAATACAACAATAAATATCACTGTGCACTCCAATCTCTGAAACTACGGTGAACGGTAGCCGACACTATATTCCTGCATAAAATCTTAAATAATTAAATAAACTGCCCTAAACTCCTATCTCAAATTACCCTTAACATATGCAATGTACTCGCCACACCAAACAATTTTACACATTAAACAGCAAAATAAACGATGCAGCAAATTCACCAATTTTTCGTGTTCTCCGAACACTTAATAATCTTTGTCCTAACCTAAATTTCGACATATTTTTTGACTCCCTCTGTCATTTAAGAAAAATATTACTCGTAAGTCTCCAGTACACCCGCACTTTTTCATATACCTTTTTATCTTTACCATGTATCATTCCCTAGCATTGTACTAATTACTAGATATTACATAGAAACGCGTTATCCTTGTAATATTTTTATAAAATCTTGTAATTTGTACACCACTCATTTTATACATATACTGTCTGTTTCTAAAATAAAATAACAAATAATGTTTTCTTGTGACGACGGATAATCGATATAGCGGATTATAAAAGCGAGTAAAAGATATGACGACTTAAAATATATGTAAATTGATATAAGTTGATTCTAATTCATAAAACAATAAGTTTTTTTGTATTATATTGTATTTAGTTATAAAATTTTACATTTAATAATATACAGTCATTTACTTTTTTTAAAACCTACTATAAAAATATATCACCTTGTACTAAAATTTGGACTGAACATCGAGACATAAACCCTCGAAAAATTGCAAGGCTATTAGCTTCCTTTACATATACCTAAAGGGAGTTCATCGAACATTTTAAAACCCTTTTAATAAATACTATTTTGTGTTCCCAATAAATTTGTTTTCGGAAACCTAAAATTGTCACAACTTCTCGTAGGGTTAATCATGAACAGCACCACTAATACTAACACCTTTTTTAACATATAATCGAGTAACATTTTATTATTTAACATATAAATAATTACTAGGGTATTATAGACTAAAAGTTGCCACGCACTTATATTTAGTTTCATTGCAGAATTAATAAAAATATGAATTTTAAAAACGATTTAAAAAACCAACAAATCAAAACACTCCTCGGCTCTGACATCATTTGGTGACTCTCGGAATACCGTCCAGGCTATCGCGAACATGCTTAACTATTGACGTCATCTGATGGAAAATGAAAATGATTGAACAATGGTATTGCTTAACCGTTAGAGTGCGGCCCAGCGCCTGTAAACTTTAGTTACGCAAATTGCGAAGCAGCTCTATAGCGCTGCAATTTTCAATGTGCTTTTTGTCATCCTCGGGAGAGCACGTGTTCAATTCGAGCGTGGTATATTGCTGTTGGCGCGTGTCTTGATAACTGCATTTATTGTTTATCCTGTTAAAATAAATACACCCTAAAGTGAATCGATATTTTTCACCATGTCGGAAGTTAGTTCTATTGCGGATAATCGTAATGTATCAAATGACAGCGACACTACGGACGACGAGACCTTTGTTCCAATAAATGAATGAAAATCAAATGAGATAAGGCGATCCAATATCATATGCGCTCGCTTTAAATAGGGACTACATGGACCACGGGAAAACACAATTGTGAAGTGATATAATCTTAAATTTTTGTATTTTTTAATATTTTTTGTAGTTGTAAATGTGTAGTTTTTTTTTTATTAGAACCATAATATTCGTAAAATTTCATTCTTTACTCGTATAATCCACGTTATTGCTTTTTTTATTGAATACTGTGCTTTTTTATTTAAAAAACAGAGAATATCTGTAGCTTATATAAATACTTCCAAAATAAGCATAGCAATAAAACGGTTAAGGAAAGGACGGTCGGACGGCCGAGCCTTTGGACGCGGTGGGCACTATTACGACTCGTTTTTTAAAATTCAAATAAAAAATTATCTTTCAAAATATATTTTACCAAAAAATCGTGTCGTAAATCAAAGTTAGATAGTAAAAAATATTGTTAAAAAAATACCGTTTATATGGGCGATTGCAAGTAGGTACATATGTACAATATGACAAACTGAGATATTCACAAAAGTGGATCATCTGCAGCATCATAAGGATGTAAACTTGTAGAGAGTCCGCAGCGATGAACGTCGTTTATATAAAATATATACCTATAGTCTAGACTCTAGACCAAAGCGTTACAACTAGTTTTAGTTCGCCCGATGCACATCCAAATATAAGTCCCGGATTTTCTTGTAGTCTTATGGGAATAAGTTCTGCCATTCACCACAACCATTTTCTTTCCGTTCCTTGTAATAAAGTGAACTGTAATCAAAACGTATGTTTATTAGTAATACAAAAAATTACAATATTTATTAGAAGCAAGGACTTCCCGTATCCTTGTACGTGGATTGCCGACATTTTGAAGGAGAGATCGATTCAGACGGTTGCTGACGGTTTCATCTCTTCCTCGCATTCAATAAATGCTGGCGTCCCACAGGGATCGGTTCTGTCACCGACTTTGTTTTTGTTGCACATCAATGACCTCTTGACATGTGCACCAATTCATTGTTACGCGGATGACATACAGTCCATGATAGCTTTTTGTTTGACAGGCCCCCAAAGGGCACACAAACTCCAACGGCTCGGAGGGCTTTGAAGCAGAGAATGAACGGTTACCCCGAGAGGGTTTCCTCTTGGGGTAAGAATAACCTCGTCGAATTAATAGAAGAATAATATGTATGTATGTCGTTAATTAATATAATATGTATGTAGTTAAGTTAAGAAAGTGAAATAATTATGTATTTCTTTTAACTTAATAAAAAATAAAAATAATAATTTAATGTTTTAAAGACCCAATCATGTCTGATTACGTCTAAAGGGGATGGAAATTACTATCTAGTCTCCTTTAATGAAAGCAACCTTCCCAACAAGCCCTCCATTGATATGCGTGGTATAACCCAGTGCTCCGCAACCTTTTCTCATCTACGGCACACCAAAATTCTACCTAGAATTCCGCGGCACACCAAAAGCTATAATATATAGGTATTAAATTGAATTTTACAATAAATTTTCGTACATTGCATTTGACCGCGGCACACCTGTATTCGGCTCACGGCACACCAGTGTGCCACGGCACACCGGTTGCGGAGCACTGGTATAACCCTTAGTGACCAGCTCAAGCACGGCGGCTCCATCGAAGCCAGAGTAAAGTTACCCTCTAGGAAGCTGGGCGTACTCATAGTAGTGTTACGGGTTCGCTGATACTTATCGCAAGTGCCAAACGGTAACCGAATAAAACGGAACAGTGACAAAACAGAACATGATAAAAGAATAGGTTCTTCAATGTTTTGTTTTGTCGTGGAATTACGCCAAATACAATAATTAATACCTCAAAACTATACACATATTCGCGAATATAAGAATTATTTTGTTCAAACCACTATTTAATAAATAAATATCTACGTGTTTCGAAACCAATGATTTCTTCACTAGTATACAATTTATACTAAACTTTTTTTTTAAATAATAACATATAAGCATAGACAAATTATAAACATAGACAAAAAATAACAATAAGTGGTGGGCGAGGTAAACAATCGGGTATCAATGTAACAAAATGTATTAATAAATAAAATAAAATCCTGACACACGGGAAATCTTTTTGGACTGAAGGCGAAAGACTGTTTCTATCACGATACTCCCCTGACGAGTCGTGCTGAACTCAGTGGCAGATATCGGACGTGAAAAACAAGCACCTTGTTGTAGATCCTACTTTTAAATTGCCAGAGTTCTCTCTCCCTCTGGAGAGGTGGCCCTCATTAAACTGCATCCGGTGGAGTCACAGCCATTGTGCATAGATGCAGGAGCTTAAAGGGTTCCGAACTGTGTGAATATGGACATATTCAAACAACAGAACACATCGTAGAAGAATATCCCCTTCACCAGTTTCCCCATGGCACATCCATGCTGAACCAAGTGGCTTACGATGTTGTTGACTGGCTGAATAAGGTCAGCATTTCACTATGACCTTTACCAACTCTCCTCCACCATACAAAGAACAAGAATGAAAAAAATTTATATAAAATAAACAAAAAATAGGATAAAATTATAAGCACTACATGTTATTTAAATTTCAAACAAAATCAAGGAACAACAAAGATACCAAAAAAGGAAACCATTGGTTTCGAAACATGTAGATATGTATTTATTAAATAGTGATTTAAACAAAGTAATGTATACTATTTAATTGAAAATAATGCCAAAAAGTGAATATGCGTTTATTGAAGAAATATTTTTATTTATTTATTTTTTGCAGTCGGTGCAGCAAATAGGGTCGCAGGACACGAAAGGCACGGGGTGCTGGACGGAAGCAGCCGGATGTTTAATTTTTAAGTGCCTATTAAGATTTCCCGAGCACCCAGGTCCTGTGCTCAAAATTTGAGAACAATAATTGCACGTTTTTTCCTCCGTTCACTCGAGAAAAGTGATCCCAGACTTTACTTCTCTTTCTGGAAGATATCGAAGCTTCTTTTGTTTCTAAAACAGAGGATTATATTAAATAATAAAGGAAAAAACGCCGTACATCAGCCTTACATTTTTTTGTGAATCTCATCCTTTTTCAAACGATCATACGTGGTTTTACCATACATTCGCCTCAGAGATCTCATTTTTACAACATTCAGTCTACTTTCATCCTTCCTCTGCCAGTTCCATGTATCACTGCCATACATCAGCGTTGGTATCATTACTCCATTGTGGACTGCTAGCTTCGCTACTTTAGAGAACTTTTTGTTAGCGCAAAATCAAGCTCTACAATTCGCCGGTATTCGAATGACAAATTCAATAATCCGCCAAGCTTCGTAAAAATATCGATTTACATGGAAATATTAAGTCATACTTTTTTATAAATAAACTTTTTTTTAATTTAATAATAATAGATAAATATTTATAAAGTTAATAATTTAAATCAAAACGGTGTTAAGAAAAAAAAACAGCAAATAGAATCAAAATAAAAATATAATAATAAACATCTATCACTATAAATAAAACACATGGACGCCTTAGGTGGGGTTTTCCTAGCGAGTCGTTCACAAAACACTGCAATTTACAATACCATTACCTTGTAATATTATTTATATTTTCCGTATTACTTATTGATTTATTTGTATACTCTATATATAATAAAATAAAATAAATACACAAGTAATGAAACACACAATTTAATGTACATAACACTCGCTTCTTCTTTACCCGTTAAATGTTTCGGAGAGCCTTGCAGTGCGCATCATCAAGAGAGATGATGTAATATTAATAATACAAACCCAATAAAGAGGCTATTAGGATAAAAAGAGCGTGATAAAAAAGAAAATACAATACCTTTTAGGTACAAGGAGAACTATTTGTTTCACATGATAGTTACAAATTAACATTCACTGTTTACGTAGTTATAAAACACTCAACAAATTTTATTTATTTTATTACCATTCAAATCACAGTACAAATAATTTCACGTATTGAAAATATTATAATATTTTGTATACTAGCGCCATCTCTTGACGGATAGAAATATCAATAATAATTTCACAGCCCGACTGCTGAAAGGATAAAACTAATTTTATTGATAAATAACAGCAGAGAAATTCTTGTTTCAAGATTCACAGTTCACATGTCCCTGGTAAAATATAATTTAGAAAGGAAATTAAATGTGAAATAAAAGATGAGCTGGTTTCACAAAAAAAATATTTTATTTTGAGTAGCTAATCACCCTTTTTTAAGTACACACATAGATTAGTAAACATCATATTTTTATTAGCAGTGTTGTCATCAATTTACACAAATATTTCAGAAGCCGAACAATGCTCTAATAAGTACATTTGTAGAATGCTTTAAAAATTATTATTATATCATCATAATAATATTATTATCATATAATATAATTCATTTTAACTGTCCAATATAAAAACTTCAAACCAAATATTTTGTTCTTTAACGTTACTTAAAATTATTATGAAAATTCGCGATCACAAGAAACTTGTAAAAAATACATTACATTAACATATACAGTATGTACCTATGTTACATTAAAGTTTCTTGAGAGAATTGAGCTTTTAATATACAATAACAATTAATTCCATTTAATATTCCGTATGTACAACCGCCAACAAACAATTCCTATCAATATTTAAAAGAATTGCATGGTAAGTGTTTTTTTTCTAAAATATTGAAATTAACGCCATCTGTCATCACGAATTATCATTATAATTTTAAGTTTAACCTTAATAGGAAAAAGTGCTTGTAATAAAATACAATTATGTGAAATGCTCAAAAAGTTTTAATAATAAATGTTTAGCGTGAAGATGTTGATGACATAATTGAATATTATTTGATTGTCCAATGGTTTCATGGAACATCGGTGAAAATGGGCAAGATATTAAACCCTAGAATGGAAGCGAGGAGTAAAATTTATTTTGTCCACCTTCAAACTAATTTTTCAAGTGCCGACCGATCGCGCTAGGTTTCTTCAAGGTATGCTTTCCTTGAGTCCTTTCCTCATCAAAGCGTTTGTCTTTATAGTAGCAGGTTCCGCCTGTTTCTTGTAGGTAAGTTAAATATTTTTCCACTTAGGAAATTTAACATCTCATTGTATGGTGGGAATTATACAGTGAAATTTACTGATCGCTTTTCAGACACAATAAACGAGTGGATAATGCATATTTTTGATCGCAATATTTATTACCCTAAACGACAAAGATAAGAGAAAAACATTTTAAAATGGGAGCAAAATATACTTCTCGCTTTCATTAATGGGCTAAGGAAGAACGATTCCATTCTAGGGTTAAAACAATATTTGCTTCAGTTTTCTCAAGAATAAAATAAACACAGGGGTCCTCACAAGTTTTACACGTGCATGTGAAACAGTTATTGAAGCTGCCAGGAAGTTGTAATAGTGAAAACCAATCTGGACTAATCATAAGCATAGTTGGAAACCTAAATCATTAAGCTTAATATTATTTTATTTACATAAACTGATGGATTAAAGTGAGGTAAAAACAAAAATTAGCGATAAAGTTAGGTTACAACAGATTCAGTTATCGTAGAAATAACTGATGAAAGTAGGTTAGGTTAGTATAATTTATGTACAGACATCGCAAATTAACATTGTGCATAAACAATGAATATCATTTAATTATGTGGTACTCCTTTTAGATTACACTGTATTGGTTTAAACAACGTTTATAGTTTTTACTTTAAGAAAAAGTATCAAATAAAGTTTATTATTCACCAGAGCTACATTTATTAGCGTACATTTCTCCACATTTCAACTTGTCCAAAGTGGAATAAATAGGTTAGGCAATATAATTTGAGAGGGAGCGTTCCAACTTCTAGCTTATCTGAGCAATTTTATAAATTGATCATTTATGCATTACGTTGACAGATTACAGCTTAGGGTTTTTTTTATAAAAACTGTGGATTAAGCAACCACATTCAGATCCAAATTCTAGACCTTTCAACGGGAAGTTGGAAAATTTCCTGGCAAACCAAAGTTACTAACCCAAGATGGAAATAAGAACCATTTTTAGAAGATGCATCTAAATTCCACATATTGTAAAAGAATCTATATGGTTTGCTTAAGTTCAAATAATACATTCCAACAAGGGCACTACCAATCAAAACGAAAACAAACATTGGTCTGTAACCAATCACATAGGTTGAAATGTTATTATGATAACATATTGAAAAGCATACACTAATAAGTTCCGGTTAGTTCTAGTAAAAAATGAAAGCTTCCATAACATGACATGGAGAAATATAAAAATAAAACAATTTCTGGATGACAACAAAAACCTTCAATTTATATTACGAAAAGTAAGAATGTATCACACAATTATATACATGGAGATTTTATGTAATGCAACAGGCAGTGAGTCTTAAAAAGATACCCATGTCGGACATATTGGTGAAAGAATGCATGCCCAAAAAACTAATAATATTATAATTCTAACAAATAATAGAAAAGACTTACATGTTCAAATGTCGTGGGAAGAATATAAAATATGGTATATTCCCGATTATCCAGTTATGACATTAAAACTTCACAAGGAAACACACAATTCCCAAACCTCATTATTATGACAATCACTGTTTTGTTATTGAAACTCACAAACTATTTACACTATTTAAACTCTAGATTTGTCGTGGATAATATATTTTGTATATAGTTTAGGATTGACCTTGAGCTTTAGGAGTTAAATTTCGGACCAAATAAGCACTAGTTTACACTAAAATGCAAACACAACACTTTATTCATAAAAGTTGGGTTATATTACATTTTATAGAAAAAAACATTCAAATTCAATAATATTTTAATGCCGAACGTGTGCTAAATCACTGGACAGTAAACCAATAATTGTTTACTTCTATTTCTTAACAAAAAATCACTAAAACAGCGAATTAAGTCATTAAAATAAAATAATAATACCGAATGACAATCGCACAGAACAAAACTAACCATAGACAACTGACACATAGATAGCATAGATGTTGCTACTAATGGATATGCAGACAAACGCATTCCCGCTATTATTTTTCTGCCATAAAACCTAGAAATTGTGATATTGGTAGATGCGATTTTCAACGGTTTTTTATGAAATTTTAATACGGTTGATATGACGGGGCGTCGGGCAGTAGGTATTATTCTAGGAATAACGCAAAACGGGAGGAATAGAAAAGCGATCTTAGGTAGTTACAAGTAATTTATTTTTATATACGTGGGTTTAGTCTTAAAACTAGAGTAAAACTTAATTAGACAATTCAATAAAAACTAGATACCGAATTACTTAATTCTACTGTTAAAGTCTTTGTACTTAAAATTAGAGGTTCACTGGTTTAGGTAATTACTTAATTCTACTGTTAAAGTCTTTGTAGTTGAAATTAGAGGTTCACTGGCTGACATTGTGGGAGGAATTATGATTAGAGTCAGGCACTTCCCTTTTTGGTGATTGATGGATGTCCAGGGTCCAGTGGCTGCGTTGTATGTAGAGTCCTCGCGTTCGCACTACGTATTCGTGTACCTCCGGATCGGGAGTAGGTGCAACGCGGCGATAATCAGAGGCATGGGCGGTCTCCGATGTTGATCTCCGAAGGGCGAAGATCAGTTACTTCCTTCTGCGATGGAAGCGTAGAATTCCCTCGTCGTCAGAGGACCTGGGCGGCCTCTCCAAGGAGCGAGAATAGGAACCTTCCTGGGCGGAAGGTTTCACTTGGCTGTGTGTCCTGGGCGGACTACTGCAACCGACTCTCCGTCCTGGGCGGACTCTTGCTTCCTCGGTGGAAGACTTTCACTCGACTGTCCGTCCTGGGCGGACTCTGGCAATCGACTGTCTCCTAGAGCCCACTGTCCTTCTGTCTACCTGTCTACCTGTAGGTATTATCTTTTATTGACGTCCCATAAAATCACAAAGGAATTGCGGAATTTCCCAAAATAGCAGTTAAGATTATATTATTTTAGTTACGATTTTTCCTAACAACAGGTTCGGCTAGCCTTTGTACTAAATTTATTTTATGGCCGGTCTAATCTGGGAATTCCTACTATTTAAAATGCACATTGTAAATCTAAATATTTCGGTGAATTCGGTCAATTATTTTAGGTGATTACAAAAGGCTATATCACGGTAATCATATCTTCTTGTTTTCAAATTTCAGTAGATACAGAAACAATAAAATTGTTTTAAAACGCATAAAATTTTTCGTAGGTCTGGTTTACAAGATATGTTTATGATAAATATTTTTTTTTTTCAAAATTGTAGGGTTAATATTTCCGACTTTACAAATTAATGTTTCTTAATTAATTAACTAATTCTGTAATTTAATTATTAATAATTATTTGTAATTTTTTCAAAAGATTGGTATTCACTTTGTGGCCTCATTATTAATAAATGAATAAAAAAATTACCTTGTATTCGCCACTTTATTAATATAAACAGATTCGAAAGCGATGCTTTCTTCATCTGGAATATATAGAATAGCAAAAATAATAATTTCAAGTATAGACAAATGATAAAAATAGAACAGAATAATGTAAGCATACAAAAATTATAAACACAAATAAAAATTGATTAAGTAATTTATTAAAAAAAATACATACAAATACAACCGGTTTACAATTAGACGAATTTGAAATTTTAGGAATCAGAAAAAGCGTTGATAGTGAATTTAATTTAATAAATGAACAAATATATATATATATTAATTGATAAACTAAAGTTCTTAAAAACTTAAGACAAGATTTTTGTGCATAGCGCAAAGGGTAACAATTATTATTTTTATAAACAATAATTATTAATCAAAACACTCATCCAAATTGAAAAAACCTTCCGAGCAAAGATAAATGTCGCCGGCAGGACTCGAACCCGCACCCTTCTAATGTCCGGTTAGATGCTCTACCGTTGAGCTACGTCGGCTTATCGCAAACCCGCTAAGTTAATCAATATATACTAGTGTTCCATTTTAATAATTACTGTTTTTATTATATTTTCACCTGTAAACAACCAACTTTATTAATATGAGAGAGGCTTGTAACAGCTAAATCCCTCAAATAGATGGCGTCGAGACAAATTATGTCTACATTTTATTGGTGAAAAATTGCTTTTGACTTGTCAAATATTTATTAATTGATAAACTAAAGTTCTTTAAAACTTAAGACAAGATTTTTGTGCATAGTGCAAAGGGTAACAATTATTATTTTTATAAGCAATAATTATTAATCTAAAACACTCATCCAAATTGAAAAAAACCTTCCGAGCAAAGATAAATGTCGCCGGCAGGACTCGAACCCGCACCCTTCTAATATCCGGTCAGATGCTCTACCGTTGAGCTACGTCGGCTTATCGCAAACCCGCCAATTAATCAATATATACTAGTGTTCCATTCAATAATTACTGTTTTTATTATATTTTCACCTGTAAGTATAATAATAATTATTGCGTTGAAATATTCCTAAAGTCTCTAAAATATTGACGTGCAAATCAGAACTGGCCAATAATATTAACAAATCTCACAGTCAAAAACATAGGGGAATGATTGAAAGTATGATACCGATAAATACGACGGAGAAGAATGGGGTGGCATTAGCTTAGTTGGTTAAAGCGCAGGTCCCGGAGAGATCGAGAGGCAGTGGCGGCCAGACACCTTTATTTCAGGGGGTGTAAAAAATCTGTAAGTAGGTACCTCTTTTTGTAGATGAAACGACTTTTGGTGTGTGAAAATCAGATCGATGGTGAAAATAACATATCCATAAAAAGGTTCCTAAATTTTGTAATTGGCGATATAAAATACGTAAAGTGCCGTAAAAAAAATTGTAACACTTCACTGTAGTATAACTATAATAGGGTTATAGAGATTTTTTGTTACTTTATGTTCCAACTCAACGAAGTTCACTCACCGAAATTTTGGCCAATGGTCTTTAAAATATTTGGGGGATCGTTGCACACTTGCGCTTTTGCACGGGCTGTCCCTGCCGAGTGGTCCTGGGTTCGAGTTCCAGATGCGACTGCTACCTTTTTGTTTTCTCTGTTTTTGGTGTTTAATTTTTAATTTGAGGTATGTTAATTAGTGATGGGCGAATCGACTCGGTTTAGTGAGCCGGATCACTAAATCAGCTCTCTGTCAAGACAATCCACATGAAAACTGGACGTAAAAAATATTGTATAAGAGCGTATTAAGGATGTATTTAGGAGGGCTAAAGGAGCGAGGGACAGGGCATGGTGGGGGGAACGCGAATCCTCGTTCAATCGAGCCGGATCACCGAACCGGTACACTACAAAGAGCTAATTTAGTGATCCGGTTCACTAAACCGATCCTCTTCGCCCATCACTAATATTAATATAATTTTCAATGAATAAAAATAAATTGTTTATTAAAACGTGATTCAAAATTCAAACAAAATACTGGCATTTCGGTTCGAAAAATTCTTAGAAATTTTTATTTGTATTCGGCTAGAATTTTTGATTGTGGTTTTCCGCTCGATAATCAATATTATCATTTATAAATCATAATTTTGTCGAAATCACACAAATTTGAAAATACATTTTTGTGTCTATGACCATGAACATAGAGAAAACGGCCATGACGGCCAGAAATGGCGTCGGTCTGTCATGGTTTTTCATATGTCATAATGAAGTATTCGTGAGTTTTGTTATGATGAACGTCAACAACAATGCATTATTAAATATTTGACTCATTTATCGAATGCACAAGTATTTCAGTTTTCGCTTTATTGATACTTCCGTTTAAACGTTTGAATTTCGGTACAATAATATAAGTTTGCAATTCAATCAAAATATTTGTGTTTTTCATATTTGGAGACGTTTCTCTGACAAATTTCGTACATAAATTCATTATTCATACACGGTGCTTATAAACCAATCAGTATATAGTATTATTTTAGGACTGTCAAGTGTCAAATAATAAGATAGCGTATTTTTAAGATAACCTAAAAATATAATATTTGTTTTAACATTCATATTTTCTGTGATCTGTGTTTTGGCTGTTAACTATTGTAAAATTAGTTTGTTTTATCATTTTGTATGTTAAGTTTATTTGACATGTGAGTGTATGTTTTAAAGTGGTTTTGACAATATTATTTTTCTTATTCTTCCTAAAGACTTCGAAAAGTCATAAAGTTGAAGCGCAAAGGGTAAGCAGTTATGAAATGATGTTTTTTAAGTTACCTGTTGATATAGAAAAAAATCTGATTTTAATTGTGGCAGATACATTGTGATTTTGACAGCCCACATATAATTGATAAGAAATACTCTAAAAAATGTCAATATTGTGGTTTGAGTCGTTGATATTTGTGCCCTTCTTCTGAGCATAACTTGTTTAATAGAAATTTCAAGTTGTCCAAGTTGATCCCGCTGTAGTATTCAAGTTCGTTAGGCCCCGCGTCATGCAGTTCGTGGATATTTAAATAGTTTTTTTGTTTTTACGTTTTATTTTAGCCATTTTAATATGGTTTTCTTATCTTTATAATTGATTGAGCATCTACAACCACAGTATATAATCCATTAACTTTAATCCTATTACATATATTTCAAGACAGATAATTAAGACCTAGAAATTCTTTGATGTTTTATTTTAGTTAATTTATCTTTAGGACATTTTTGTATGGGTCTATAATCAGAAATATCTATTTTATTCATATAGTTGCCTTTAAATGAATGCGTCAAATCTAGAACATCTCTTCAAGCTTCCAGTTAATGAGGTCTGGTTTTATATTGTACTTCATGTGATATAACTTGAAACATATTCTCCATAAAACATTTAAACACTTTTGTGTTCTTCGTAGTATACTTAGTTTTCCATAAAAGAATATTTAATTTATTAATTTGTCGCATAATTTAAGTGTTTTTGCCACTAAAAGAAATATTAATGTCTTATTAAAGGGTTTATAAATGATTCTCATAGACCTTGAGAAGTTATTTGAAAACTGGAATGTTCAGATAAGGCAGTTGTATCTGCATGCTAGTGGGCATGGAACATGTTTAGATAAATAATATTTTTGTTTTGACTTTTTTTCAATAAAATTGTATTTGCGATTGAAAATATCTGTTTTATTTATCTTTACTTATCTTGGTCAGGTTTCCTTCAAAAAGTTTCCCTTTGTAGAGTTGTAGTAACTCGTCAAAATGAACTTTAATATTTATGCATTTATTGCACAAGGTTGCGTACCACACTATAGAATAGTTGTATTTTTTTTGCCTCTCTTTTGTCAGTATTTCAGGTAATGGTAATATTAATATCGTACACATTATGGTAATTATTTCTTTGTTTTTCATTTTGTCTTTTTCTTTAATCATTGAAGAAGATAATATTGGCAAATTTCAATGAAACATGAAACAGATAAAAACACAGAAAATAAAAAGGTAACAGTTCCAATAGGGACTCGAACTCAGATCCTCTAGTCTTTCCGCGACTGGTGTCTCTACCAATTAAGTTATTGAGACCTAATTATTTAATAGTGTCCCAATTATTTAATAGTGACCTATTTAATTAAAGAATTATTAATATTATCCTCAATTAATTCCCATATTATCTGGGTTCGAGTCTCAGTTTTGACCCTTACCTTTTTATTTGCTGTGTCGTTTTCTGTTTCATTGAGATTTGTTAATATTGTATTTTTCATTAATTGTTTTTGTGTTTAATTCGTAGAACTCCATTTAATTTTCAAAAATTAAATGTAAATCAAATTTAATAATGTTATTATTAAGTTCTGCAAGTATTAACATTTTTATTATTGTGACAGCTGTTCCAGCATTCAAGGCCATTTTAAAATTGTGGTTAGGTCACATTCTGAAAATCTGTTATGATAATTTATACTTAAATGTATTTGAAAGGATTACCGATGAGAGACGCGAATAATGTTTATTAATCTTTTACATACCAAGATGCGAAGCAAAACTTGTGTCACCATGAGGGGGCCCTGATATACCCTAAGCATTCTATAATTATAAGGCTATGTTTGTAAAATTTGTAGGAATACAAAAATATCAACACAATAATTTCACCGCTTTAGCTGATGCTGATACATGGAGGATAGTATTTTCAGAGATTTTTGTTACCCCTGTTGGCAACGGGATGGTTAACTGTCCCCTTACGGTGCCAGACACTCGGTTACCTGAGCCAACATTTTTGCTCCTAACGTATTAATATTTAATATTATTTTATAACCCTAAGATGTATTTTGCAGTATAATCAACCATAATTAATAACTGTTGATAGATTGTATTATTATTTTTGGCTTAAAAAGCAATATTGTTATGAATTTGTATGGGGTAACTCGGAGTCCTGCACCGGGCAGCGCATTATAATTTGGCACTGTAAAGGAAGTGTTAATACAATGAATTTGAACTTAATATATAATTCAACTAACTAGTTTGCGCTTAATCTTGTACTTCCAATCTCTACTTCCAGAAAAACTGTCTTACATCAAAACCCAGCGCGGAGCTCCCAGTTTGGTTGTTGGGGGTTATGTGTTCAGAGCGACCAAGCGAAGGACCCACCGAATCTACTGGTCCTGCTGCAACCGAAACTGCAGGGCTCGCTGCGTTACGCACAATGGAAGGTTGTCTTCTCAATCTGCCAAACATGAACACGCACCTGATAATAAGAGAATTAGGCGGCATTACCAGATTGAGAGTTTAATTGAGACTATTGACAATGAAGAAATGTGATGAAATCTTTATAATGGGTTGTTGCTGTTATTTAATTTTAGATGTTATTCACTTGCTTCAACAAGATTATGAATTCTTAAATCCATACATAGATAATAGAACCTTACCTAACTTCACGGACTATCAAAACGGCGGAGCTAATGAAAGTTATTTTTTTAGTGTGTAGTTGCGCCGCTGTGCGTAGATGCGATTTAGAGTAGTATGGGTGAATGATATTGGCGAAACTTGTATGCCCACAGTTCCATACTACTAATGTTTCATGACCCATCTTCCTTTTTTTATTATCTATGATTTAGTATGTATGCATTATATTTATAGTCCACTGAGGGCAAAAAGTTACATTCACTTTCATGTTTAGTGCGCTAACTGAAGAAATTTTGATTCTGATTAATAGACTCCTTGTTGCTCTAGAAAATTGTTTATGTCTTTAATGGTGATTTTATGTTGTGCAAACAAACGCTCTCAAATGTGATGTGTGGAATTAGACTTTTTCTAATTGTTAAATTGATAGGTGTCATCAAATTCTAGAAAAGTATCAATTAATGAGTTTTTGCAGACAATATATTATTTCTTTTATGTTGGGTAAACAAACGCTCTCAAATATGATGTGTGGGATTAGACTTTTTCTAATTGTTAAATTGATAGGTGTCATCAAATTCTAGAAAAGTATCAATTAATGAGTTTTTGTAGACAATATTTTATTTCTTTTATGTTGGGTAAACAAACGCTCTCAAATATGATGTGTGGGATTAGACTTTTTCTAATTGTTAAATTGATAGGTGTCATCAAATTCTAGAAAAGTATCAATTAATGAGTTTTTGTAGACAATATTTTATTTCTTTTATGTTGGGTAAACAAACGCTCTCAAATATGATGTGTAGGATTAGACTTTTTCTAATTGTTAAATTGATAGGTGACATCAAATTCAAGAAAAGTATCAATCAGTGGGTTTTTGCAGACAATATATTATTTTTTACGTACATGTTATTCTTTTAACGCCAAGAAAATCGTTAATATTTCGAAATTATTCCAATCCCACGGTAAATGTGCACTGTTTAATAATAAAATTTCTTAAATGTTTAACCCTTTACTCTTTCAACGGGTGTGAAAATAATTTGCGAGCCCTAGTTCAATAATAAAAGACATAATAGGCAAAGTTGTATGGCCTTTTTCCTTAATATTTCTATTTTTGAAACTGATAATACATGGTGGAATTCCATTATAATAATATAATAAAACACATATAAAACTTATTTCCATTTTTATTTTATTTTACCGTAACCGGTTTCAGTTTGTTAAAGCCATTTTCAGACTGGTACCGTTTTTTTCCTTATTCACAAGTTTTATTCTTATTATTCTTGTATAATGTTATTTTAGAATTCTATAACAATTGTTGTTCCTTTATTTTTTGAAAATTATCTTTGCAATCAATAAACATATTTTTAATTCATTTCTCTATTTTCATTCTGTATTACAATACTAATGACCACTTTTGAAGATACATTTCATCCATTACAATTGAATGTTCTGTTTTATTTCTGTAATGAGAATTCCATTTGATACTTACACAATTTTTATTATGTGAACCCTATAACTTTGGACTTTGATTATTTTGTTTTGTCAATAGTCTTAATTTCTCAAAATAAAGCTATGAATTAAAATTGCAAGAACATTTTTTGCACTAAACCAATTTAATGAGATCCCGGAGATAATTTTTTTCCATTCTATTTTGTAGAAGAATACACGGCTTTACTGATAGACTACGATGACTCATCATGCGATGTGAACTGCGAATTGGGTCCAGAATATTTGATGGAGGAGCAAATCTACAAAATGGTGAAGACATTCTCTCCGAAGAGATCGGAGAGCATCTCCCAGCCTCTGGAGTTCATCCTGAGTATCCGTGGCAATCCCCAGTTGGTCTACGATGGACAAACATACAATTTTGAAAAGATGTCTAAGGTGAAGAAGATGTGGCAATGCACCCAGAGCCAGAGATTTAAGTGCAGAGCACGACTGTTCACTATTGGCTCTCGTGTGTTTATCACACATGATGTACATTCTCATCCCAAAACTATCGGCAGATTGAAAGATAAAACTTCTGAAGAAGTTTGAATTTTTTTTGTTAACATTATATTATTATATGTACAACAAAATATGAAGAAAGTAATGTTGTATACAAATACACTTCTATATACTTATATGAATTATACCAATTGATACTGTTTTTGTTGTGTTTTGGATTAAACGTTTGGTGCAGTAACACAATTTCTCATACTTCAACCCTACTGCAGACAGTGCAGACACTTATTAAATAATAAAATTTATAAAATAACTTATTTGGCTTAAACCCTCAGAGAATCTCCGAGAGATTTTTGTCCCTGGATCAGTGAGCCTAGTATTTCTATAGAACCATTAGTATTATATTATGTAATAGTATATCTGTAGAACCGTAGAAGAATCTCCCTTTCATCAGTTTCCCTATGGTACATTTGTGCTGAACCAAGTGACTCCCGATGCCGTCGATTGGCTGAATAACGTCAGCATTCCACTCTGACCTCCACCATACAAAAAATAAGAAGGAGAATAGAAGCATTTCACAATATTATATTGCTTTAAAATGCCCTCAGTGTTAAAAGGAGATAAATTTCTAAAACAAACTGTTCACAAAATAGATGAAGTAACAATAATAATATACTGTATTTATTAGTTTACAGATAACAAAAAGGAAAGAAAAGAAAAGTGTGTCTGTACATTACTGTACATTGTTCTAAGGCCACATTGTGTTACTATAATGTAAACATCAATTTAGTTAGTTCATGTAATAAATATGTTTTTTAATGGTAGTATGTAGGTGATAACATCATTGTGAAGCAAGAAAATGCATAAAAATAATATGTACATAAAAAAAGATAAAAATTATTAAAAATAAAGTGAATACACTAATAAAGGTTATAAAATATATGGTCAACAGAAAGGAAGAGCATTAATCTCTGTTTGATTTAGCATTTTATGATAGCATGGCTTCAACGTCACTTCTTCTATCTCAGCAATCCATGCCTTTATATATTTTTTAAATCCACTAAATTGGCAATAGTGTTTGGTTCGAGAGGGAGAGTTTTAAATAACCTGATGGAAAAGTAATGGAAATTTCTTTGCAAATATTTGTGTATGTACTTCCTTTATAAGTTTTTTTTAAATTTATTTAAGTGTTACACAGTTACATACGAGTATATAAGTTTTATAACTAATAATAAATATGTTTTTAATTTATAATTAAAATCTGTTAAGATATGCTCAGTATTGCTTCTTTTTTTTCTCTACCTGTATTTAATATTTCATTAGTTGAAATTAAAAAAATTAAATTAGAATTTTTTTGTTTCTTTATATTATGTAACGTTTTATTAGTATTCTTCTCATTGTTTTCCGAGTATGATAACATTGTTTTTTAAAATCTGACTGTCTTTATAAAACTTACTTTGAAAGTATTGATAAATAAATTGTTTGGTTGATGGCCCAGTGAGTAGGACGATCATCTAGTATTCATACATCTCGAGTTATAAACTCACAACGGGTACCGACTTACCCCCTTCTCAGAACAAGTTGTTTCAGTGGTTATTTTTTTTTTAAATTTAAAAGTAGGTAATTAATGTAATAAAATTTGTGGCGGCGTTGTTATGATTTTTTTGGCTAGTAATATAATGATGGACATTGATTATTATGTTTTATGAACTAACGTATTTTTGCATATGTCGTAAGAATTTGATAAATTTTTTATCAAACCTCACAACTTTTTTGTATTACAGTGTAATTAATGATATGTCTTTTTTTAGTATTTTACATGCGTTCCCAAAAGGGGAATTTGCAGCTGGTCGCCGATGGCCACGTGTATTACGAGGCCTCTCACATCGGAGACAAGGTCACCTGGAAGTGCTGCAACTTCCCCCGCACCAAGACCCAGTGCCGGGGCAGGATGTTCACCATGGCCGGAGTTGTCCTCGGCATGAAATCGGACCACAACCACGAGCCCACCTACACTCAGAGCTGTGGGGTCGCAAGAGATACCCTTTCACCGTTTGAACAATGGTGTCGCAAGGTGACCTGGAAGTGCTGCAACTTCCCCCGCACCAAGACCCAGTGCCGGGGCAGGATGTTCACCATGGCCGGAGTTGTCCTCGGCATGAAATCGGACCACAACCACGAGCCCACCTACACTCAGAGCTGTGGGGTCGCAAGAGATACCCTTTCACCGTTTGAACAATGGTGTCGCAAGGTGACCTGGAAGCGCTTCTGCTTCCCCCCATACCGAAATGTGATAATCATGACTATGGTCAGGGTTGTCTTTGACGTGAAAACAGATCACAATTTCAAACCCTCCTTCCCTAAGACGCTGTGGAGTTGTAGGATGTATCCTTTAACCGTTTGAATAATAGTGTAACCAATAGACTTGGAAGTGCTTCTACTTCCTCCACATCAAGACGTAGTGCCGGTGCAGGATGCTCACGATGATAAGGGTTGTTCTCGACATGAAGGCGGACTACAACCACGAATCCACCTTCACCTGGAGGTTGTAGGGTCACGAGAGATGCCCTTTCACGTTTGTGACAAGGTGGCCTCCAAAGACACGTTTGCACTGTGTATTGTTTGTTATGTATAAGTAGTTAATAAAAACAATAGCATTGTAAACATTATAATCAGTGTTTTAAACATATTCATTATGTACGAAATTATATTCTCATTTTATAATAACACAAATATTGTTTTTTCTTTAAACACAGTATCTAATTAACAAACACATTGTTTACATTATAATTTCAGTTTTTTTTATGAGATTTTACTTTCCAATCATCAAAATTGTTAATTTTGACTTGCCGATTACATTTTGAACATTTGAATTACAGACGAAAATACATCATCTACTAGAGGAGCAACGTCAGAAAATGTTCTCACTCTCACTTTACCCGAAGAACACCTGCTGGTCGAATGGATTGTCCGAATTGAACAAACAGGCTTCCAAACAAACAAACGTGTATTGCTGGAAATCATTCAACTCATTTTAAAGGATCGTCCCGAGCCGTGCAGGGGTGTCGTCTCTATGAAGTGGTTTGAATCATTTTTGAACAAGTACTCAAAAGTATTTACTCCCATTCACGAATACTTGCCGAAACCTACTGTAAACGACATGGATACTAACATACGCCAGTGGCTTTCAAAAATACAAAGTTACTACATTCGAAACAATCACGAAGAAGTCCTCGATGACCCTAAGCGAATTTACCATTGTGATGATTTGATTCTTTCCATGAATCCTAAGGATGTTCCCGTGAGGAAAACATGGAAATACACCTCATCGTCTCTTAAATACGATGAACTAAGCACTCTTGTGATGGCTAATGCAGCTGGTGAGCTAGCACCGCCGTCAATCATTTACCGCTACAAGAAATCGCCTCCTACGGTGGTGGCCAGAAGAGTTCCTACCGGTTGGGGGATGGGACGTTCTGATTCTGGTTTTCTGAATCGAGAATCTTTCCTTGATTATATAATGAAAACATTTTACCCGTGGTTGCTCAAGAATCAAGTTACTTTCCCTGTAATCGTGTATATGGCAGGCGATTCTTCCCATGTTTTGTCTATACCGCTGAGTGACTTCTGCAAACAAAAGAATATCATATTGATGGCCCTCTGTCGCAATACGGACTGTATTTTGAAACCCCTGGAGCGTACACTTTTCCAACCAATAAGGATTGCATGGAAAAATTCAGTTGACAAATGGAAGACCGAACTTGAAGGGCTTTTGATGAAAAAAGAAGATTTTGCTCCTTTGCTGGAAACTGTTATCAGGAATACCGTTGATGAGAGCGCTTTACGAAGTGCATTTAAAAAGTGCGGTCTTTATCCATTTTCTCCTAACGCCGTTATTCCTACATCAAGTCCAACGTCTTCGTCTTCTGGAAATAAGAACATAACTTATTTAGATTTATCAGATGAACAGTAGATTGTTACACCCAAATCGAATATGAACGTTTTTAATTTCACGCATTTTTTTCCAAATAAGTTGTAATTTTGTTTAAAATCTTTGTATTATACTATACCCTTATAAACTAAAAAGTGTGCTTTTTGTTATTTTGTTGCTGTTGTGTTTTTCTCGGGGCTTGATTAAAACATGTCGTTATTATTCATAAATATTGGAGCGGGATAAATTTATTTTACGTTAACTTAATATTAAGTCCAAAAAATTATTAAATATTACTTTTAGTTGTTCAAATGCTGGCGAAGCGTAAAAAACAATATCGACATGATTTTTTCTATGTACCTAATTACGTATTTCTTAGATGTATGGTTTATGTCAAACATATTATGTCTTAAATGCATACTATATTATATTTCTGTTTGGGCGATGTGGTTATTACACACACACCGACCAGGGTTGGGTTAGATTGTAACGTTCAACGTATAGGCGAGTTTTACGTTTAAATATTTATGGTTATTTTGTTCCGACAAACCTATTGATGTATGTAGATTAGTGGTGGGAATTCAACGATGTAGCGTTCTATCCACATAAAATAGTATAGGTATCTAAACATAACATTAATCCAGATTTGTGTCTAATGTAACGTATCTTTCTTTGTAACCATTAATCAAGTCAGAAATGGGATTCTGATACATTGCATTTATGTATACTGTCATTTTCATACGAAATATGAATTTAGTTCATATATGTATATTCCATTTTTTTTTTATAACTTATTGAAGTTTGTAAACCTCATTGTAATATTTGATCACTGTAGAAGATAATATTAACACATCCCATAATCAACATAAGGATAGCAGCCAATAATATGGGAATTTTAAAATGGAGGATAATATTAACAAGTATTGAACTTGAATTATGATATCGGTGTAGATGACGTAAATTGAACTGGTCTCATTAGCTAAGTTGGTTAAGCTGTTGCCCCGGATACGCAGAGGTCCTGGGTCCGAGTCCCAGATGCGACTGAAATCTTTTTATTTTCTGTTGTTTTTTCGGATTTGTGTTTCATTTGGGATGTGTTAATATTATCTTCTTCAATTATTAAATATATGTATAGGTTCTGATAATCCCCAGTATATAGTATAGGTATATAATCATTTTCAAAAGCACAACTTCTTTATATGTCTATTAGAATAGCCCTCAAATATCCATTAGTATGTCATTGTATGTTATTTTCCCTTATAGTACGAAATTAATAGACAAGTAACATCCAAACGTTTTGTTTTTATAACGACCGACAAATTTGCATTTGAGTCGGATTTATGGAATATTTTTGTTCCCACTACATCTTTGTATTTGATAACACCCAGTCTATAATAAGTATGCCCAATCAGTCACTTTTGTCAATTTAAATACTTAGGGTACGATGAAGAAATGAGAATGAATTCCTTTTCTAATCACGGTCTTCGCTAATTATTGACTTTTCAGTGCTTTTAAAATATATTCCATATTTAATTAATAATTTCAAACATGTTGTAATGTGTGTACGTGTCTTATTGAAATAAGTGTTTTAACCATTTTACATGCTGCATTGCTAAAATAAACTAGTGAATTCTTCACACATAAGTTACGTTTTATTTTTTAGCTTCCTAGGAGTTACTACCCGGCTTCGCCCAAGGTTCAACGCTCTTTTTTTAAATATATTTTTACTTATTGAACAATTGATAAATTTGGAATAAACACGTGAAGTCTTGTCTTATCTTTTGAAAAAGAAAAACATCCAGAAAAGCTGTACAAATTTGATTACGTCGGAGCTCACCGTTCGCGACTTTTTAGCGGAATACGCAAATAGATTTTAATTGTGAAATTTGTTTTAAGCATAATTAGGATTAAACATTACATAATCTGTAGGTACCTACTATTTAATCGATTAACTCAATATTTACTTTTAAGAATTTTCCTATATTAACCAAAATATGTATTGATATAAATTTGCTTCCGATCTTTTCATGTGTATGACAAAATTAAAAAAAAACATGTTTTTGAAGGCTGTGAAAATGTAATATTTTGGTTGGGAGAGCCTATGACTGGTGCTAGTGTTGTCGTACTCATTTAAACATAGTTTATTTCCCTTCTAGTGGAATACATGCTGTCGCAAAAGGGTCGCGTGATGATCAGATATCTCGGCTTCACCCATAGCCATCAATCTACCAGCTCCGGCAAGGCCAGGTGGATCTGCTCCACTCACGGCACCAAGGGCTGCAGGGCCGTCATCTTCACCATGGGGGGCAAGATCATCCGAGCGAAGAATGCACACAATCACCCCAACGCTTGGATGAAGAGCCTCACGGAGATGGGACGCATCATGCAAGGCAATACGGAAAAGCCGAAAACAGGAGAATCTTCCATGTACATTAGTAGAGTTACTGCACCACAACCTTGGGGAAGACCAAAATCCGAAAACCAGCAAATGGGACAGAGAGGTTCTGGGCCTTCATATTCTCCTGGTTGGACGGTAGAAATTGATGATCCTCATAAGTTTTCAAGAGAATTAGAACACCCTCCTTCGCCTTGGAGAAGAATAAACCCCGAAGACAGTGGTATGTCGATGGAATCGAGAGATGCTGGGCAGCCATCTTTGCCATCGAGGATGTTAATTCCCGAAGACTTGCCTGCTGATGCCAAGTACGCAGGACTGACGTCTGCGCAATGGAGAAGGTTATACCCTGAAATCTCACCTGCAGGACATAGAGATACAGAATCTCAGAGATACAGAGATTCGGCACAAAGAGATTCGGGACCACCCCCGTCACCATTGTTGACTTGCAAAACTGAAGACTCACCCTCTGAATCCACAGATTCAAGGCCTCCTTCTTCAGTAATATCCGGTGTAATAACTGAAAACTTAACATCGCTGCCAAGGGATTCAGGTCCTCCTTGGCGGAGACTTAAACCCGAAGACCCTACGGGGCCGAAGGATTCAGGATCTTCTGCTTCCCCTTGGTGGGGAAGATAGTTGAAGTATATCTCAAAAACTAGCCGAAAATTCTATGTAAAGAAATTTAAAAAAAAGCTATTATAATGAATTGAAAAATCTTGCCGATTTTCTCAAGCAATATCGCTGTTCCTAAACTCTTCAAATTGTCGCTCTTTGTTTTTGTGAGTCAGATATAGGAACTAAACTGTTTGATTTTGTGTTCGTTCGTTTGTATAAAGTCTGGATTTAGAGCTGATTTTATTGAAAGTATTGAAGTGGAGTAGAGAACAAATCGGAAATATCTTAATTTGTTTTGTAGTTAAGACCATAATTATATTATAATACATTTGCTTTTAGTCGTCCTTCAAATGGATATTTTGATATACTCTAATGTTTGTAATGTTTGAAAATTATATCCCGATCAATGGGCTGGTGATGGGAGTCCTGTCAATGTTTACATCACACAACGGGTATCTTTGTAATTGCGTTATATGTAGATATTTTTTAGGAACCTTAATTTTTCTACGTATCGTGAATTGATATTTTTTTCTATATATCTTTTAAAGCGTCTCGAATATTTATTTCATGTAATTCGTATGCCTGTATTTATAATGTAAGAACTAACTGATTGTAATAATAAATTGTATAATTTTAATGTACCAACTAACCGTACCTTTAAACGATGGAAATCTACCATAAGAATTAATATTACTGTGACTTGTAATTTGTTGCTTTATTTTTATGAAAATAATATTAATCCTTACTCGTATTTTTCACCTTCGATTGAAGGGTTTAGTGACGTATTATGATATTAAAATCTTTCAGACAAATTATTTAATATAATTTTGATTTATTTACTCACGCAATTAACCTGGGCAATTCTAGAATAAACCTTATTGGAAAATTTTAATGTATTTTTTTTCTAATGTAATATAATCTAATTTATATGCCTGTCCTTCAATGTATCTTTATTCCTATAAAAAACTCGTTTTTGCAAATCTTCAAACCTGCAAACTTGCACTGATTCCGTTAGTATTTGAAAATAAATGTTGTTCCTGAAAACAAACGAGTTTTTATCATACCCTAATCAGGTGACCAAAGTATAGGTACTATTTGCAGGCCATTATTTTAATTTATAATAAAAGATGTGAAAACAATGAATTAAATTAACTATCCATCATGCCGTTTCACCGTAGGGGTAGGCAGAGAGGACGGATCGCCAAATAACTCGGTCTTGGCACACACTCTTGGCTTCATTCACATTCATACATCATCTCATACATACTCTTCTGTTATTTCAACTCGAGTATTTTAAAAATGTTTTTAAATTTTTTTTTTTTTTTTTAATTCAGGTTATTTTTTTACAATTGTGTTTTATATAAGTCTTGCAAAACTGAGTTCAGTTCAGTTTGTATGTAAGATATCTCTAATTTTTTTAAACATATTTATTGATTACAATGTAAGAGTATATAAAATATTATCAGCGGGTTCTATTTCTAGAAACCTAGAATTTAGCATTTATAATTTCTTCGAAGATTAGTATTCACTTTGTGTCGTCATTATTAACAAATTAATAAAAATTACTATGTATTAGTATTCTGTATGTCCTGATATATCAAGATGTTTCGAAAGCGAAGCGATTTCTATATTGAAAAGGTGGTGTTTACAAAGTTATTTTTATTAATTTATTTAGCATTTGCTTCATACGTATATTTTAATTATTTCTAAGAATAGTTTTATTTCATTATTTTATTTGGTTCATTTGATCATGCCATGTCTTCATCTGGCATCTCCGACTTCTTCTACCATTCACATTCGCGTCATATGTTCTCCTTATACTCTTTTCTTCAATTTAAAAAATAAAACAATAACTTTGTTTTACATCACTTTTATTTATACTTTATCCGACCGGGTTTCGCTACTACCGTAGCTTCTTTAGGCAGTATACAACATACAGGTAATTTTAAAAAAGTATGTTTAATTTTAAGTAATTTTAAGTATGTTGTATACTGCCCTGAAGAAGCTACAGTAGTAGCAAAACCCGGTCGGATAAAGTATAAATGAAAGTGATGTAAAACAAAGTTATTGTTTTATTTTTTAAATTATAATGTCACATCATTCATATGAAAATATACTCTTTTCTTCGTTCATCCGCTCTACATTCCCAAACCATCTCAGCGTTCCTTTCTCAATCTTACTCGTTGCATTCCTTGCGAATCTCAGCATTTTTTACACAGTCATACATAGGTTTACTACATTTTTACAACATTCAACTGACGTTCACCCTTCCTCTGCCAGTTCCACGCCTTACTGTCATGCATCGGGGTTGGTATCAGCACTCCATTGTGGACTGCTAGCTTCGCTTTGGACATTTTTCTGTTAGCGCCAACCGCAATCAGTCCTCCATGAAGAGAGTTTCCAAATAATTCTTTCTTTCACATGTTATTGCTTTAAGTGGTGACTTAACACTCAACTATTCGAAATTATACATTTATCTGACAATCCGTTAATTATACCCAGTTTTTTTTTAACCGTAACAGGTGAACGACCGACAGTTACAAAGCTAATTGAAGGATGCCACGTGCCTGCTCCACAAACTGGACGGCCAGCAAGGAAAAGTGATCATCCATCGAGATTAACTGGAAGGCATTTCATGAAGCGTATGCCAGCAACACCCGGGAGGAAGAAGCCGTATAGAAATTGTCATGTTTGTGCACATACAGCAAAACACGACAAGAGGAGAAAAACCACGCAGTTTTGGTGTCCTACGTGCAAAATGCCCCTTTGTGCAGATCCCTGCTTTGAAGATTATCACGCAATCTCTAAATATTAATCTTTAACCCTTTTGAAAAATTATTTTTATGCAGTCATTTCTAAATTATATTAGAATTATATATATATATATATATATATTAGGGTGGTCCAAAAATTTTTTTTTATTATTTTTCATCTGACCGCTCCGTGAATTTGTTACATGTATTCATAGTAATAACATAGTAAAATTTCAGCGAGATGGCTCAAGTAAAAAGGGGTGCTCAATCGAGTGTTGTTTTTGAAATTTTTGTGTAAAATGCTTAATTTGTACTTTTTAATATATTATAATAAAACTAATATAAAACTTTTTTCCACTTAATTTTATTTGACTGTAACCAGGTTCAGCCTGTCAAGACCATCTTCAGGCTTATATACACAAATATGGGGGAGGGTAAGAGGGGTGGTCTACAAGGATTTTATTCGAATATGTGGGTTTTCTTACAATTGTTACTAAGTGGTCTTTGGCTGTCTAATTTCTAATTATTTTGGTTTTTTCCAGTAGGCATAATTACCTCGGGCTTGTAGCTTTACTTCAATATTGTTTGTGAAAAACCTTACAAGTATCATGCATTATTAATGACCTAATTTTTAGTGTTGTCAAATTGTTATTATATTTATGGTGATATAATTATTACAGGTCATTAATAATGCATATTACTTTTAAGGTTTTTCCCAAACATTATTGAAGTAAGGCCACAAGTCCGAGGTAATTAAACCTACTGGAAAAAACCAAAATAATTAGAAATTAGACAGCCAAAAACCACTTAGTAACAATTGTAAGAAAACCCATATATTCGAATAAAATCCTAGAAGACCACCCCTCTCCCCCTACCCTATATTTGTGTATATAAACCGTGAGTTATGAATAATTATTATCAGTCTGAATATGGCAGTGTGCTAAACTATTAAATAAATATTAAAATAAAGTACTGAAGAGTTTTATAGACAAATTTAAACACTTATTTCGTAGACTGTGAAGTGAATCAGTGTGATAAAATGTGTTCATCTACTCGAAAAAAAGACAAAGTTTTTCTACTTGGGGTACGAGGTATTGAGCCATTGATGAGGTTTAATCAACTTCCTACTCTTCGGCAAGTTTTACTCCGTTTTCACCACATATTAAATTAATCAAAAAATGTGAAAGACTCCGCGCATATACTTATTCCAGAACTTATAAAAGTATGGAGTAAATCTAGTATACCGACCGGACAACAAAATCATTGCATTGAAAAACTGTTTTCATAAGAACTGGTTGCTATTGAAGAAAAATCGAGGAAGAAATTCTGAAGCACAAAGAAAAAGAGAGTATTTGTTTACAAAAGAACTAGACAAAATTTTTAATATTGCCCATGGAAGCGCTTTGAATTTGATCAAAATTGCGGAAGACAGAGCGTTTCTCATCGATCAAAGAGGAGAACGTAAGATGATAATGACCTCAATCGACAAGAAACTAGAAAAAGTCAAAGAAGGCTCTCTAAAACGGAAACAAAGATCTGAAGAATTGAGAGAAATGGCTGAAATCAAGGACTCTTTCTTGCAATTACCTCCTGAGACTTGGAATGACAATGTTGATTACCTTCAAGGCAAAAGCTGCGTCTCAAATTTGCGTGTTGTTAATGATACAGCGGAGAGAGGAGTTAAACTGTTTGAAGATTACAACACGTTACTCACTAAGACTGAGGAAGAAAAGCAATTTTTACTTCACATTGTTGAACAAAACAGAAAAATCGTTTCCACTGAAACATCCAAAAAGGAGTTAATAAACATAGTTTTGAAAGATTGCGACTAATATTATGTTAAGTATTACTTTGTTACAAAATTTTATTCATATTTAAATAATTTGTATACTTATTTGATTAAAATACTTGTAATATTAATAAACCTTAAATTACGTGTTTTATTTAAAATCCTGAAATTTTGTCAAAAACTTATAATTCGATGAGCACACCCTTGTATATAAGATAAGGGGCTGAAATTTTTAACACATCATAGGAATGGTAGGTGTAACAAATCAAGGGTAAGGCTACACCTATATTTGATTATTTTTTTTTTACTATATAGGCCTGGACCACCTTAATATATATATATATTTATTTTTTTATGTGGTAAAATAATATTTTTACAATATTGAATTGACCTACGCACTTGTTCGCGCAAATTATAACCGTACCGATAAAGGTTAAATGCGGTTTTATAATTAAAATGTGAATTTTCAATTTTTTTTATTTAATTTTTATTAAATTTGCAATAAAACAGTTTTTTTTTCTTCCATCTTTCATGATTTTTCAGCATTTAAGAATGAATTACATATGTTTTTTTTCTTAACGATTCATTTTTCTTTTAGGTTCATTACATATAATAAAAATACATTGTAAAATTAAATATATAAGTATTCGGGTATTTTTTTATGTATCTAAACCTTAATTTCACGGACACCGAATCCCCCCCACTTAATTCTTCATTCATTTCTAACATCTGTAAAAATTTTTATAAAAAAAATACTTAGCGGTTTTCTTCAAAACAGGCCATGTCCTACAGACAAAACACCCTTTCGATACATTTTTGCCGCCATGTTTTGCGTAGTCCACGAGTGTCGCGTGTTTTGTTGGATTTGTTAGTTTATTGTGCATAAAATTATTAATTGTTGTTGTGTTTAATCCTTTGAGGCACAAGATTTGAAACAAAAAATGCTTGTGTTGCACAGAATTTCGAAAACTTCGAAAGGTACGTATGTACCATCTATTGGCCGATATAGTAAGCCGTTGGGGTGGGCGGGACATAATTTAAGCCGCTGTGTTTGAAGTGGTTTTCATTTTTCGAAGTAGTATAAATTACATCCCACCATGCAGCAAAAGATAAAAAAGGTGGGTTATTTTTGATACCACTATACTTCAAGGGGTTAATTGGTAGAACTCCATTGATATTTTAATAATAAAATTTGAAGTACATACTCGTAAATCAAATTTATTAATGTTATTATTGAGTTCTGCAAGTATTTCAGTTTATTTTATTTTATTTTTTATTTATTTATTCTTACAGCTGTTTCGGAGTTCAAAGTCATTTTCAAACTGGTTAGGTTAGGTTGAGATGACTTAAATATATGATTTTATTTACTCCCGCCCTTAATTTGGACGGTGTTTAAAATGATTTATTACCGGTAAAAGCGATTTACTTTGAAAATAATTGTGATATTTTAAACTCTTCTGTGAGGCACTTTCAATTGAATGCTGTTTTCCCCACACTTGACAATGTTTTTTTTTTAAATTATTTATAATACATTGTGTTAATCACAGTATATTGACTTGTTCCGCCATTCTAATTCATAGTATCTATAATGAATATTATAAAGACATTAAACGGACATTACGGAAATTAAATCAACTGTCGCGAAGGTAAGTTCTCATTTATAATACTGTAAAAAATAATAATTAAAAATTGTTTTATATTATCGCGCATTTTTTTAGGTTCCCAGTTCTTCATGACGTCACAATCCGGCAAGACCCTTCTGGTGCTAGACCAGTTCACCTTCTCCTACAAGAAGAATTCCCTTAACCGCAACAAGGTGCTCTGGTACTGTTCCACGCACTGCAATAAGGGTTGCCGGGCCGCTGTGCACACAGTGGGAGGGGTAGTCATATCCAGGAAAAATTTGCATAATCACCTGCCGCCGAAGAGGCTGAGGTTTCCCCTCAAATCTTTTACAATGGAGGACTTGTCTGCCTAACATTTAATTTTGACCCTTATCACAGAATTAGATTTAACACTAAGCGCCCAAAGTGACTCCGTTAAAGTGTAGTTCAAAGTGCAGTGCTTTAGTCAACTGCTGATTGTCGCCGGTTCATCATATAGGAATTCCGACAGAATAAAACCGGTTAAACATCTTGCGTACTAAGATGTTGCAAGAACAATACCGAAAATTTTGGTTCACATGCAACCACCACAGCAGGGCAGCATACTCGCGGGGTCGTGTCGGAAAGACCCGAACTGAACCTCTGGGTCCCCTCCCTAAACAACGAAATGGAATGCGCTTTGATTTCACTTTTGTATGAGCCTGTCAGCTTTATTTTTATATTTCTGATAATATTGCTGCTAGAAGTGCATAATATGTCAAATATGTGAATCGCTCAGGAACGGATGTTGTTTGAGGATTTTTTGTCGTAAAAAATGTTGAAACGATATTTCGACTTCTACGTTAGATAGGCCACAATTTCATTAATCTTGAACACCTGACATATTATTCATGTCATTAAAATATAGGATACTTCAGAGAACTTTCTGATACCCAAATCAAATTACCATAATCTGACTTAGGCATTTCTAGTATTAAACCCTGATTTATACCTCTATGGCCCGTACTGTGAAATTCTACACTTGATACTTTTCCACACACTGCTTTCTCATATTGTGTTTTTTTCTTCAATTGTTATTGACTGCGTTCGTTCATCATCCCAAGGTAATATGTCGCCTCCCGTCCTTTGGCTCGGGGACATAAAACCCGACACGGGACCGAGCGTCGACGAAGCTACGCGAATAACACCCCTCTGATAAAAGGTTCTAAATAATTTTGTTCTTACTTTCTAGGGTGTTTTTTTGCTTTCCGCAGTT
This sequence comes from Halesus radiatus, assembly GCA_022606495.2. Classification (NCBI taxonomy): domain Eukaryota; kingdom Metazoa; phylum Arthropoda; class Insecta; order Trichoptera; family Limnephilidae; genus Halesus; species Halesus radiatus. Next base: position 89,903 of record JAHDVE020004240.1, read on the forward strand.
GGTATTAGAACCTAAAATAATACATAAAATGTGTACATGACCAATTAAAAAAAAAAATCGAACTGCTCAGCAGACAGTATATTTTACTATGATGATTTTTTATGTAAATATAGCAAAATATAATTTAGTGCAATATGATATATTTTCGTAATATTATTATCACGACGTGTAGGTAATAAACATGTTTAGTTTATGTTTAATTATTTTCTACGATTCAATAATGTTGTAAATATATTATTTTTGTTGTGCTGCCGTCCATGAAATTTACATCCAAAATATCACAATGAACGTCCTCGAATGTTTATTTTTTTCCATAAGACTGAACCTTATATAAATGACGATAGAAAAATTATTTTATCTACGTGTTAAAATGAAGACACGTATTCAACAATGTTTTGAAGTTATTTTTCCTGGTGGGTTTTGTATTAATGATGCATTTTATACTTTGTAGAAATATACATATCATATATTCTCATTTAATATAAAACGTAACATCATGTATAATCTTCGCGCTCTAAGATGGCGTTAATTTCAATATTTTAGAAAAAAACCACTCTATTTGCATCGTTAACACATACACTATTTTTATAAGTTTCTTGAAGCAATTAAGCTTTTAACATACAATAACAATTTATTTCATTTCATATTCTGTATGTACACCCGCCAACAAACAATTCAACTCAATATTTAAAAGTATTACGTGTTAAAAGTTTATTTTTCTATAAAAATATTTAAATTAGCGCTGTCTGTGAGCGCGTTCCGTCACATTTCATTTACCCTTAATGGTATAATTATAAGCTATTCTTCATACATTCCTAAAACATTATATTGTTTACGTAGTTTTAGAAGTATGTACGAGTATATATTATATTATATACTTGAACTATACTACTTAACTATGCTCAAGGATCGTACTATAAGAGTAGGGCCTTTGGAATTAAATTAATTGGGGCATTTAATCCTAATTACTTATTTCCTAGTCCCTCGTATCTAGGATGAACGAAGTATGTACGAGTATAAAGAATGAGCTAATGATGAATGTAAATAAGTCCAAAGTCATGGTGTTTGAAAGACAGAGTACGAAAACAGTGTGCAATATAGTTGTGAATGATGAATACTTGGAGCAGGTCGATGAGTTTGTGTATTTGGGAAGTATGTTTACGAGAGATGGAAAGACTGATAGGGATATTGAAAAAAGTGAATAGATAGTGAATGCAGGAAACTCCATTAACGGAGGACTGAACGCTGTTGGCGCAAACAAAAAGTTGTCTAAGGAAGCGAAGCTAGCAGTCCACAATGGAGTGCTGATACCAACCTTGATGTATGGCAGTGAGGCATGGAACTGGCAGAGGAAGGATGAAAGTAGACTGAATGCTGTAGAAATGAGATCTCTGAGACGAATGTGTGTAAAACAATGTATGATCGTGTGAAAAATGTTGAGATTCGTAAAGAATGCAAGGCTGATGTAAGCGTAGCGAGCAAGATTAAGAAAGGGACGCTTAGATGGTTTGGGCATGTAAAGCAAATGAACGAAGAGAGTAGTGTAAGGAGAATATATGACGCGAATGTGAATGGAAGAAGAAGCCGGTGACGCCCGAGGAAGACATGGTACGATCAAGTGAATCAAATACTCGAGTCGGCCCATGTCAGAAGTCGGAATAACAGAAGAGAATGTATGAGGCGTTGTATGAATGTGAATGAAGCAAGAAGTGTATGCCAAGATCGAGCTGTTTGGCGGTCCGCCCTCTCTGCCTACCCCTGCGGGGAAACGGCGTGATGGTTAGATAGTTAGTTAGTTAGTTACTTATTTGTATGTAGCTCATGTCGCAATGTCGTGCCTTTTATTGTACACTGTGGTATGTACGTACTTATGTTAGAGCCTTTTTGTGGTGATATATAAATATAATAAAATTAGTCTGTACTATTTACACTCCTGTGCCTAAAATGTTATTTCTTAGATAGGCATTTATTATATATTTTTGGAATTATCAATTGATATTACATCATCTTGCTGTGAACTTATGAAATAACATATGTACTATCGTTAATCATAGTGTCATTTTTAAGCTGTTTATATAATAAAGGTGGACCTATAATTATGCTGTGAAAAATAAATTAATTAATTAATTTCCTCTAACGATTGGTATTCGCTTTGTGGCGTTATTATTAATAAATTAATTTTAAAAAAATATGCTTCGTATTCACAGCGTTGCTCCACAAAAATAGACCAGAACCTGCTACTCAGACTTCATCTCCCCCTCGAAGTATTGGATTAGAAAAGTTACCCGGGCGTAAATTACGGCGCTGCGTAGTGTGCAGCAGCAAGGATCGCAGCGCTGTGAAGAGGAGCAACTTGATTTGTGCCCGCTGTAAGAAAGGGCTTCATGGAGTCTGTGCGGGAAAGCACACATGTTAACTTTTCTACTTTTAGATTCCAGTTATTGTTATAATTTTTGTTTACAATATATATTTCCATATTTTTTTTGTATTTTATTACCCTTGTACATTTTTATATAAAGAAAACACCGAAAAAATTATTAGAATTGGACAATTTTTGGAAGAGGTACAGTTTTTTTTCGAGACAAGGGTAAATGACATAAAAAAACAAAGATTTTCTTGGCATTTTTAAGTATATATGAGTAAAAACAATCTCACTCAAACGGTTAATATACACAGAAATCTACATGTTGCGAAAGCGATGCTTTCTTCATCAGGAATATATAGAATACTTTATTTAGTATTCTATACATTCCTGATGAAGAAAGCATAGCTTTCGAAACATGTAGATATCTGTGTATATTAATAAAATGGTGAATACAAAGTATATTTTTTAATTCATTAATTATTTTCAATTCTTGCTGTTTTCTTTTTGTGTGAAGTTCATGTTGTCTTTTAAGTGGTAATAACATTTGTCAACACTCTTGCTTTCAATAATCTTCAATTAAATTTATGCGCAGATAGAGAATACGATTGTTATATAAATAATATGTTGATAAATAAAATAATACGTGAATTTAATTAGTTTTTTTTAATACCATCCAAGAGTTTTGCTTCCCCAAGCAAGTGCTATGGTACGTCAGGAATATTCTGAGCAATGAAAAAATTTGGAGAGGAACGATAAAAGGTAAGAAGATTTTGGAAGGTAATCAATACCAGAGTAGATAGCTATAATATATTAGTCTAGTAAATTATTAATATTAGATAACAAATGTACATTGACAATTAAAACTCTTCAAAGACAAAGTGTTTAGAAATTGTTACATAGTTAAGTGCCCAAGAAGTAAAAAAAGAGTAGTTATTAATCTAACGACTAGGCGATACAGTAACCTCTACCAAGGCCGGTCCATGCGCAAGAAACATCTTCCGGAAAGAGCATTTTTCGAACGTTTCGCCGGGTTTTAGGTGTCGGTTAGCCCAGAGCAAAGGAACTTACCGCCCTACTGCAGGGATCGTCCATTTCGCAGCTAAAATCCTTAGTCGAAACATTCAAACAATATTCATCACATTTTTGGAGAGTTATTGTGTATTTTCATACGATGTTATATTTGGAATGTAATTTTTCGAAAAACGCCAAAATGGTTGGTTCTTAAATAATAAAATCGATGGTCCAGTGTTAAACTGTAACAAGACAAAATCTGTTGTTTTGTAAAAATATATATTCGTATATTATGTCAAAATTTGTATGCAAAAAAGTCAAATTTTCTTAGTTCCCCCCGTTCTTGCTGTTCGGAATTGAATAGCATAGACAATCGTCAATTTTAAATAGAAACAATTCGAAACAGATCTGTGTAAAACTGGGTACATTTGAATGTTTACAGATTTTCAAACTAGCTTTTCAGTTACCGAGGAGTCTAAATATTTTTTATTGTTTTTGTTTCTATTAAAAAACTGGCAAGAGCTCCTTTTGACCAATCGTTTGATACTCACATTGTAATTTATGTCTTTTCGAACTTGTTATAGTTTAATACTGGGCCATCGATGTGTTATTAAGTTAACAGTTAAAGATTTTCAACCTTTATGGGCTGCACGCCACTTCTTGTACTATTAATAATATCAATGATAATGTATTTATAATACTTTTTTTTAAAGACATGCAAATATTCCTTGGTTACGAATAATCTGTCAATATTTGAAAATCTCCTACTACCATCACAGTAAACGAAAGATGTTGCTTGTGTCGTGATGGAGGACTTAGCCAGCCGAGGAATTGAACTCACGACGCCTGGTTGAGACCCAGACGCGATGCCAACTCAGCCACTGATCGGTCATTAAAATATAGTCCTGACGAAGAAAGGGTACTTCTGAAACCAGTCGATCATTATATTAAATTGAAGAGGTGTAAAACAAATGTATGTGTTTATATTATAATTATGGCAAGCCACAACGTAAATGCTTTTTACGAATAGATAATATATTTATCTGTGTCAAGGATGCATGGAGATTAAAAGAACTCCAGAATGTAATAATAGATTTATCTGTATAGAGATAACTGTACAACTGTGTGATTAAAAGTAGGAAAGTATTTACTAGAGCACTGAAGAGAAACTGTTGTTCGGAACGGCGGCGTTGGGAAGCGAGTGTAAAGATCCAGGTTCCGGATATGTCGAGCAGGCTATGGAACTGCGAACGCAATGGGTCAGGGGGTGACCGGTAAAATCAAAGACGTATGAATCGGCACATTTTTAAAAAGTGATATAAAGTCATTAAAAGTACGAAAAAAGTATCCCGGAAACCTAATATAACCTAACCTAATTAATAATTAAAATTAGGAAATGATTATTTAGGTTAGGTTTTCAGATTTTTTTTTTTCTTAATTTAATGACTAGATCGCGTTTAAAAGTGTGCCGATTCATACGTGTGTTGATTTATCAAGGAACCGGGTAAGGAATATCAATGCTAAAATTTAAATTAATTTGTCTTCAGATTAGGAACCGCCACAGTCCTTTGGGATTCAGAGCTCCTTAATTCTTTTTAACCATATGTATTACCCACTTTTGCTACGCCATTGTTCTGATTTTACTATAACTAATTTATCTCCTTCCAGACGTGCCCTACATCCTATCTCACGGAGACGATATCCGTCTCGTGTACGACGGTAACGAGTACGAGAACCATTGCCGGGATGGGAGGCGCGAGTACTGGCGCTGCACCTTCGTGGGCGCCCCCGGGGGCGCTGCTTGCCCCGCCCGGCTGCAGCTCGAGGGGGGCGTTGTGGCGAGCCTGTTGTCGGAGCACAACCATGCGAAGCCGCAGAAACCCGAATTTGTCTAATATATTTTTAAAATTATGTAATGTTTATAAAAATATGAAATTCTAAATCGATATATTGGATGCTAGAAGTATCATGCCTGCTATACACTCTCGGCGAGACAGCATAAGTGTAGTAGACCCGCTCCACAGTGAATCGATCAGAACATGCTAGCCGAACAAATTTTTTTTGTTGTTTTTTGCCATGAAAGGGTGTCACTAACAAAACAAAAACTGCAATTTTTATAACCTTTTTATTTAGTTCACACGTGTATAGTATGTCTTTTTTGTCTAAAGAGGAATTTATTAATGATTGGATACGTTACATAGGGAGATCTGAAAAAGAAAAAATATGTTAACTTCAAATACAGACAAACACCGAAACCACTCAACTGCACGTAACACCTCACCTTACAATTATTTAAATTTTTTTAGCAATCTTCAATTTAATAAAATTTAAATTCATCTTTTGTAAATGAAATCATCAGCACGGGAAATCCCAGTGAGGATATAATTATTATTTTTTTTATTTGTAATAAAAAAAGATAATAAAACCTTATTATTATTATTTATAAATTACCTGATTGAAACCATACCAATAATGCGCACAACATCACAGATAGTTTGCTTCAAAACGAACCATTTAGCTTTAATACTTTAAAATCACACCTGCTTTTTAATGATTATACTCAGAAATTTATGTAAATTTTCTAGAAGTAGTCTCAAATTTGAAAATAAAACCTGGGCTACCAATTAATTTAAAACAAATAACCGTGAGTACACTTTTGGTCAATAATTACAACACACATAATAGAAAACATTTCAGTATCGCCGTGGTGTAAGATCACCATTCAGATACGAAACGATGTTTGAAATGGCTTTAACCGTGCTTAGTGACTAGATCTGATACCTCCAGCCTCACGATATACCCAATTAGGGCACAACAACATTCGGTGTAGAAAAAAAAGTTTTTAATAATAATAATAATAATCGGACCATTTCTATAGCGCCGCTTTTGTGAAAAATCACCTCAGGGGCGCTCACCCCCATTAAGAAATTTATGTGTTTGGCCATAAAATTTATATTCGTCGGCAACAAACATCCCATAACTGGTTCATTTTAAAGGGAACTCACTTTTCCATTTTTTTAATGAAACTTGAGTCATTACTTTGTCAAATTTATTAAGAATACGTGTGTACAGTATGGATACTTCGAAAAATTTATGCCGCAGAATCAAATCTAAAAAAAAAGTTTTCTACAATCGACCAAATATTCCCTTTACTAAATAATTTTTTTTTATGTTCTTCCTTAGTGGAACTATTATTTAAAAAAAAAACTATGAAAAAGTGAGTAAAAACTCTTGACATGCGTCGAAAGTTCTGTAAATCAATTATTAAATTTGGAGTGAATTAAAAAACGTATGAAATAATTCAGAAACAAAATCTTTTATTTTATTTATTTAAAACATAAAACATACAATTTTTCACTATATCCATTACAGCAAACTTTAACACAGTACTATAATTAAACAGAACTAATTGTAAAAGTAACGAAATGCAACTGGTAAAATAATGATCGTCGGCCTAATTACAAAATCCGACTTTATTTTTATACGTTATTTATATAATTTCGTGGAACCACATATGGAATTAGTCATATACCATTTCGGGTTTCCTATATATCCTTTATTTAAGTCCCATGAAAAAAAAAAGAAATTCCATTTCAAATTCTAAATTTTGTCTAGCTAGATTGTTTGAATCGATTCACTGTGCGCTCGTCGCCTCGTTGGAGCCATATAATCCCGTTGAAGAGTGGGAGTCGAACTGTTACCATGGATGGGTTGCAGCCACTAGACAAACAATAGTAATCCAAGCAATAACTGCGAAATACAAGAGTGATTAGAGACATTCGTTGCATCGGGAATAGTCTCGCCAATATAATATATAGTATACCAGACTTGATTTAATTTAAAATACATTGTAGAATCAAGGAACTTGTGTGTCTTCTGCTCCGAATAGGGTTCAGTAAAATGTTCAGTTTTGTTTAAGTGTATCTTTATTTGCTGTAAAAAATCTTTACATTATTGTTATTATTGGTCTATCAACTTTTAACGGGATATGAACAACGTAATTAAAAATTTCTCAGTGGTCGTTCATCATTCGCTACACTATTCTGTATAGTTTCGTTGCTCGTGGTTCACGGTAGTTGCAGTCCGGTGATTTTGATGGCTACTAAAAATTGTCCGAAGTACGCTACAGACCTTGTACAGTGATATTCAAATTCCTTATAATTATTAAATTTTATTCCTTCGGGGTGCGTTTATACCAAATGAGCAAGAACATAGAGCACGGGTCAGAACATTCTGTTCCTTCCATCCTGATGTGAAAATGATCGGTCGCTCGACAAAAGAATTTCGCTGGAGTGGGGGAAGAACGAGCATCCGTTCGTTAGGTCAAAGCTTCGTTTTCCTCTGTGCGACTATCGCGATGCTCGTTCAACGATTATTGATGAACGATAACCGTTGGTTGCCATTTTGCTCGGAGCGTCTGCGATTTGTTGATTTTTCACTAGTCGCGTGTTCCATTCGCAGGTTGTGAGCAGAATGAGCTTAAAGTTTAGTAGATGTTAAATATTATTACTCAAATGCCCTTTGATTCAGGATATGGAAGGCGACGAAATACTTCTACATACGTATGGGATGAAAAGAGCCAAAAACATTGTCTGTTTGAGCTGAAAAGGGAAGAGGGACCATATGAAAAAAATTGTCCACTCCCATCTCTGCCATTTTTGTCAATCATCCGCATCAGAAAACGAAGGAACCATGATGCACGTGGTTCTCACAACAAATAACGTTAGCGAATAACGATTATATATTCACCCCTCTCATATACGACTATTAAAGAGGCACGATCGTCGTAAACGACTCTAGCGACAGTCGCTTGGTGCAAAACAGCTCCATAGGAAATACAAAGAAATAATGTTCAACGATTGTCGTTGCACGATTATCGTTGAACGATAATCGCAATAGTCACTCCGAGGAAATTGTAGCTTTAAGGCACCTTGAATTCGATCGCTTCGTTTGCTCTGAAATTCATGATATGCCTAAACGTGGTATATGTTCTATTCAAATTATCTTCCGCAATAATTCGAACCCCCCTCCCCCTTGGATGAGGCTTTTCACCTCCAAGCAAACCGCAACAAACAGATCAAACTGTGTCAATATCTCAAGTAATGTTGAAATTTTTTATTCTTAGTATTAAGTAATTAGGTTAATCACTTTTCTTATGGATAGCATTTTATTTATTTAGCTATACAATCTCAATGTATTATAAGGGCTATGGCTCAATAGGAGGACCTGGGTTAAGAGCAGACAATAAATATAAGACATCAGAAAATGTAAGTCACTAAGCCCGCTCCCTGACGGCCCTGTAAGGAGGAAGCATTTCAGGCACCGCTGCAAACCCTGCGCAGAAAAGTCTCACAGTGGACTACGCTGCAAACCTTTACCTTACTTTGGCGAACTTTACTTTTCTGCGCAAGTTCTGCATCAAAACCACCTAAATCAGAAGGCCGGGATACTTAATCAAATCGGCCTCTTAACTTGTATGAGAAACTACAAAAACATTATTATCATATGTATTTTTATATTAACTAAAACGTTTTATTAAACCAAAATAAATTAAAAACAATAAATAAATTTAAATTTTTTAATATTTCACACAAGCAAAGAGGCCGATTTTATGCAGTGTCCCGGTCTTGTAAACTGCGTGGTTTTGCCTGCCGGACCAATAACCTATAATCACGCCATTTCAGACAAAATGCAACAACTAAAATATTTGTGTTGTCTCACTCAAGATAGTGCCTCTATTTTTTTAAAAGGGAACAAACATTCCTTTAATTTTAGTCAATCTCACTCTGGGTTGTGTTGTGCTTTCTTTTTATATTTAGCCAAATATTACTTTTTATTTGGTGATTCTCACTCACGGTTCTTTTCTTTGGATTTAGTCAAATATTATTTCATCTTTAGTGGATCTATCTGTGTTGGACTATTTTTCTTAAGATGAAGTCTACATTGCTTAAAGTTTAGGCAACGCTTGGTTGTGGCCTTTTCCGATTTTATTAAGGCGATGCAATAGCAAGTAATGCAAAATCATGTGTTTTTGGTTTGAGAATTTGATGGCCTAGAAATATCATAGATGATTTAATTAAATACTGCAAGTAGAACACACTTTGGCACTTCTTTAACCATCCATTTTTATGATGTGTTTTTTTATAAGCCTAGAAAAAAAATAAAGTGTCAGACCTAAAAAAAAAGTTTAACCGTTTTAGTGCTAAGCAAAGCGCAAAATCTCCTACTCCCGAACACCTTTTACAATATTGTAGTTTTTTTCATTTTGGCTAATTTTGTTATTTAAAATATGACCGTAAAACATTTTAATATTTATGGTGACGATTTTAACGAAATCGAAACATGCGGCCGATGTTAAGAGGGAATCTCAACCTTGCATAAGGAGCGCGTGATTTCGTTGGAATTTTACCAAGTGGATAGCCTTAACCCTTTGCCTTATTCAATAGCACTCCATATTGTTTCTCTGTATTTCTTTTTTTTATCTCAATAGGTTATTAGTTTTTTAGAATAAATCAGCATGTTTAAATCTGTAAGACGTTTACCAGTATTTAATTAGTAGTAAGTAATACATTAATAATTCGACCCCTTGGAATAACAAGGTTCCATCTGACACGGCAATGTTATGCTGTAATGAACCCTAAAATTACCCTTTATAGAGCACATCATCGCATGACATTGCTGTGTCAGATGGAACCTTGTTATTCCAAGCGGTCGAATTATTAAGACATAAAATGGTGCCTTACATAAATCGGTAATAAATCAAAACGAACTTGTGCAACGGTAAACCAGAATTTTTTTAAATGTGCCTTTCTTATTTAGTAGGTTATTAGTAAAAAGTACACCCTCATACTAGTGCAATTAATTGGTTGTTACATTAACCAGAATTTTATTAATAATAATTAATTAAATACTATATTAGGTTACTAATAAAATGGCAATAATTTTATGTTTAGTTTTGTCGTTTCAGTATGCTTGTTGAAATAATAAACTATGTATTTTTTTTAAAACGTTCTTTGAAGGATTGATTTATTTATGTTATTTTCTCGTATGTATACATAATGAAAAATTAAAAAAAAAACGTTTTAATAAATAAATTTTTGCTCAATATTGTTTTTTATTTAATTTTTATTTCTTCCTCGATTTTGTGATCCTCTCTGTATCTCCTGGATCATAGACTTAATGTCAAGACAATAAACAATATTTAAGAAGTGTGTATTATACATATTGTAGACGTAATTTAATGCTAAGGATAAGCACGTACAAAGGTGTAGACAGAACATTGAAGTGTGTGTTACTTGTCTCCATTTTTTTAAATGTAAATAATAGTTAATAACGACGGTAAAATAAGTTTTTAGATATCTCCAAAAATGAACGTTGGAAAAACGTATACCCGTGACCTCACAATTCAGCACAATACACAATTCGACTGCCAGTAACGAATACTGCCGCGCCTATGATATATATGGCCGCGCCAATGTTACATATCATTGAACTTTTCTTTTCAAATGAGCCTCCGGTGAAACCCTAGGTAAACACCTGGACCTTATGTGTTATTTTATAATCATACTAATCACAAAGTATTTATTTTGGGAATCCGTCTCGACCACTCTTTGACATAATTGGATAACCATAAAATTAATAAGAATTTTTTATGTAATGGTTGTTGGACCCTGTGGGATCATGGTATCCCCGTTTTAGGGAATATTATGAGGTTGAAAGAAGTGGTAAGGGGGCGGTAATAATGCCATTTGGGAATTAGGTACCTGACTCACAGATCTGGTTACTAAACGCCTCAAATCATTTCATGCAACGTTTCGATTCTGAACAGTGGTTTCTCACCAGGGCAATACTAAGAATATGTACCAATAGATATTGTTTCCTCATGATAACACTGCTTCCCCAATCATCTTGATATATTTTCCATTTAACGTCGTGTATTTAAGTGATTCGTGATCGCGTTCATCCTGTCTGGCACGATCATTTCATCCATTATATAGAGATTGCCCTTGCATCCTTTCTTGACGTGTGTGGATCACATACATCGGTCCCTACCGCCAGAGGATGGCCTATACATGGTAAAGGTATACTATTTCAAAAGCAAAAACGTCCATCAAACATTCTTGACTCAATGAAGTTGGCTAAATCTGACAAGAAATAAGAGATAAAACTATGACTTCAAAATGCGTTAAGCTGTGTGTACCCTTTTTAACATAGTAATTTGTTTCCAGTAACTTACGGGAAGACCCTTCAAGGCCACCCTTGCATCTGCATCGGGAACTACAAGTTCATAAAGTTCCATACGAGTCGAGACAATACCATCAGTTGGAGGTGTAACCAACACAATAAGAGGAAATGCAAGGCGAGAATGCGGACCGTGGACAAAAAGATACTTAACTTGAGCATGGATCACTCCCATCCGAATCTATAATGTACTTAATTTTTAATTATAGTAGAATACAGTGTGAAAATCCAAAATTTATCTTAATTTAGGAATTAACTAAACGTAATGTATTTTCATTTTTTTATGAGCATGTATGTGATTCCGCACAAGAACTTTTCCTGAACTGCTTGTAGCTAGTTAGTAGGCTGTGGCATCCCATGGATGTACGTTGTGGGATGAAATAATTGGGCAAGGGAAGGACATAGGAAATAAGAAGTTTGAGAAATGCCCGACTATTCAAATCAGGTCACTAAACATACCAAAAACCATTTTAAGCAACATTTTGCTTTTGAATGATGATCTCAATTTGAGTAGTATTGTGGAATGTATGGACGGATTCTAAAACAATTTTTAACAATATTTCCTATTTATTATCAATGTGACTTTACCGATAAGCAGAAGAAAATACGAATAAAGCTTAGGGCCAACAAAAATATGAGAACTAAACCTAGAACAAGGTACGTACTACAAGAGAACCCGACACAAAATGATGAAAACCAAACCAAAACAAGGTACATACTACAAGAGAACAGGTCATAAATTGATGAAAACTCAATGTAAAATAGGGTACATACAACAAGAGAACATTATATAAAGGGATTAAAAACGAAACCAAAAACAAGGTAATATTACAAGAGAACAAGACTCAAAATGTTGAAAACTAAACCTAAGACAAGGTACATACTACAGAGAATGGGATACAAAAGGTGAAAACTAAACCTAAGACAAGGTACATACTACAGAGAACGGGATACAAAAGGGTGAAAACTAAACCTAAGACAAGGTACATACTACAGATAACGGGATACAAAAGGGTGATAACTAAACCTAAGACAAGGTACATACTACAGAGAACGGGACACAAAGGGGTGAAAACTAAACCTAAAACAAGGTACACACTACAAAAGGTAAATTTTCATGCAATACTGTTGATAAAAATAGGGATTAGTTCTGAGTCCATTCTCTCACTCTCAGGAGGACGGCTTGTAACTGGCGCTGTGTGCAGGCGATAAAAAATATAACGCATGTTCTTGGAGGTGCACCATCTAGCTTCCCAACAGAGGACACCTCCCGTGCTTCATTTGTTTCCACGAAAAGTCATCATGTAGTCATACTGCACCGAATATAACCCATCTTGAAAAAATGTTAGCTTTTTTGGTTGAAATTAGTTTGGTCCATAGAAACATTATTGTTCTACTAACAATTTTAAAATATTTATCTCCTTTATTTGGCAAGTTATCAACATTTTCACGACTTATATCTTCAGTACTATTTGGTATTTTACAAAAATTATAAGCGTTCTGTCCTCAGCATACTCTATTTAATATGATCCGTTGTAATAGACGATTCTCATTAGATGCTAAAATCAACATTGACCCTTTACCCATGTTACATAACATTGAATTTTTTTTTTAAATGAGCCTCTGTGAAACCCTAGGCAAATACCTAATCATCCTAATCATAAAGTATTAATTTTGGGAATCTGTCTCGACCACTCTTTGACATAATTGGATAACCATAAAATGAATGAGAACATTTTTGTGTAATGGTTGGAGCCTGTGGGACAATGGTATCCCCGTTTTAGCGAATGTTATGAGGTTGAAAGAAATGAGAAGGGGGCGGCAATAATGACATTTGGGAAGGTACCTGGTTCACAGATCTGGTTACTAAACACGTCAAATCATTTCAAGCATCGGTTCGATTCTGAACAGTGGTTTCTCACCAGGGCAATACTAAGAATATGTACCAATAGATATTGTTTCCTGATGATAACACTGCTTCCCCATTCATCTTGATATATTTTCCATTTAACGGCGTGTATGTAAGTTATTCGTGATCGTGTTCATTCCTGTCTGGCACGACCATTTCATCCATTATATAGAGATTGGCGTTGCATTCTTTCTTGACACGTGTGGATCAAAACCTCAGATCATGGAATAGAAAGAGATATGCAGTAAGGAGCGCTGGACTGACTTAGTTGCTCTTCTGTAGACGAAGCGTGATGTTTGTCCTCGTTTTATTAAAAATGCGGCCTTGTTCAGTGCTACTTTGTGAAAATACGACCGGCAGATTAAATATCAAAACAATTGGAATATCATTTCACTAAATAGTACTAAATTTGATTACCAAATCTATTATTAATGAATTTATAAATTTTTTTATTGACGTATGACAGTGTTGCTGCACAATGGCCGCCGCCGTTAAAGTTAGTGGTGTGATGCGCCAATACGTTTAAATATCGACTATCGACATTTCATAATAATATATTTTTTAAACAATTGCTGATGGTGATGGAAGCAAATAAGTTTATCTTTTCATATTACGTATTTATTAGTTGTGATAAAATATAAGGCTTTTAATGTTGTTAATTTAAAAACGCATAGCTTCAATTCCTGGTATGCGCAAATAAATTTAATTTAATCAATATTCATTGTGTGAATCTGCGGCACATTCCAAAGTGAAAGATAACAGTATCACCCCGGTGAAATACCACCATTCAGAATTGAAACGTTGCTTGAAATTGCTTTATTTATTTTTAATTAGAACATAATAATAGCATTATTAAATTCGAATTTAATAATAACATTATTAAATTCGATTTACCTTAATTTTTTTTTAAACCGACCTCATATCTCTATCGGCGACATCACTAAATACGCCTTGTCGGAGCCATCCCACCCATTGCAAAACTACAAATATACTTATAGGTATCTAACTAACAATCACGCCGTTTCCCCGCACTGGTAGGCAGAGAGGACGGACCGCCAAACAACTCGATCTTGGCATACACTTCTTGCTTCATTCACATTCATACATCGTCTCATAAATTCTCTTCTATTAATCCGACTTCTGACATGGCCCGACATTATTTTACGTGGTGTAGAATTTGCTTTAACCTGAGCATCACCAGAGATTCCTTGAAGTTGAGATTCGCTCTTTTGTTGTGCGTATATGGGAAAGGCAAGTTTCGAATTAGGGCTCCGTATTTTTGTTTCAAGTTTTTTTGAGATTAGCAATAGTGGAAGTTAAGGCGAAATTCCCGGAATTTTATTTTTATGTTCTTTCCTGACCATAGATTTATTGACAACTGAATTATTAGGTCCCCTGCTTCCATATTCATGTTTTCCAAAACGGATATAACGTTTTCTATTTATTAATTGTTTTTGTGTTTAATTCGTAGAACTCCATTTTTTTTTTAATTTGATTCAAATTAAATCTAAAAAAAGAAATTCTCTATTTATAAGCGATTTTTTTTCAGTGAACTTAAGACATCTTCGGTTGTATCAACTTTTATCTGGTACCGCCTATTTAAATTTTGATGTCTTTAAGTCTGCATTTTCTGTCTTCTTACGATTTTAATTTGTTCTATTCATAACCGCAAGCAGTTAGCTAGGTTATATAATTATTTTTTCATCGTGATTTGAGGTGTGAAACAACCCGTTGTCGGGCACTGAGAATTTAGGCTCTGTGGTCTGAAAATAATATTTTTATTGTTATTGTTATTTTTTAATCAAACGTAGTTTTTCGCTCTACCATGATCATAGTTCTTAACGACTATATAATTTAACAATGCAATTTTTAACGTCGTAATTTGTAAGTTTGATTTGCAATTCTTAATTATATATTGTGTCTTAAATTGTAAAAGTGTTTGTGTGTAGATATTATGTTCATATTAGAATACACGTAACCATTGTACATGTGTTCTATTTTAAATTAAATGTAGTTGCAGTATCACAATTAGTTTTTATTAAAATAACAATTGTACCGTTTACTTACCTCTCATATATAATATATAATATATTTATTTTTTGTTAATTTATAGCAAATTTCTAAATAAAATATCGAGTGAAACTGCAAAATATAGTCCCCAACACGGGTGGAATACGAAGTGATGCTCAAATTACTTATTATTATTGTAAACAAGTGACTAAATTAACAATATAAAAATCTTATTTTAAGGATTTAAACACATTGATTTTTAAAATTAGTTACGGAATTATTGGTATGAAACAATCGATACCGGTTGTTACGAATAAGCTAACCTAACCTAACACTAGTCCAGATCACACTGGTTCTGTTTTCTTCTGTTCCGAGAAAAGTGTTTAACTAAAAGTTATTCTTGAATTAAAAAATCTATTATATTTATCAATACCGATTCGTGATCGCGCAATCCCTATCGCATTTCGCTTGCATGTATCGGTGCATTCGTATGCCATCGGAGAGTGTACGTACAGAATTTTGTTTTAGTTTAGTGCCAACCAAATTTACGGGCTTGGTGTGTAGGTATAAAAATGGGGGCGGGCACTTTCGCGTAAGCGTGAGCATATAGTAGTATTGGTTATGAAACAGACGATACTTAAACCGATAGTAAAAATGGAACACAGCATATCTCTTTATATTCTATGATCTGATTCTAAAACCATCGGGCGCTACCGTCAGGGAACGGTAAATGCTTGGAAAAGGTATGCTTTTCCAAAAGCAACAACGGCTTTCAAACTGTCTCGACTTGATGAAGTTGGCTAAATCTGAAAGTAAATTAGAGATAAAACTATGGATTCAAAATGCGTTATGCTGTGTGTACTCTTTTTAACGTAGTAATTTGTTTCCAGTAACTTACGGGAAGACCCTTCAAGGCCACCCGTGCATCTGCATCGGGAATTACAAGTTCATAAAGTTCCATACGAATCGAGACAATACCATCAGTTGGAGGTGTAACCAACACACTAGGATGAAATGCAAGGCGAGATTGCGGACCATGGACAAAAATATAATTAACTTGGGCATGGATCACTCCCATCCGGATCTATAATGTACTTAATTTTTAATTATAGTAGAATACAGTTTGAAAAACCAAAATTATAACTTATTTGCGAATTACAACTAAACGTGATGCATTTTTTTTATGAGTATATGTGATTCCGCACAAGAACCTTTCCTGAACTGCTTGTAGTAAGTAGGCTGTCGCATCCCATGAATAAATATTGTAGGCTGAATAAATTGGGCAGGAGAAGGACATAGGAAAGAAATTGATTGAGAAATGCCCGACTATTCAAATCAGGTCACTAAACATACCAAACATCATTTCAAGCAATGATTTTGTTTTGAATGGTGGTTTTCATTTGTGTACCACATTATGTATTGTGGAATGTATGGACGGGTCTTATACAATTTTTAACAATATTTCTTATTTACTATCAATGTGGCTTTACCCATATGCAGAAGAAGATATGAATACAGCTCAAGGTCAACAAAATATGAGAACTAAACCTAGAACAAGGTATGTACTACAAGAGAAAATGATATAAAGGGATGAAAACCGAACCAAAAACAAGGTACATTCTACGAAAGGTAAATTTTGGTGCGATACTGCTGCTGAAAATATGTGTTGGTGCTGAGTTCATTCTCTCTCTCGGGACAACTGCCTGTGACTGACATTGCCTGCAGGCTGGAAAAATATAACGCATGTTCATGGAGGTTCACCCTTCAGTCTTCCAACGGAGGATACCTCCCGCGCTTCATTTGTTTCCATGGAAAAAAATAAAGTCATTATGCATTAAATACGGCACTGAATATAACTCAACTTTAAGAAATGATTACTTTTTTGTTGAAATTAGCCCAGTTCATAGTCATTATTGTTCTACTAACAATTTAAAACATTTCAGCTCCTGTATTTGCGCTTACTACGAGGGGTCAAGACTGCATTGACGTTGGAATGTATCGTTTTTTTAAAGTAATAACCCACGCTGATGCTACCGTTAGTTGGAGATGCAGTAAATATATCAAGAAATGCAAGGCAAAGATAAGAACATTAGGAAGTAACTTCATTTTCCACTCGAGTGAACACAACCATGATTAATAATAATAATGACTAAATTAATAAAAACTTGCCATTCAGATTAAACTATCTGTCCAAACTGCCAGTAAAAAATGACGGCCAAGATACCTGCCGCTCCTTACCGTTCCCATAGTTACCAATATGTATTATTCAGTGGTTTGACATTTGGGGGCAAAAATATTTTTTCTTACTTTTCATAAACTATACATCAAATAAAACACATTTTTGTTTGTACAATTCAGTCTATAATTATGGGAATTTATTTTTAAAAGTCTCTTAAACTATAGTAAATATTAGGGTTATAATAATAATCACTTTACAAAAAATGGATAATTTAAAAAATAAAACTCCAACTCCTAATAATCATATAATGGTGGGGGCACTGCGTCATCGTGAATTACATTCAATGTTATGTTAATAATAATAATCGGATGATTTTTATAGCGCCGCTTTTGTGAGAAATCACCTCAGGGGCGCTATACAAATATTACTTCCTATTCTTATATTATTCTTATATTACGTCTATTCTACGAATTTATTATTATTTTTTATTTATATTTTTTTAACATTTATTTTCTCTTTTTGGACAGGCCATCATTACACATTATTTATAGACCATATAAAGAGATGAAGTTAAATTATCAAAACTAAATTTAATGTTAAATTGAAAAAAAGAAGCTAACTGTATTTATTCCTTACGATATATTGCAAGACGCTAATACAAATGATAGAGTGACTATTTCCATTATATTCAAGAATGTATTTAAGCTAAGACAAAGAATTATTATCCATATTTTTAGGATAAATAACACAGAAACACTCTTAAAAGGGTGGAGCGGCGGGGGAGGATGGTGACCGGTGGGATTTATCCAGAGGGCCCTCAAAATCTTCTTTGTCTTGGTTACGCCCCTGGTGGCGTGACGGGTCGGATTGGTGTTGGTCTGCACGTACGCCAGGCGCTTGTCAGCCGGCATCAGGATCCGGAAGGAGCACTTCATCGTGTCGTCCACTGACATCATTGCTCCTGCATTATCGAATTCCCTGCAGTACCAGTTGCTTCTTGGCAAAGAACTCATACCCGTCCTCTACCACCTGATGCACCCGGCAGATCAGGTCAAAGTCGTGCTTGTTGAGGTACTTGGCCACTATCTCAATGACGTAGGTAAAGGCTCGTTCTCGCCCCAGCTGGTGGTGTTCTTGATTGGGGTCCCAGCAGCCCACTTCCCGGTTGTATACAATATTTTTTACAACCACCGCACTTCACTAGTACACCTGTTAATGGCCTTCGACCGACCGCCGCCAGATGTGACCGATGTCTAATGCGTTAATTCGGAAGAACGAAGCAGATTTCAACTCAAAATATTTGGGTTTTATTATAAACTTGATTTAAGCTCGAAACGACAGCACTAAAATTATGTAATTTTTATAAATGTAACCCAAAAATTATTGCGGTTATTTTATGCTATTTTTACACCGGGAAAATTAATAACTTCCCGATACTTCCAAGGTAAATCGGGAGCGACTACAAAACGCAGCCGGCTGCCACGAGGGCGCCTAAACTTAAAGATGCATTCTTCAAAATATTTTGAGCACAGAATAAGAATAATAATAATATAACATTTATATAGCGCAGTTTTGTGTTATTTCACTTCAAGTGCGCAACATAAACTTATCATAAACATAAAAATAACTATTAACTAACTCCATTCAGTGGTATTCCTACAGTGCTCCTTTCATATTCTACATATACATTCCTGACATATTACGTACACTCTTACTTATTCTTAGTATTACTTCTACAGTACTCCTCGGGTAGATATTCATCTATATATATATATATATGTAGAATAATTTTCTCGGTTTACCCGCGTAATGTAGTACTTAGAAGGACTTTTTAACTCCTGACGTTTCGGACAAATCACATTGTCCATCTTCAGAGGCCTTATGTCTTGAGTTTTGTTTTGAACTGATCGCTTGAGCGTGTCCGTTCAATCCAAAAGTCAAAACCTAAGTGAAGTTTTAGACGGACACGCTCAAGCGATCAGTTCAAAACAAATGATGTGATTTGTCCGAAACGTCAGGAGTTAAAAAGTCCTTCTAAGTACTACATTACGCGGGTAAACCGAGAAAATTATTCTACATCTTACACCCGTGAAAATCTCAACCATAACATATATATATAACCTATAATTATGGTACGTACTGTACAAAATAAGTTGTCACGCAACATAGGTTCTAGGAACTTTCCATAGTCATTTTCCTAAACAAATGCAAATAATTTTCTTTGTAAAATTTTTTCACAACGGTTTTTAATGTTTATTTTTATTTATTATATTATATACGCCCTATATGGGCTTTTACATATTTAGTTAGTTATAATATTCACACAGGTGCAAAACACATTACAGTAACTGCACCAAAAACTAATAATACACATTAACAGAAAAAATAAAAAATAACGGGTGCAATATCCACCAAGTCAATAATGACATTGATAACAAATAAGTAAATAATGTAAAAAGTTGTAGTTAACAATAATTTATAAACCAGGCAGAAACAAATCACTCATCCTCCTTTTGAAATTTGCCAAGTTTAGATTATTGTCAAATACATCCATATCATTTAAGTATTTGTTACCAAGACTGTGTAAGCGTTGAATTGGTGAATTTAAACTATAGTTGAACGGGATAAAGATATGTAGAAAGTTAATGTCTGTCTTGTAGTTCGATTGGGTATGTACAAGTTTATTAAATGCAGGAGTTCAGAACAATTTAATTTACAGTTTAACAATTTTAGTAAAAAGGTTAGGTCGTTAATTTTCCGTCTGTTTTCTAATGTTGGAATATTTAAAATATTCATTAACTTAAAAATTATTATTATATTAAATATTCATTAACTTAAAAATTATTATTATATTAAATATTCATTAACTTAAAAATTATTATTATATTAAATATTCATTGTTCATAGCTGGATTATGATAAATAATTTAAGAGTAGTAAATTAATGTTTCTATGAATAAAAACATCAAAGTGTTATATCCAGGGCCGACCCTATGCAGGCGCAATTGGAGCAGTCCGCTCCAGACGCAATCTTTCTAAGGCACCCAAGCAATGATAATATCTAACACCGCACCCTTCAGGTGATTTTTCGTAAAAACAGCGTTCTACAAATTATCCAATTATTATGATTATTATTAATATATACGGATAACGGCTGCCCAATTAAATGATAAAGTAAACACATACATTTGTTTTAAACCACTTTAATTTAATGTAATGATCGACTGTTTTCGGAAGTACCCTTCTTTCTCCAGGGCTACATTAAGACATAATATAGTCCTGACCAAGAAAGGTTACTTCCGCAACCAGTAGATCATTATATTAAATTGAAGTGATTTAGAACAACGTATGTGTTTATATTATAATTATGGCGAGCCAGAACTAACAGCAAGCTTGAATGTCATACGCTTAAACATGTCTGAATAATAAAATAAAATAGATTTTTTTTTTGACATGAATGGTTTTGTAAACTCACTTGCCTGTAAAATGATATTCCTGTCGTGTTTTTCTTCGAAACACCTTTACACCCGTGGACTAAACACTTGCTCGACATCTTGACTATTTATTTAATACAGTTTACATGGTTTTGAGGATAATATTAAAAAAAATAAAAACCAACAATATAACATTTTGGAGAAATCGACTGGACAAGATGGCGTCACATGAAATAAAGGGAAGACATTAAAAACTTGGCGATGTACTTTACAAAACGTAGGCGCTGAAACCATTCATGTCTCTGTCTAACAAGAGATGCGCATGGTAAGAGAAGAGTGTAACTCTGCGATGCAAATAAGTAAATTACTTATTTTCTCACTTTGTATTATAAGGGAAGTTCCTCTCTCATTATATTTAATTTTACTTAATGAGTGCGTTTAAAAATAAATGGTTTTCTTACTTTAAAAAAAGATAAATTACTATGTAAATATTAGTCTATAATATCGTATAATTAAAACTAACGCAATAAATAGTAATAATAAAAAATATATACATTGTACTAGGTTTTATTTCTAAGTATAACCCAATTGCGAACTTTTAAATGTTGACGATGATTTCCCTTTTCACACACTCTAAAGCACGCATTATACCAATATACAATAGGTAATTTTTTGTTACTTTTCAGTTATAATGTACTGTAGGACTGTCTTAAATTCGGCCGATAGGAGGAATTCCTTTGATAGACCAGGACCAAGATATTTGAAAAAAAACACATGAAGTTTCGTGTCCCATTGGAGTTGAGGGAAAGCCTAGGCAAACACATACCGGTGCGAGTGAATGCATCTAGTTGCCGCTGCTACAACTGTAGCACAAAGGCAAATCCACACAAATCCAATTGGGAGTACAGCATCTGTAAAATAGGACTTTGCCTAAAGCCTAACAAAAACTGTTTCTTTGTTTACCATGATGTTTAAAATTTAATTTATTTTCTTTCGCACTGTCATCTTCAATCCCCTTTCCCTGCTGATCCGTACCCTATGACAACACACCTCCAAATATCCCCGTATTGTGTTACTCATATTCTTCATAGCTTCTTTATCTATTTTCTTTAGTTTTTTTCCTTTTTTTCGATGTGGGAGGCTGGTATGGGTACCGCCGCCCCAGGCACCGTTCATTGGATAATCAACACATCTGCCAGAGGTCACCCCAGTAGTTCGCTACGTTTGGTGACTTAACAGGGCTGCCCAGGTACACGGGGTGAGGTTTGTCCAGATGTTGGTGGCTGAGCCGTGTGCCCACCAACTGCGTAGCGGACTGGATGGGGAGTGGCCCGTATTGGGAGACCCTTTGACTCTCCACCCGGACTATCTTGACGAACTGCAGTGGGAGGAATGGATTCATACGTCCGTTACTCTTCAACACACTGACTTCCAGATTCCTACCCACCCCTCGCCCTGAAGTAAATTATTTTCCTCAGAGTGTGGAGTTAATCTGAAATCAAAATTTTCATTCCCTTTTTCCTTGTCAGGTCATAATAGTATATAATAACATCAGTCAAGGTATCTCCAGGCGTCCCTATCTTGTGCTACTTCACTGTATTGTCAGCCCCATAGTAATAGATACTTTCAGTATCGCCCCGGTGAAAGACCACCATTCAGAATCGAAACGTTGTTTGAAATAACTTTAGCTGTGTTTGGTGACCAGGTTTGACTAGCTAGGTATTTTTAAATCTTCCTCTTTCCCATCTCCATCCCCTCCCCACAATCTTCAGCCTCACAACATACTTGGGGATGGGGATCAATTAGGGATGCCATAGTCTCACTGGATCCAGATGGTTTAGACTCTTGTGCTGTACTCATATAAAATATTTTTAAAAGTCCCAGTCCCTTGCCGCACTGCTTTTTCGTTTTTGAGCGTTTTCATAATTATCACTATTCCTTTATTTTAGGCCGGGATTCCATGGCTTCCAAGGCACCTTCAATCTCCATTCACCCGCTATCTCATGCTATGTTTACTGCTTCTGTTTGTTATCTCGGGCCTGACTTTTTCTTCATCCTCATCATTCTTCTATTTTTCTTGTAGGTCCGTGACCCATTGCTTCGACAAATCCCCCAAGCGTCTTAATCTTCGACTACTTCGTCCATTGCAAAACCAGTATGATACTTTTTTTCTTGCTTCTGCAATATTCCAGTGACCATCTTTTTATGAATAAACGTATTTAATGTATTGTTTATATTATATACATTTAATTGTTTACGTGTTTTTTTCCCATGGTGACTTTTGATTTTATCGTATTAACGTGGTAGTGAATTTTTGGCATTAGCCCGGTTGTATAGAAAACTTAACAGATACAATCAATAGTTGTAATTATGAAATTTAAATGTTCGATATCTTGGGTTACAAAGGGTTTGGTTTATTCTATTCAGCTCCTGTGTTGACATTAACTGCGAAGGGCTATGACTGTATTAGGATGGGTGACTATCGCTTCATTAAGATACGTACCAAGAAAAGGGAATCCAATGTAGACGGGACCATCAGCTGGAGGTGCAGCAGGTATTATAAGGAGTGTAAAGCCAAAATAAAGACTAAAAATTCCGCGGTCTTGTTCGTGAATAATGAACACAATCATAAGTGATCCATTCAACAATAAAAGAAGTCAACCAGACCCCCGTGTATATGGGCACTCCACTTTTTGGACAATTACAAATTACAAGTGCGTCCTTTTTTATTGATGTGCTTTTCTTGTGCCATAAGATTGTCTATGTGATATAGAAAATCTGCGGTTATTTTATAATACTAATTTTTATTTACCTTTTTAAAGATAGTCATGTTTAAATTAATTTTGTTAAGTTACTTTATGGTGGATATTAAATCTCCTACGAAGATCTCTAGAAAACATTAATGGTAGAATACAATATAATATACCATACACCTACCGTTCTTTATAATATACCTATCCTATTTATATTGATATTAAAATAAATCTATACTTTTCTTTATACAATAAAGATACTCATCCGTACCTACTTATTTTTGTTTTTTTATTATAATATTTTTATTTTTTACTTCAAATAAGACATGTGTACAACGATGTTGCACTCCCAGAGTTATATATTCAACTAATTATTGGTATTTTTATTATTTCTACATAATATTAGGCTTTACAGAGGTTTAAAGGTAATTAAGTTTTTAAGGATGATTTTTTTTTTTTTTAAATGTATGTAAACAACAGGAAAATATAAACATAAATATGTGTACAGGCTCGAAACAATCAGACACAATACAAATACATAACAACGTTTTACAAGGGAGAGAAAAGTATATCTACAAGTACATTCAAATCTACAAAGCTTAAGAGGAACAGCATTGCGGCCTGTTTCATTCCAAACTTAATTTTGGATTTGCGGTCAAAATACTCACCTAAACCTAATGATCTTTGTTTTCATCAAAAAGTCTAGTACGGATTAGAAGTCATTTATTTAATTTTGTTTTACATTATGAAATATAGGCCATTAAAGGAATTGATTTTTCGCGATTTTAGAGGCACCTTACCAACAATTATTTGGGGGCTAACGGTAATCTAAAAAAAACTTTTACCCCTTCTACGTTGAAAACGTAATGAAATATAATACACGAATTTCAAAAATTATTATGTAATTATAAATCTACATTTTTTTATAATATGGTGCATAACCACATACTTTATTTGTATTTGCAGGTTCAAGTACAAGTCACAATATCAATGCCTACTATTTACAGGAAACATTAGTGGAAGGAATACGAAGGAGAGAATTTGGTACGAAGCGGAAGTGCATTATTCGCAAGGCGAAACGAAGGGCTGGAAAAGCCTACGTAAATATGAAGGGACAAATCACTCCAAGAAAACAGCCCCGCAAGGTCGAATGTTCTAAGTGTAAATTTAGATGCAATGAGAATTTTCTTTTGGAACAACAAATCATGATTTGCAATCAGTTTTGGGGTCTTGCAGACGTATCACGCCAAAACTCATATTTGTGTTCGCTTGTAGAACGAAGAGCCGTTAAACACCACAGGCGTGAGTCAATATGGGCCAAATCAAAGTCTAGATTTTATTATTTGCGGTGTTATTCTGGGGAATACAAGAGAGTCTGTCGCAAGTTTATTTGCGCAACGTTTTCAATTAATCACAGTGTTATTCATTTGGCACTTGTGAAATGCAATGGAGGGCATTTTGATGTTGGCCCCAGTGATGTTACCTCACTCTTACCGACGCAGGCACTAAGTACCCCGCTGTAGACACAGATTACTAATGCCACTGACATGTAAGAATAATTTTACTGGAAAAACAAAATTATTTTCATACGTCGTATGTTACTGGCAAAATCTTTGTAGGTAAGGTACCATATTATTTTTAACTTAAACAATTAACCGAAAATAAAGTTATGCTTACAAAATAACGTTTTTTTAATTATAAATTATAAAATCGCACTTTTTTTGTAATGTTATTGATTTTTGTTAATGTTGTTTATCATTGACGGCCTCCATGGTCGAGGGGTAAGGCTCTCGACTACGAATCCGAAGGTCGCGGGTTCAAATCCCGGCGTGCGCAGGTAAATTTTATTGAATTTGTGCTGTTTCACAATTAATTCATATAAAAGTAAGATATAGTATATTTGCGCACGTTCCAGAGTGGAAGATACTCTCAGTATCGCCCTGGTGAAAGACCATAATTCAGAATTGAAACGTTGCTTGAAATGGCTTTTAGCCGTGTTTGGTGACCAGATCTGAATAGCTAGGTATTTCCCCACCTCCCTTTTCCCCTTCTCCTTCCCCTCCCTATACCTTCAGCCTTACAACATTCCCCAATTGGGGATGTCATAGTCTCACTGGCTCCAGACGGTTGGGAGCAGTTGGGACTCTTGTGCGGTATTCATGAAAAAAAAAAAGATTTTCAACGATTTATAGTATCGTCTCTGGTATTGCGTGCTACGATTTTGAAGTTTTAAGTTCAGATGGCGGTTAAAACTAAATGTAGTTTATCGTAGGTATTTTTCGAAGTATGCTATTCTTTTTATCATTCTAGAGTTATATAGAGGCTAAGTTGGGCATAAATACCATCGTTTCGAAACTTGGCTCATAACTTGTTCCAGGGGCTTAGTAAATAAAGTTTAACAATTATTAGAAAACTCAGGAAATATTCCCACTTTGGGAAAGTGACTTGTTTTTTAGTTTTCCTTTATTGTGTCGAAAAATTGTTATGTATATCTCTAATTTACTTACGCAGTCACATTTTGAAAATTAATTTAACATTTTAAGAAAAACTGAAAAAGGAGCCAAGTTATTCCATAAGGACTTATGGAATACATCTGGAAGATTAAAAACTCTCACATTTATTTCCACCTCAAAACGTAAATTGACTATACTATTTCATCTCCCAAAACAGTTAGTGCGTTGTTCCCCCCAACCCTGCAGATAATAATATGTAATGTTGTTTCCAGTGCCCACATTCGGTGTCTCCCGCCACGGTAACAAGGTGATCGTGATGGACGGGTTCCGCTTCCAGAAAGAGAGAAGCACGCCTCGAGGCCAAGTGCTCTGGAGATGCGTCAAGCGCCACTTGACGCACTGCCGGGCCAAGCTGTACACGCAGAATGAGCTGATCGTTAAATCCATGACCGTGCATAATCACTGTCCGCAGTTCATTAGTAACTGACACTGGAGGGTTATTTTTACTAAATTATTGAGTTTGCGCATAATACAAATTCATAGTGTTTTATTCAATTTCCTTTTCAAATAATCAATCATATCCACGGCATCTTCATAAGATTTTTTGCATCCAGTTTTGAACATAGTTTTTACGATTTTTCATTACCCATCTAAAGATGCCATCCCAAGATATTCCTGTCCCTACGGTCATTTTTAGTAATCTAATCCCACTGAGTATGGATATCACTTTGTTGTTTTCGATTGACTTCCAACGTTCTGGCAATTTTTCAATTCCACGTTTAGAGGAACTTTAAGCCAAATTCGCAAAACAGTGTCGTTATTAAACGAGATTTCTCGAAATCGTTGCCGGAACTGTTGTTTATATTTGGGACCGATCATTGCCTGAGTTTGCATTGAATCTGGATCATGTCCAGGCGTCGTGAGTTCAATTCCTCGCTCGGCTAAGTCCTCCATCACGACACAAGCAACAACTTGCGCTTAATTTGATGGTAGTGGGATATTTAAAAATATTGTCAGGTTATTCGTAACCCGAGAATGTTTGTCTTTATAAAAATAAAACATAAAACGATCTTTGACGATGTTTAATTAATTTCATCAAAAGTGAGCAAAATTTTAACTTACTCGTATTTTGGCACACGGAAATTAATCGCTCTTTTTTGACAAATATTACCACAAAGTATTTATTAATACTGTGGCATATTTAAAATTGGGTTTTTATATTTGCTAACATTTTTTTCAAAGCGCTTTTGTCTTAGAACAAGAACATGACATTTCAATGACATCAATATCATTTCAGCCTCAATGTTAAAAGTTAATTACATTTTGATTGTTTTATTTTTGAAAAGTTCACTACTTTCACTTCTATTCGTCGATGATCCCGATTGAACAAGATATTTGGCTCTGAGAACTGAGGTCGCGGATTCAAAATCTCTGTGAGTGAAAATAAAGATTTGACTGTTCACATACAGAGTTCATTGAATTTATAAATAGTATAGTATATATAATTACACGTTATTCCAAGCTTTCACTACAATTTCAGAAAGTGTATTTTTGAAACTCGTTTTCACTGATTATTATCAAAAATCATATTTTTTATATTGACTTATCTATCACGGCAGGTGTGCCACAAAACTTGCCCTTTTTGTAAAATTATAGACGATAACACGAATGACAATTAAATATTAACACGAGGTTTATAAGATTCAGTAATTTAATCCTAATAAATTGAATATAATTTTTTTATGTAGAAATGTGTTTCGAAACATTTTCGGAACCCAATTTTGTACTATTTACATAAATGCGTTCAATGGTGCTATTGCTATAATTTTTACTCTTGTAAGGATTGTATTATTTTTGAGGGTCAAAATTCCGCACAAAATGTGAATATTCTTCTAAACTAACTAAAAGCTTTTGGCTGTGTGTAGTTTTTTATGACAATAATGTTTTTATATTATAGATTTTTATTTACAACTATTAAAGTAATGTTATATTGGTTATGTAAGAGGAAAATTAGTCATTTTGTTAGATTTGGATAGTTTTAAAATAAATATTTTTGAAAATGTTAAAGCAGTGTTTAATTTTACTTCCTGTTTGTTTTGTAAGTAAAACATGGTTTGTTGTTACAAATTGATGTGAATGCATAAATATAAATAACCCGACCATAGTTTTACAATAATAAACAATATAACCATATTAAGATATTCTTATCTTAACTCTTTTAACCGTTATATTTACGTCATTCAGTTTTGATTAAACTCGTGTATTAATTTTGTTGAAAACGTGCATGTATTTATAGTTAAAGATTAATTCATTAAGTGGAATCAATTATTTTAGTATTGTCTCCTTTCCCAATTTAATCTCGTTGAAGCCAACTTGTCTTTCGACAACTATATTTGCTTTGCTGTAACATTATTCCTTTTTTCTGTAACATTATTCGATTTTGGGAGTAAACAATGTTTAGATTGGTATAATTACATTTATTCTGTCACGTGATATTATTGCTACAATTTAATCAATTTGTTGTTTGTGTTACTAATAATAACGATTAATTAGATGTGGTCATTAATTTAGCCAATCATACTTATTAAGATTTTCTTTCAGATATAATGTTCACGTCGGAGATGTCGAGAAGAGAAATAGCTAAGGTCAAAAAGTCGTCCAAAGTTCCCAAATCAGTGAACTGTGATTTGTGCATATTTAAATGTCAAGACTCCTTTACCGCCGAAGAGAGATTAGAAATTTGTAAATATTTCTGGAATAATCTCGACAAAAGAAGTCAAAAGAAATACATTCTACTCAATACTAAAAAAATCATTTCGAAAAGATCGCAATTGAATTCGTACCATCGTAAATACAGGGCAACAAACAAAATTTACTCTTTAGAAAAAAATGGAGTGCAAATTCGAGTGTGTCAAAAGTTTTTCCAAAGTACCCTTTCCATAAGTAATGGTCCAATACGGTCTGCATTTGGAGAAAAAAAAAATAATTAAAAGTTGACTTGGGTAATATTTGCGAATAGCATTTTTTTTCCTGCAATAAATGACTCTTTTGTGTAATGGTTCTACATCATTTTCTATTCTGCTGGGCTACTTTTTTGTTTTTATTAATAAAATGTTATCATAATTACCTTTTTCATTATTTTGACTTTTCAACGTGTAGCGAGTATTAATTTTTTATTTTTTTATTACATACATATAAACATTTATTATTGGGTGACATATTGCCCATCTAACTAGGTGTGAAATGCCTGTGTTGAGTTGGCAATTTATCATTTTATTGCAAAACAATCTACATATTGGCCGTTCAAGAAACGTGGGCCTAAGTCTTCTATTTTTGTAATATTTTAATATATATATTGTACGTAAACCAAATTTAATAACGTTATCATTAAGTTCTGCGAGTATTTTCGTTTTTTATTTCGGCGTGCAAGAAGGCCATTTTCAAACCGGACAATACTAAAAACTAAAATACGATGCAGAACTTAATAATAACATTATTAAATTTGATTTACAAAAAAAAAAGAAATAGAGTTCTACGAATTAAACATAAAAACAATTAAGAATTTATATTTATTATTATTTTTTATTCCTTACATTTTCTGATACTTGATACGATTGTTTGTTAACTTATGACATAATTATTATACGGAATTGAGGTTTTCGTAGTAATATGTATTTAAAAATTGCTAAAAGATTCACATTCCAATTTGTGAAAAATTGAAATAGTCATGAAAACAATATAACTAGTAGGCAGTGGCCTGCAGCAATAAAAGCTGAAAAGCTGTGCCTAGACTAAGAAAAATTAATAAAATAAAGAAATTAAACTTTTGAACAAAAAGTATTTTTCCATGAATTTGGTAAGGAACTTGTATTCCCATTTATTCAGTTGACAATCAGTGGAATATGACAATGAACTAGCTGTTTTCAGGAATTTTTGGAAAAAGCCTTTCCTGAAATTCTTTATCACAAAATATAACTCTACCAGTCCTCGCGAAAAGAACTAATTTGTGATTATCTAACATGGTCTGCCGAGAGCAAGATTAGTAGTTTGAAAACAACACAAGTGATGTAGTTACGAGTATATGTTGTTTTCGAACGGAATACCGTGAACTGTCGGTACTGCAATACGCCTAATACGGCGCGGCGTCTAGAATTTACGTACCACATGAGTACAGTAACTAAGAAGTTTCTCGTGACACAGGTGGCCACCGATGATATGTTGGTCTTCAAACGAGGTGACCTCAAAATTATAACAATATCACATCATTCACTTGGAAAGTCGATTCCTCGCGAGAAAAGGAATTCTTTCATCATATCCCATTACCATTCGTTTCATTATAAATCAGACGTTCCAGAAAGGGTTCGCAGCCACCTCTGGTTTGGATTCCCAAAATTCCTGAAAAATCTTTTTCCTCCTTTCCATTCCTCCTATCATAATGAACGGATTTCAATGTTTAAAGCTCAGGCGTCAGTTCGGAATGTTCACTGAATGCTGTCCTTGTTCTACCCATATATCAATGGAGGGTGCTCCGAGGAACTAGCGGTATTTATCCTTTCGGCATCGGTACAACTTCGGGAAACACGCCAAACGCGCCCCTAACAGTAGTTGACATTTGTCACTTAAGAACGGGTCGTTTATACGACTCGTTCAATGATTTGCGGGCCTCTATGTTTCCTCCCTCCTACAATAGGTATCTCTGTAAGGCCCAGGTTTATTCATTCTTTTTCTCTAAACGACCCTCCAAAGAGCATCTCCAAAGATGACACAGGCCCTGAAGGAAATTATATTCCTAGAGGCCTCCTGTGTAATATAAAAAAAAGCTGATTTTTTTAACAGTTTTAGTACATTTTATTTTAATTGGCTTTGTGAACAAGTAGAATTTTCTCGTAAATAAGTATTACGATAAAAACGATAAAAAATACTGAAACAGTTTACCCCTCAAGAATTTGAACACTCTTGCAAGTAAATTTACCAACGGCTGTTCACAGTAACTAAATTATTGAAGAAATTTATGGGAACTTTACTGGAACATTTGTATTTTCTTTTCTGTTGTTATTGTTTTTATTAAGTTCATTAGATATCCGTCGCGTGTAGTCTACAAAGGATTAAAACTGTGCCTACCCAAAGAAAAATGAACCAAATAAAGAATTTAAACGATAAGTTTCTTTTCAAGATGTATTTTCCCATGACTTTGGTAAGGAACTTGCACGCCCATTTATTCACTTGGCCACAACAATCGGCGGAAGATCATAATAAAATAGCCATTTTCATATATTCAATGAAAAACTTACACAACCCACCTTTGGTCATAGAGAGCTATGCACGCCGCTGTTAGAGATGCATTGTAAAAAATATTCTTTGTGGTAAACACTAGTAAAATAGTTTTGATGAAGAGGGCATTTTTGTTTAGAGATTTTCATCATTTAAGTGAACCTCGGAGATCAGTTCAATTCGAAATCAACATTGTAGATAAATGGAATTTTTTTAAATATCTGAGGAATCCGTACAATATGATTGTGGTGTTTTATTCTTTTAGATATGTTACGCCTAAGTATTACTTATTAGAATTGTTTTGTTTTGTAATTTGTATAATTTATTTTTGTCATCTTCATTGTAAAGAAATATAATAATTGATTTTGGTAATACTTGATTAAAGCGTTGTGATAAAATTTTTATTGTGTAGTATCTGATATATTATGTTTCTTCATTTATTTAAAAATTTAATGTAAATTAAATTTAATTATGTTATTAAGTTCTGCAAGTATTTTTAGTTTTTATTAACGTGACAGCTGTTTCGGCGTTCAAGAGCATTTTCAAACTGACGAACTGACATTTGAAACAAAAAGCAGTTTGAAAATGGCCTTGAACGCCGAAACAGCTGTCACAATAATAAAAACTAAAAATATTTGGAGAACTTAATAATAACATTATTAAATTTGATTTACAATCAATTTAAAAAAAAACAAATTAAATGGAGTTCTACGAATTAAACACAAAACAATTCATTTCTTTATTTACTTTATTTCTGACTCTGCTAAGAAAAAATATGTTTTTGCAATTTTTTCGTATTCAATGGTCTGCATTTTTTAGAAGCTCAGCTTCAATCTATACTGACTCCTAGCTATTTAAATTATTTTACATTTTTAAAGATTTATTCATTAATATAAACCGTTGAATCCTCGTTTTTAATTTTGATGCCTATTTTACCTGATTAAATTTAGTTTTTAATTTATTTAGTTTGAGCTATTTTAACACAGTTTCCAGGTAGCTATTTATATTGCTGATTTCTCGCTTATATTTATATTCTCCGATATGAATCAGTGCATCGCCAACGTCCGCATTTTGTAATGTTTTTATTATATTATTGTATATCCTTGTCTATTGTTAATTTCTCTTGTCCCAAAATGAGTTTTATCACTAATTGGATTGCTATATATAGCAAGGTATAAAATAGTAAAAAATTTAAGTGTCTGTTTTTGTAATATGTATATTATTCAAATAAATACATCTTTACCGCTAACGAAAGATTTGTATTATATTTCTGGAATAATCTCGATAAAAGCAGTTTGGAAATACATTCTCCTCACTTTTTAAAAATAAATTAGCAATGCATGTTTGAGTGCATCGTAAGTTTTTTCAGAGTTCCCTCTGTATATGGACTCGTTGTAGTCCAATAGTGTCGACATTTCGGATATTAATTGAATGAAAACTGCATTTTTTACCTGGAATTATATGTTTGATATGTGTGATGGAATTATATTTATTTTCTGGTGTAGGTAGTATTTTTTTCTTTTTGCAAGTAAAATGTGTTTTCTTTTTTACTCTTTACATTACTTCATTATTCAACCCGTGGTGAGAACTCATTGCCAAACAATATAGTCCTTTTCCTTTCAAGAATCATCCACCGTTCTTTTTTTTTTTACTTTTAAGATATTAAATGATTATTTAATGTCTTAATGGGTAAAAAAGTGGGTGGTGGATGATGGTATAATTATTAAAACGTAAACGTAAATTTCACCTTTCTTTTTCAGCAATTCTGCTTCAAAGTCTGGACTCTCTCTCACCGGATGCTGTGCTAACGGTTTCTCAACGCGGAAACAGTATTATACAAATAGGTCAGTATAGATACTGCAAACATAAAACCACCAACACAGGACTAGTCAGGTGGCAGTGCAATAAAATAAGTAAGGGTTGCGGAGCATCGGTCTACAGCTGTGGAAACATCATCGTCAAGTATTCCCAGGCAACGCATAACCATTGATGTGTTGATTACGAGGATATTGATGAGGAACGTCTGTCTACAGTTGCGGGAACCTTATCGTCAAGTATTCCCAGGCAACGCATAACCATTGATGTGTTGATTACGAGGATATTGATGAGGAACGTCTATCTACAGTTGCGGGAACCTTATCGTCAAGTATTCCCAGGCAACGCATAACCATTGATGTGTTGATTACGAGGATATTGATGAGGAACGTCTGTGTACAATTGCGGGAACCTTATCGTCAAGTATTCCCAAGCAACGCATAACCATTGATGTGTTGATTACGAGGATATTGATGAGGAACGTCTGTCTACAGTTGCGGGAACCTTATCGTCAAGTATTCCCAGGCAACGCATAACCAGTGATGTGTTGATTACGAGGATATTGATGAGGAACGTCTGTCTACAGTTGCGGGAACCTTAACGTCAAGTATTCCCAGGCAACGCATAACCATTGATGTGTTGATTACGAGGATATTGATGAGGAACGTCTGTCTACAGTTGCGGGAACCTTATCGTCAAGTATTCCCAGGCAACGCATAACCATTGATGTGTTGATTACGAGGATATTGATGAGGAACGTCTGTCTACGGGGGAACCTTAACGTCAAAGTATTCCCAGGCAACGCATAACCGATGATGTGTTGATTACGAGGATATTGATGAGGAACGTCTGTCTACAGTTGCGGGAACCTTATCGTCAAGTATTCCCAGGCAACGCATAACCATTGATGTGTTGATTACGAGGATATTGATGAGGAACGTCTGTCTACAGTTGTGGGAACCTTATCGTCAAGTATTCCCAGGCAACGCATAACCATTGATGTGTTGATTACGAGGATATTGATGAGAAACGTCTGTCTACAGTTGCGGGAACCTTAACGTCAAGTATTCCCAGGCAACGCATAACCATTGATGTGTTGATTACGATGATATTGATGAGGAACGTCTGTCTACAGTTGCGGGAACCTTATCGTCAAGTATTCCCAGGCAACGCATAACCATTGATGTGTTGATTACGAGGATATTGATGAGGAACGTCTGTCTACAGTTGCGGGAACCTTATCGTCAAGTATTCCCAGGCAACGCATAACCATTGATGTGTTGATTACGAGGATATTGATGAGGAACGTCTGTCTACAGTTGCGGGAACCTTATCGTTAAGTATTCCCAGGCAACGCATAACCATTGATGTGTTGATTACGAGGATATTGATGAGGAACGTCTGTCTACAGTTGCGGGAACCTTATCGTTAAGTATTCCCAGGCAACGCGTATTCGTTGACGTTATGAAACAAATGCTTCGAAGCGTCTGTCTATAATTACTGGAATATCATCATCAAATTTCTCAAGCAACGTATAATCATTGACGCTATGAAGCTAATTTGACGGCCTCCGTGGTCGACGGCTAAGGCTCTCGACTACGAATCCGAAGGTCGCGGGTTCAAATCCCGAAGTGCGCAAGTAAATTTTATTCAATGAATTTGTCTTGTTTCACGATTAATTCATTAAAAATAATATATAGTGTATTTGCGCACGTTCCATAGTGGAAGATACTCTCAGTATCGCCCTGGTGAAAGACCACCATTCAGAATTGAAACGTTGCTTGAAATGGCTTTTAGCCATGTTTGGTGACCAGATCTGAATAACCAGGTATTTCACCACCTTCCTTTTCCCCCTTCCCCTACTTACCCTAATACCTTCACCCTCACAACATTCCCCAATTGAGGATTCTATAGTCTCACTGGCTCCAGACAGTTCGGAGCAGTTGAGTCTATTCACATAAAAAATATATATGTTTTCGAGGTTAGAACTGCGTCATCTTATAGTGTTCTTAGGTAAGGTTAATTTTATTTATTCATTTATACTGGGTTTTTACAGATGTTCACACTTACTTGAGAATAATCCAGTTATAAAAACTCAGTTAATATACACAAATTACATAAAATAACAAATAATCAGATAAATGATACACAAATCATAAAAGTGATGTTTGTTATTTGATGAGTTTTTAGCAATCGACGCTTTTATGGAATGCTATTTGTAATATACCCAAATAAAGTCTTTGCAATAAAGATTTTAAAAAATGTATAAAAAATCCGGTTCTTACTTTTTTTGCAAGACGCATCTTTTGAGAAATCAGGCATCTCTGATGTCGAAAATTGACATATACGTATACACCCAACTTTATTTGTCCTTATATATTGATACTAAGAATGTACAGGGTAAACCAGTTAAATCTCAGGCTGAACTGGCGCTACCGTGATTGATTTTTATTTGATAAATTTTAAAAATGTTTTTGAAGAAGTTTTTCATAATTTTTTTTTTACCATCACAGTAAATCTTTTCACAGTAAAACAGTTAGAAAGATTTCGAGAGAAATGCATAGGAATATAAATAATGTATTAAGTAGGTACAAGTTAGATTTGCAAACATAATTCTATGAATTATTAACGAATATCTTTTGTTATCTTGTGTCTGTCATTAACTTGGAAATATATTTATTTATTTACTATGCATGTACCTACCTGTCACTAAATAAATATTTTTGATTTTTATACTAAACGTAATTATTTTATCTTACCCTATGTACATTTTGTAAGAATTTTCAAATACATATTTTTTTTCTGAGCAGTATACCTCGTGCAAAAGGAATTTAATGGTCCTCTCAGCTGTGACGATAGTGACTTGGCTAGTAGTGTTTAACTTCAATGTTTAACTTTTTCAATTTGTTTCTCATAGTTACCACATTGTTAGCACTTATTTTATCCATTGTACTATACCCCTTTCATTAATATTTTAATTTGGTTTGAAAATTCCTTGTCAGTGGTTTAAATAAATCATCATATTCCATCATAAAATATTTTTGTCTAGCTGGATTAGGTCTTGGGATCAATGAGCTTCGCCCGGAAAACCTTTCATTGGATAACCAACAACTCTGCCTTTTCTCAGGGCCTCCTCCAGGTTATTGAGTTAATGTAAAAAAAAAATATCATTTCTTTTTAATCTTGTATATGGCGGCTTGTGTATCGACCACTCCGTACAACTACGGTGCAGTAATACATTACCAATATTACATTTATTATGATTATCATCCGCATCGTTAAAACTTATTTTTCTAATTCCACGTTTTTCATTCAGGATGGTTCTACGTCCAGACACACTTCGGCACAGTCCAGCTTGTCGCACAGAACAATCTATTTAATGAGATGGCCTTCAACCAGGCCAAGGGACGAGTATCCTGGCGCTGCAACTTCTTCCGCAAACATAAGACCAACTGCCCCATGAGGATATTCATCGTCGATGGACATGTTTTCAAGATCTACGGCTACCATAACCACGACGCTAACTATGATCAATCCATGTATGGTACAAGGTATAGGATCAAGGTGGACCCGGACGGAAAGTACAAGCTAAACGGTGGATCGATCTGATTTTGGATTGGAAATCTTTCTAACTCTTTGATCTGCACGGAAAGTACACTTTGGATTGTAAAACATTCCAACTCCTTGATCCGGACGGAAAGTACAAGCTAATCGGTAGATCCATCTGACTTTGGATTGAAAAACGTTAGAACTATTTGATCCTGACAAGTACAAGCTAATCGGTGGATCGATTGAACTTTCGATAGGAAAACGCTCAAACTCTTTGATCCCGACAGAAAGTACGAGTACAAGCTAATCGGTGGATCGACCTGATTTGCTGATGGATGACCTGGACAGAAAGTCGGAACGCATCGGGAATGAATCTGATTTTGGATTGGAAAATATTTTTTTCAGTATTGTTGATGAAGGAAAAACAAAATTTTATCTTCGTCATCGGGTCTGGCCGAAGAGAACGACGCGGTGTTACACATTTTGTTAGATGACTTTATAAGTCAGTTCTCATTATGAGTGAGACGATTTATTTTGAATGCTCACCAGAAATTCACCTGCAATTCGTAGGAATAAATGATTGAGATCTGGTTTTAATGGGAAAATCTAATATGAATTTTTTTAAATTATGCAATACATCGATCAAATTTGAACAATTATTTTGATGTAATTATTATTTTTTTTACTATATTTATTCGTATTTATTAATGTACTAACCGCAAATACTTTTTTATATACATTATTTTGCAATCATCTTTTTGTATATGTTTAATAACATTTGTACGTAAACTTACCTACATATATGAATATGCAATCCAGCGACTGAATTAATATTAATTTTGATATTTTTATATTTTGATATTTGTTTCTGCGTTTAAGGGCCAGCGCTCAGAAATGACCTTAAACATCACTTTGCAGGTTGCTAACTCGAGCAATATCCTGAATAATTTTTGTGTAAATTCTGTACCGGTAGTTCGGAAAATGTATAAGATTTCAAAATACAAAAATCCTGTAAAATAACTGTCATTTTTAAATTTTATGAAATACATCCCAAAATGTCTGAAAATAGGTGCAGTTTGAAAACAAGGGATAGCATCTTTGTAAACTCTAGTACGTATTTCATATAGAATTTAAAAGATTACGGTTTAAGGATCATTATTTTTTGAAACATTATGCATTTTCCTAATTCTCTGTATAAAATATATAGATAAATAATGCATTATATTTCTTGATTTAGCAACCCGCAAAGTGTGCATTTTTTGGTTCTGACCGTTAAGATTGTTGGGATAACAAATTATGTGAATTTTTATTAATAAATTTGCTTTATTTTTTCATATATTTTAAACTGAAATCTTTTTTACTAAAATAAATGGTTCTTGTTAGGTTAATCTATAAATAATTTATGCTGACATGTACGTATGTATTTCGTCACATAAATCGAACAACAATACCTAGTGGGGTAGATACTTATAACGTGGTGTTTTTTTTGTAAATAATACCATTATATATGATCAAAACTGTGCAAATGTAACATACTTTTACAAACCATAACCTTTTTTCCTAAAAAATAAATGTCATTCAGCACTCCCCACACTATTTCTTTTTACGGGCGAAATCATGGATTTGGCTTCATTGCGTAAGTATTTTTAATTTTTAGACCTGTCCTCTCTTCAACAACTGCAATCCGTCGATTAATAAATTAAAATTTATCACTCCGATAATCTTTCATGCTCGAGAGTTAGGGATGTTGCACCACCAACTGTTAGGAACTACTCGTCAAGTAACTTTAATCATGGATTATGAATTGTTTTTGTGTTTAATTCATAGAACTCCATTATTTTTTTTTAATATAAACCATTATGTTCACACGATCCAAAATCAATTGAGAAAATATTGTCATTTGATAGCACCTCACAGAAAAGAGAATTTTTAATCATTTTGTAACTAAATCGGTTTTACCGATAATAAATCATTTTGAACACCGTCCAAAATAAAATTGGGTGGGAGTAAATAAAATACTATAAGTAAGTCGTCGCAATGTGTCCTCGCACGTCGAAACAGCTGTTACATTAATAAAATAACTAAAATACTTGCACAACTTAATAATTACATTATTAAATTTAATCTTTTTCAAACGGTGGCGTTACTAAGCGGTGGTGAAGCTGATACACGCTACTCGACGATTAGCACTAATCGTCATTTTACTCAGAGGTGGTGAAATAAGTGTAAGTTCTGATTTGGACTTTTGTTCCGTTTCTGATTCCGGCACATCTAATACCCACCCTTCTTTTCAGATATAAAATTTAAAAAGTGTCATATTTATTCATAGGTTTATTTACAACAAATATATATATGTTTTTATAACATTTAAAAATAAAATTTAATTTAAAAGAATATATTGTCACAGCCGAGAATCAAACCCTTATCAACTTCTTGGAAGGCCACTATGCTGACCATTACACTATCAACTATTGAATGAATGACGGCATAAATTGATTATGTGGGTACTGATAATTTTACTGTTTAATTTAAATTTTACAATTAGACTGTTACGTACATCATATCCGAAATTATATTGTTTAATTCTATTATGTTTAACGATCCCGTGCCCTTTTACTACAGGCCGCTCAAGATCTGGGAAGAATTCATCCGAGAGGCGACTGTACTGTCGCAGCTTTCAGCCCACCTGGACAAAGTACGGGTTTATCAAAAACGACGATAAGACTACCTGCTGCCTCATTTGCTCCAAGACCGTGGTCTGCAGGACCTCCTCGGTCAAAAGGCACTTCGAGTCCACGCACAAGTCCATCGCCAACAGGAGCGAGCCTGAGAGGAGAGAGATCATCTCTCGCCTCCTAGGCCAACTACCATAAGATTGAGATACATCCATTAGATAATAGAAACAGGGGAGATTGGCCATGAACTCGTCGTTCATCCATACCAATGAAAATCGCATCTACGCGCAGCGGCTTCCCACCTTTGTTAATACCTATACACCAAACGCATAACTTTCATTGGCTCCGCCGTTTTGATAGTCCGTTCAGTTTGGTAGTAGCTCGGCGACGGTCGGCACGCTTTCATGCCGTATCTCTCTTTGTTGCAATTATTTATGGAAATCTAAAATGTTAAGATGGTGATTGCGAACCAAAGTGGCAGACACTGATAACGCATGAAAATTCATTTACCTATCAACAGGCATGTCAAGCAATAAAGACTATGTACTTCTGGGAAATTTCCCTCTCACTTTGCAACTGCTAATCTGAAGTTACTGAAGCAATCGTGGTTTGAAAAATTGACCCCAAGAAAAAATCACGATTTAGTCCGAAGACACGTAGCAGCTTTCGACGGCTGGCGCTATTTGTATGGAAATATAACGGGCCGTCGAAAATCGTCCGGGAAAACCGATGCGTATGTCTCCGTGATTAGTGAACTTAATTATTTACGGATGAGCGATCGGTGCAACGACCTAGAAGAGTCTACCCGCCCGCGCTGGCTACGCGGTATTTAATCTCCTAGGACGTATAAATTAAATAATTTTCAAAGGAGAAAAGAAAACAGTACATAATAAATATGTTTGAAAAATATAATATAAAATCTTTCATTTCACCCACCAAAATTATAATAAGTCAAGGCTGGAAATAGCGATTATGCCACAATGCCTCGTCGACGCTACCCGAGTACAGTCGTCTTCAAGAGTGAACAAACATGAATCCGTTGAACTGTATAGTAGCTGAAATTTACTTATTTAGAAAAATATAATATAAAATCTTTCATTTTACCCACCAAAATTACAATGTGTCAAGGCTGGAAATAGCGATTATGCCACAATGCCTCGTCGACGCTCCCCGAGTACAGTCGTCTTCAAGAGTGAACAAACATGAATCCGTTGAACTGTATAGTAGTAGCTGACATTTACTTATTTAGAAAAATAAGAAACTATACAAGAATAGAACAAACCTTTCACCATTGTTCCGTACGACAGCGGTAAAGGCGTTTTGCTAATATTCTTAAAACTTAACAATAAACACGACTTCACTGTGACAATATAATGTTGCGCTGCGTATTCGAATTCGCAGCCTTTTTGAAATCATTCTTTGATTGAAATTACGATCTGTGTTAAACGATGTATAATATATTTTTAAGTATTTGCCTTTTGTCTGTGATAACCTTTTACATTTCAGATTTTCCTCTGATATTGGGATGGCGGAATAATACATGACAGGCTCTTATATACCCGCATTATTGTCCCTCGCTATCTCTCTCATACAAGACGACAGTCACACGTTAATTACATATGCTAACTGAGTTTTCTTTCTTTTTTTTAATCAGGGATGCAGAAGGGAGCATATTACGTGAAAAGTAACACCGATAAAATATTGCTCATGGTGAACCGTTATCCTTTCTTTAAACGGTCATCCAAGGACCAGTTCTGGAGATGTAGTACCTCGACGTCCAACAAGTGCAGGGCGAGCCTGGAGGTTATCGATGGGGCCGCCAAGATGATCAACTCAGCCCACACGCACCCGCCCCCGTCTTTCAAAGTCGGTGCTGATGGAAAATATTACAGGTTGAATAAGAAGGGTATTTTTAGGAAGGTTAAACCACGCCCTGTTAATAATGTGGTGGAAGTTGAGTTTGTACAACCAAGTAATAGTGTATAATTCACAAATCATCATTATATTTTAATTAAAAGTTTTTTTCTAAATTATATTTAGACCCATGTATTGCTTCAAATTTGTCGATACTTTTAAATTTAAGAGGGGGGGGGGGGGAGAATCCAATTTTTTGGACAATAACGTTTTACGGCATTAACGGGTTGCACCCAAAACCATATCAACCCAGGCCGGGACACTGAAAGAAATTAACGTTTATGAGAGCATAATTGTCTTTTTTTTTAAATATACAAAAATAAAAGTTTAAATAAGTTATTTGGAAGATTTCAGAGAACTTAATGGGTTGATTTGATCAGTGGCGTGCAGTCCATAAAGGCTGAAAAGCTGTGCCCACCCTAAGAAAAACGAACCGTGAAGAAAATTAAAATATAATAGAAAATTCATCAAATATCTTATTAAAATATATATTTCCCTGAATTTGTTAAGCAATCTGTACGCTTATTTATTAAGTTTTCTAAAAAAATTGCCATCGATGATAATAAAAAGGCCATTTGCAAAATTCATAACTGAATTAGAAAATCTACGCACCGCCTCTCTTTGGTCGTAGAGCAATGCACGCCACTGGATTTGATTCATTATCCCGGCCTTAAGATTTATTTGATTTTGCTACTTCCCCCTAGTCCTAATACAGTTAAGCAGAATCCCAAAAAGAAAAAAGTTTAGAATACGTAATATCTCGATGGAATAAAGCCGAGATATTATAACTTCAGAAAATTAGAATCTATTGGAAAGTGTTCTCTTGTGAGTGAGCAGGTGTGCATCGCTCTATTACTAAAGGTAGACTGTGTGTAGTTTTTCAAGTTAGGGTTCGAATTGTGAATTTCGAATTAAATATTTGAAAAATGCAATTTTATTACCATCTTCCGCTGATTTTTGTGACCAACTGAATAAATGAGCGCTTTTAAGGTAAAAAATATACTTTGTTCAGAATTTCTCTATGATCTTTTCTTATGGTACGTTTTTCTTGGGGTAGGCACAGCCTTTATGGACTACACGCCACTGTGAGATATCATATTTTTGCAGATACAAACTTTGGTTCTTCTTGGAACATAGCTATGACAAGCGAAGACCGCTGTCTAAACACGTAAGGTAGACTGAAAGATCAACTCCTGCGTACCTGTTGCCTTACTTATTTTACGTGGTGCTTAAGACCATAAACTCGCCTGAAGTATGTATTAGTTTATGATTTTTTTTTCGGATCTTGTTTAATTAAATCATTAAATCGTATTTTAATAATTTATTGCAATGTCTGTTTTTGTTTCGATAATTAACAAGTACTTTGTTATTAATTTTATTCTGACATTTTCTCGTTCAGATATTTAAACTGAATATGATGAATTTAAACTGAATATGATGAATTTAAACTGAATATGATGAATTCAAATTGAATATGATGTATTATTTTTTTTCTATTTTCATGATTAAATAAAACATACTTTTTTAAAACACTATTCCACTTTTTATTTTTGACCGTGATCGGTTTCAGCATGTGACGGCTATCTTCGGGTCAAAAATAAAAAATGGAATAGTGTTTTAAAGAAGTGTATTTTATTTAATCATGTCCGTGACCGGTTTCAGCATGTGACGGCTATCTTCAGGTCAAAAAAAAAAAAAAAAAAGTGAAATAGTGTTTTAAAAAAGCGTATTTTATTTAATCATTGTAATGGAATTCTACCATGTATTAACAGTTTCAAAAATAGAAATATTTTATTTTCGTTTATTTTAAGCTTTCTTGTCTTGTTAATTGATATCATGTTATTTAGGTCTAGATATAAGCGTAGATTAGAGAAAACTTAAAAATCATGGTCAATCAGCTTGGTAATAAAGTTGAACTCGAATTGTTCATTACTATGGAAACACCAAGCTACTCACTTTGCCTTTAAAATTTGTTCCTCACATAAAAAAAATTCACATTCTAGTTTAAAAGTTATATTTTTAAGAAACGGGGCGAAACAACGTTTGTCGATTTATTTACTTTTTGCTTATTTATAATTTTGATTTTGATTTTGAATTTGTTTTTATTTTGTTGATCCAACATCTAATACATGTATTAATTGTTTTTTTATATTTAATTCGTAGAACTTCATTTAATTTAATTTTTAAATTTAATGTAAATCTATTTAAAAGTATTTTTAGTTTTTATTATTGTGACAGCTGTTTCGGCGTTCAAGGCCATGAAACTGCGGTTAATCAACATTGTGACGACTTATTTTTATGATTTTATTTACTCCCACCCAATTCTAATTTGGACAGGTTTTTAAAAATAATTATCGGTAAAAGCGATTTAATATATAATAAAAAAAAAAACAAATTGTCTTATGATATAGAATCATCTCCTTTCGGATAGAGCACTAATTACTAAGAACCATTTGGTTAAAGTAAAAAAATGTGCATTTGAACCATTGTGCATTTGAACCATTGTGCTTTTTTTTTAAATTCGTTCATTTTCCCATGACCCATCTTGGTGTTACCATTTTAAACGATCGCAACGCCTTAATTTTATGTCTGTTATAAAAAGTCAGTTTTGATAATTTATCTGCACCTCTTTATATGGTTTATAAATAATGTGTATTGATAGCCTGTCCAAAAAGAGAAAATTAATGTTAAAAAAAAACTTCATAGAATAGATGTAATATAAGAATAGGTAAGTAATATTTGTACCGCCCTTGAGGTGATTTTACACAAAAACGGCGCTATAAAAATCATCCGATTATTATTTTTAAAAATTGTTCATTTTTATAGCGCAGTATTGTGAAAGTTTACCTCAAGTGCGCTCGACACTAATCTAAGTATAGAATAATGAATTAATCTAATGCTTGGTTCCGACCTTATCTATTCTATGGCTTACCTCATAGATCGAAACGTTCTATGATAGGCAGGAATTGTAGCGTGTTCACACTTATTTCTATTCTATTTCAATTCATTTGTGTTTTGGGAGCTCAAAGTGACACAGCAAATGTTCGATAGAAAAATAGTTTTTTTTAGTTTTACTTTAATTTTGAAGTTTTACCCCGATGAAGCTTGAGATAAACGAAACCGTTTGAGGTATTAAAAAAAATAAATTGGGGGTTTTAAACAAAGTGTTTCTTTTATTTAATAAACATATCAACCCACAAATTGCTTCCTACGAAAATATAAGCTTTATAATTTTGTTTATTGTATTCAAATTTAATTTGTACAATTCCATTTTAGGCTG
Source organism: Halesus radiatus (assembly GCA_022606495.2). Classification (NCBI taxonomy): domain Eukaryota; kingdom Metazoa; phylum Arthropoda; class Insecta; order Trichoptera; family Limnephilidae; genus Halesus; species Halesus radiatus. The sequence continues at coordinate 134,761 of JAHDVE020004240.1, forward strand.
CTCTCTGACGGTCCGGTGAGGAATGAACATTTCACTCGCCACTGGAGACACTGCGCAGAAAAGTCCCACAATGGACTGCGTTGCAAACCGTTACCTTACTTTAGCAAACTTGACTTTTCTGTGCAGTGTCTGCAGTAACGAGTGAAATGTTCATTCCTCACCGGGCCTTAATTTAAACCTTTTAAAATTTAATAATAACTATTTTTATTCAATTTAAAAAACGGTTTTGTTTATAATAATGTTCTGCTAGGTAATTATTATTACGGGTGACAGCTGTTTCGCCCTCCGAAGGCATTATCAAACTGTGGAGAAGCCACTTACCGACGATCTATTTATATTATTTCTATATAGTACTCATAAAGAACCTCAGAATGTTTTCATTTTTTTTACCAAACCTCTTATTAATTTCTGAGTAAATTGATGGTTATTTTAATGGTTATGTTACAGTGCAATAGTCGTGACCTTTAGTCAGATTTTATACAATAATACATTATAAACCTTAAATAGAGAAACTTTGCCTTCCGAAGACGAAACAGCTGTCACACGTAATTATAATTAAATGGCGGAACTTTTTTATAAATAAACCGTTTTTTAAATTGAATAATACTTATGGTCAAATTTTACAAGCTTGAGTCGTACCTCTGTCTATTGTGTACTACTAAGATAGCTTCTTCCCCAACCAGTTGTGTTATTTTGCGTAATGGATTAAGCCAAAGGCGCAAGAAGGGTCATTGCGTGTATTCAAGAGGGAGGAAAGACTGATGCTGGTAGCTCTTTCCAGATGCATGTCGGTTTAAGTAAGAAGGTGTCGACCCATCCAGAAACTACCCGAAACGTCACGCATGGGACTACAACTCTAATACTGTAAAAGATAAGCCTAGCGATAGGCCTAAAATACCTTCACCAAGATACGATTCTCACGCACCCAGCTGCCAACAGTATCATGTATGGTAGGTCTCTTCTATTGTCTCCTTCTATCTTATTTTGCAGTTTTATCACTCTCTAGTTATAACTTCTCCCCTCGTTTCCAGCGCGCTTTATCCTCACCACCTCCGGCAGAACGTCTCTTCTGCTCAGCGGCTACTCCTTCTCGGGCGGAAATCCCCTGTCGAGGGGGCGCTGCCTCTGGAGGTGCTCCCAGCGGGGCTCTGCCAAATGCAAGGCCTACGTCCACACCAGGGGCCTCGCTGTCTGCTTGGTCAGAGGAACCCACGACCACCCGCAGCCCATATTTCAAATTATGGACGATGGCAGATATAGGAAAACAAGTTAACCTGGTTCCAGCTCATCGAATATTAAATTTGACCTATGATCTTTTTATGAGTACTTTTTTTAATGCTGCATCCCATTTGCCATAATAATCCTCCGGACTGCAAGTTTGTTCCTGTCTAAATGCAATGTATCAGTTGGTTGAAAGAAATTGTCTCTATATCAAAAGCTGACCTTTATACGTTTGTGCTATCATTCTCATAAGAAATATATATTATATGGGTACTCTTTTATAAAATGTTAATAACTCAATTATTTATTTTATCAATACATTTACTATTGGTTGTTTTTCCTCTTTTCTTCAAAGTAACCCATTACCCATAGTGTAAAATTTTTAATGTTTGTATGTATAGAGGCATGCCAAGGCGACACACGTATCAATCAACTTTACAGTTGTCACATTAACTTTATGTTTCTAATTATCTTTTGAAAGAAGACTGAGTGTGATATAATTTAGATTATAGTATATTGATGCTGTGCTATTTGAGTACTTACAAATATCTGTGTTCGTAGGACTGATATGTTTTTATTTTTCAAATTTTTTAAGTCTGCTAGGGCTACATCAAAACCATTTGTTGTTGCACTTCAAGCCTTTGTTAATTAATCATGTATTTGAACGAGAATTGACATTTTTTTGTCTAAACACATAAACTGTTGTTTCGTGAAAATAAACACATGTTAAATTTAATGATTTTTTTATCCGCCCTACCCATACGAACGTACGTGATCGGCCGCTATATTATCGCCCGATCGCAACAAGCCGTATCTCGTACGTTCAGATACAGAAAAGCTATACCCGAAACCCACAAAATGTTCGCATACGTCAAGTTTGTTCCTGCGCCATCTCGTTTAGTATTTCGAGGTTCGCCGAAACTAACGGATGTGTTTGGGTATTTTCGTCTCTCCCATACAAGTTACGTTACTAGTCATACGTTATTATTGCGAAATCTAATAAAAAATTATGTTTTTTTACCAACTTTTTGAATAATAACCCAAAAGACCGGTGGTTAAATGTTCTGCGTTATCTACCCTAATTTACGTTGCATATCGTTTTAGACACAACCACCGTACGGACAATCTCTAGAAGTGTGAGCTATACCGATTTTAGACACCTAATGTTGTTAATTTACTTGAACTTCCGACTCCTAGGCAGCAAATGAAAATGTTTATCTGATTAAAATAAGAATTTCGACATTTGAAAAAGTTACATCCCATTTCACACGAAGTTCTGAGAAATTTATCTTATTTTAGGCACAAACAGAAACGCCCAAAACTCACTTCTATACTTGTATCTCTTCAGTGGGAAATACCGTTACTTCGTAAGATCGATAGATGTGCAAAAGTCGTATTATATTAAGGAAAAAAACAATTAAATCTGCACCCAACTGTACTCATTTTACCGATTTTACCAGTCCAAGGTAATTTTGGGAATAAGACTATATTTTCACATTTAAGGACGAGCACGAGTAAGGCGTTAAACGTCACTTTGCAGGTTGCTAACTCAAGCAATACGACAAATATTTTATTTGTTAATTCTATGCAGCTAGTTTGGAAAATATCTAAGGTTTCCAATGACGAAAATCCTCAACCGTAATCTTTTAAATTCTGTGAAATACATACCAAAATGTTTGAAAACATGTGCAGTTTGATATTTTCGAGCGTTTTACCTTAAGTTCCTGTACGTATTTCATATATATCTTAAAAGCTAAAATTCAGTCTAAAAACCTTTGTCATGGAAAACCTTATATATTTCCTAACTACCCGTGTAGCATTTATAGATAAATCGTTCGTAGTATTTCTTGTGTTAGCAAACCACAAAGTGTGTATTTTTGAGTGCCCCCCTTTAAAAAGCAATCTTCAATCTCAATGCTTGGTTTAGTGTCCACATTTCAATATGCAGAATAAATAAATGATTTATTTTAGTAATTTCTTCAAATGCTTGGTAACTTTGTGGCATCATTATTAATTATATAATTTGAAATTACACTTTGTATATTTAGTAAAGTGGTATATACAAAGTGTATTTTCAATTTATATAATTTATTTTAGTATTTGATCACGATTCCATACAAATTTCTTGTACTTAGTTGCATAACAATACTATACAAATGTGTTTGAGACCCGATGCAGTAAAAGTGCAATACATGCTTTCAGGAATATTTGTGACTTCCACAAACGGAAAGCGGATGATTCGTCTCGGGGGATACACTTATTGCCGCAAGAAAGCCAGTCAAGCCGGGAAAGTTATTTGGATCTGCTCCACGCACATGAACAAGGGCTGCAATGCGAAGATTCACACCATCGACGATGTCATCGTTAAACATGATCCGAGACACAATCACCCCACAGTCGAAGAACACCATTATCATAATATGTTTCCATTTTCATGATTGCTTAACCCCATGTTTTCTTTTTTGCATGGAATATATCATGATTTATTAAAACAATTTTAAAACCCTTTCCACTTTATTTTTATTTTTTTGGCCTGACCGGTCCTATCACGGCTATCTTCAGACTGGTACAATTTTTTTCATAAACTAAGGTTATACAGTTTTTGGGGTATCAGAAGTGGTTAGTAATAATTTTATATAAAATTAATTACCCCTTGTTTAAGGAAAAATTGTACCAGTCTGAAGATGGCTGTGATTGAACCCGGCTGAAAATCCAAAAATAAAAAGTGAAAATTTTTAATATTGTTTTAATTAATCATTATAATGGAATTCCACCACGAATTGTCAGTATCAAAATAAAAATATTATGATGTTTATCTTTTTTGTCACGGTGATTTTTTTTTTAAAGAAAGACAAATATTCCCTGGTTACGAATAACCTGACAATATTTGATCTCCTACTACCGTCGCAGTAAGCGGAAGATGTTGCTTGTGTCGTAATGGAGGACTTAGCCAGTCGAGGAATTGAAATCACGATTATATCGTTGTTTTATTTAGTTTTTTTATTTTCCAGCAATGTGTATTAGTCAGTAATTTTTTTTTTCTGTTTCCTTTTTAGTATAATTTTCGCCCATTTATTTGGTTTAATTTGTATTTTATCTTTTAATGCATTTTATATATTTGGTTTGTATTTCTCTCATATAGTGGTTATTGGGAATAATACACATACCGCAAAGCCGCACAAGAAAAAAAACTGTTATTATTACCAGTGGCGTGCAGTCCCTAAAGGCTGAAAAGCTCTGCCTATCGTATAACTAAATCAAAAGGTAATAGGAAAAAAATGGCAAATTTCTGATAAAAATGTTTTTTTCTACTCATTTGATAAATAACTTGTACGCTCGTTTATACGGTCTGCCTAACAATCTGCAGAAGATGATAATACAATGGTCATTTTCTAATGTTCAATTCGTATTTTATATCCGAATTCGAAAAATTACACAGCATACCTTTCGTCATAGAAAAATGCACGCCACTGGTTTATTACTACTATCTATATTATATTAACACTGCCAGATTGTGCTGTGCGGTTCTTGCAGCTATTGCAAGGATTATTTAAAATATTAAATGCATAACCAAGAAAGACTTTGATTTCACTCGATGACCTATCTACAAAATGACATCGAGAGAGTTGGTAAATAAATACTCCAGTAACTTCAGTTACAATGCGATGTTTTGTTTAGAGCTGCTTCCTTTAGTGAAAATAGTTTTAGTCTTACTCAAATCTCTCACACTCCTCTAACATAACGGTTTCACTAGGGGCCTCTAGGTAATTATACTTTTATTTTATCGCATTATAGACACTTTGATTTCAACCTTTCTACCATATGATACATTATCATTGCGGCGCTACATCCCAGGGTGGAATTTTGCCTCCTCCACGAATGCTCTCCACTGGCTGCGATCCCTCGCCATTCACTTTCAGTCCTCGGTCCTTTCCGTCCTGCTCCAATCCTTTTCCTCGCAGTCAATTCACTTCTTCCTTGGTCTTCCACCGAGGCAGCACTCAATTGGTCATAATTTCTGGCGCACTGTCATCTGGAATTCTTCCAACATTTTCAGCCCCTCGTAGTCTCTGAGAAATTCAGAATTTTATGATGGTCTCGCGCTCAATTAGATTTTCGAGTTACATATATATGCAGCAAGAAGTACTCCAATGTCGTCCAATCTCTAAAAGTGTAGGCATAGTGTCAATAGCATCATTGGTTAACAAATGGTTCAGTTTAAACTTTGAGTTTCATTTTCAGTTCAGTACGTTTTGTCCCAGCAAGGAAAGACGATGATACGTCTCAATGAGTTCACCTTCCGATTTGACTACACCTCGGGCAAGAAGTCCCTGTGGAGGTGTAACAAGCGTGGGTGCACCGCTCGCCTTCATACCATAGAAAATAATATCGTCCATGTCAATAACGTACACTTGTGCAAACGCAACTCTCCCGTTAATTAATGTAAATCATTACCATACTCGCAAGATAATCCACCATTGTTATATACGTATATATGGTATAGGGAACGGTAAGAGGGCTGAAAATGTGAAAAGCAAAAAAAGGATCAGCGATTTCAAAAATAAACGTAAGGCTACTGTAAAACTGTAAAAATATTGTATTATAAAAAACTAAAAATTACCTTGTATGGTTTATAATTAGTTTATGCAAAATGTTATATTAAAGTATCTCAATAAATAATTAAATTAAATATTTCATTAGTTGTAATTTTCTTCGGTCTATACACAATGTGAAAATCAAACTATTAAAGGCTGTGATTTTTTCAATTCAAATTCATTTTACCTAGGTGCTAGAATCAATAGATTATTATTAGTCATATAATGTAGGTAACCAATGAAAAATGAGAGTTTTTTTTATGTATTTTCCTTTTGTTATTTCTATCAGATGATCATTTAGCCTATGGTGTGTCGAATGCCAGATTCCCGCGAGCTTCAACTTCCGTCGTGTGCCAGGCATAAAAGGTGTTCAGCGCGCCGTGGGCTTGCTGACTGTAATTTCGTAATTACTCACTTGTGTTTTACAAAACGATGTTTTGAATTGTACCAACTCATCAGATAGTGTGTTTATATATTTATTAGAATTGTATGTTAGAATTACTGGTTTTCCCAGAATAGCTGCTTATATTTAGAGAAATGGTTTTATCTCTCTAATGTTACTAAAATAAATTATACATAGAATTGTGAAGATTCTTCTATCGTGTTATTGTATTTTCGAATGGTTGAATAAAAGTAAAACCGTTGAGGTTCTCCTATACATACAGTAATGTAACATTACAATTCACAACAAAACAACCGAACCAGTCAAAGGTGCGAGCCGTACTGACATCCGCAATTTCAGTATTTTTTACATTACTTGCGCCCCACTACAAGCAATTCAAAACGAAAAGTCTGATTGGTCATTTTGTTATCAAGCGATTGTGATTCGTTTAAATATGTCACGAACATGTTTTAAAGTATAAAAAGTCATGAATAGATGCCGTTGCCACCGAGGCAACGCCGGCACACGACGGGTATCTACACATGTTTCGTTGCTACGGTGGCAACGTCGGCACACTAGAGGTTAAAGCTATACTAAAATGTTAACATTTTGATTCCAGCCGTGTTTGTCAGATCTCAAAGAGGCGCATATCTTGTAAAATATGACGGTCACACATTTGCTCGAGATTCGGCAAAGTCATGTACTGGAAAACTTATATGGCGCTGTTCAACCCATCGCACTTCGCTCAACTGCCGGGCTTTGGTTCACACGCTCAACAATTTCATCATATTCGCCAATACGGAACATAACCACGAAACCAACAAAGATCGCTTGAAATACCTGATCTGTTAAGAATTTATAAATAATCGCAGATAATTGTGAAAAGATTAGCCTGCAATAGGTCACCAATGTTTCAGGAATGATGAACACGGACTTACACTCAACAATGTCATTATATTCCTCAAAACGCGATATTACCATGAATCCCACAAAGACCGATCGAAATACCTGATACGTTAATTTTTCATACCATTACGAATGGTGGAAAAACTAGTCTTCGATCAGTGACGATTTATGATCAAAAGTTGGCTCTATGTAGTTTTTCAAGTTAGGGTATGAATTTATTGTGCTTTGAATTCGAAAATTGCCATTTTAATATCATAATTTTTTTGTCATAAGGAGTCAATTTATCAGTGTATAACGATTGCTACATAAAAGAAATATTCACAAATTTGTGAAAAAAATGCATTTTTATCAAAAATTCTTTAATTTTCTGTATGGTTCGATTTTCTTCTTTCTCGTTTGGACTGCACGCCACTGCCTGCAATGGACCCTGGTCACTAGTGGTGGGCGAATCGGCTCAGTTTAGTGAACCGGATCACTAAATTAGCTCTCTGTAAAGACAATCCACATGAAAACTGGACGAATAGAGTATCGTATAAGAGCGCCTTAAGGACGTCTTTAGGAGGGCCTAGGGAGCGGGGGACAGGGCATGGTGCGGGTGGACGCGAATCCTCGTTCAATCGAGCCGGATCACCGAACCGGTACACTACAAAGAGCTGATTTAGTGATCCGGCTCACTAAACCGAGTCGCTTCGCCCAACACTACTGGCCACCGGTGTAACGGTTAATCATTTTATGGATCCCTCACTCTACAAGGGAAGTAATACGAATGTGATGATCATGAGAGATTTCTTTCGACGACATTATTTATTAGATTTTTTTACTTGTGTCGTTTGAATTTTATCAATAAAAATCAAATAAATTTAAAGAATATGTTTTATTTTTAACCGTTCCTTAAATTGTGTTTGTCTTCCATTACCTCTTTGACGCCGTCTAAGGTGAGTTACAAAACAGTAACTAATAACCTAATACTTCTATTTTATATGGAATACTTACGGTACCGTATTTATACGGTTTATATTTATTAACAATAAACATTGAGTTAATTCGATAACACATCAATCAAAATGATTGTATTTACTGTTTTGAAATCAAATGGCACTAAACAAATATTTCTGTCGTTTATCATCGCACACTTGTTACTCTTTAGAATAAGATAAGTATAAGTTACAACGTCCAAGAGTATGACAATCATAACCATAGCGCTTTAGGCGTACCGCGAATAACTCGCTTCTAACTACTTTATCTTTTTCATAAACCGTCACTTTGGTTGGATACGGTTCTAACTAACATATTTTGCAAAAATGACTTTTGAAAGCGATACCATTTATTAGCGAACCAAGGTTCTAACATCACCTAGAACCTTGTACAATCGTCATATTGTATGTATCTGACAGTTTCTAGGCCCAGTCTAGTTCGTCACTTTGTTTGGGCAGGGTTCTAACTTCACCTAGAACCTTGTACAATCGTCATATTGTATGTATCTGACAGTTTCTAGGCCCAGTCTAGTTCGTCACTTTGTTTGGGCAGGGTTCTAACATCACCTAGAACCTTGTACAATCGTCATATTGTATGTATCTGACAGTTTCTAGGCCCAGTCTAGTTCGTCACTTTGTTTGGGCAGGGTTCTAACATCACCTAGAACCTTGTACAATCGTCATATTGTATGTATCTGACAGTTTCTAGGCCCAGTCTAGTTCGTCACTTTGTTTGGGCAGGGTTCTAACTTCACCTAGAACCTTGTACAATCGTCATATTGTATGTATCTGACAGTTTCTAGGCCCAGTCTAGTTCGTCACTTTGTTTGGGCAGGGTTCTAACTTCACCTAGAACCTTGTACAATCGTCATATTGTATGTATCTGACAGTTTCTAGGCCCAGTCTAGTTCGTCACTTTGTTTGGGCAGGGTTCTAACTTCACCTTTCCTTGTTCTGAGATATGAGAGTTTGCAAAGTCAATTTCTCATATTCTTTTTAACAATTTTTGAATTTGGTGATCAATCTTGTGTAAAGTCCTTAATTTTTCAAAAGAAAGACAATTAATTAGGACGTGGCCATAATATATTGGAGTGGAATTTAAGGAAAACATGGCTTTTATGTCTGCTTTGTGCAATCTGAAATTTCGCCTTTTAATAGCGTAATAAATAAAATACTTCTCATCCGTACGAGATATTTACTAAACCTTTAATAAAAAAAAATAGATCATTCAGTTTGGATGGGTATTTTGGCCTCCAATCCATAATTCAGTTTTGTATGAAACAGGCACTGCATCCTCCCTCTCACCGTTAATTTATTAAGTTACTTCTAATCCGTCGTAGATATTTACTATACATTTTGATGAAAAAAAATATCATTAGGTTTAGGTGAGTATTTTGACCTCAAATCCAAAATTATGTTTTCTGTGAAACACGCCGCGCAGCCGTTCCTCTTAACACTCCGTATAACATAGATAATGTCTTTTCTCGCAACGTTTCCACTCTGAATGATAATCTATCATTCTTATTTTCGATTCTCAGGGTCCAGAACTATCGCCAGGGCTTACCGCTCTGTCCCGTAGGTTGAATTTTTGAATAGCTTTCACACAAATCTCACCGATTTGTCGATTTTTTTTAATTCAAATATTTCAGCATGCATGGGTTATAAGTAATTATTAATAAGCTATTTTTTTCAGCTGTCTTTATCAAGTCGAGAAGAGGTGGTCAGCTGATCAAGTATTGCGGCTACACATTCACCTGCAACAACTCCAAGTCCGCGTCTGGCAAACTGATATGGCGCTGCTCTACACACGTCACTAAAAACTGCAAAGCCCTGGTGCATACCTTCGAAAACATGATCATTTTCTCCAACACCCAACATAATCATGAATTCAATCAATATAGCAATACATAAGTGAAAAAAACAATAAATCTGAGAAGAAATTAGTTTCGTAAAATAAAAATATAAAAAAAAAATTATACTTTATTGTTGTAATAAAACCGACATGTTTCGTGAGCGATGCTCAGCTCTTCAGGGTTTATTTAAAAATAAATTACAAGTATAGATTTACATATTATATTGTAGGACACGATTATAAGTGGGGAAGGGGGGGGGGGTTAAATTAAGTTACAAAGCGTGTTTTACATAGAACGTTACAATGTCAACAAATTTAATAAGGGGTTATTTAATTAAAAAAATATTATTGATTATATTTAAATCATTATTTCTACTATTTCTGATTTAATTTTTTTTTCTGAAGATGGGGAAGATTGATTAATGGAATGCTAACTGTTTTTAATGAAATGGGTAATCCGATGTATTGTGAATAATTAGATCGGTATGTGTCGTTAGGAAAAATATTAATTTCTATTTTATTTTTAATAATAGTAATATTTAGGTTTAAGAAATTTATGTTAAAACTTTGACATATCTCTAAGTAAATTTTATATATTTTTTAAATGAATTTTATTCAAGAGATTAAGGAAAATATTGAGTTGTCTCACTGTACCGGTCCAAATACAAAAATAAATAAATAGAAATATTTAATCATTGAAGAAGATAATATTAACACATCCCAAATAAAACATGAATCCGAAAAAACAACAGAAAATAAAAAGATTTCAGTCGAATCTGGGACTCGAACCCAGGACCTCTTAATTGATTTGAAATGGAGGATAATATTAACAAGTCTTGAACTTGAAGTATGATATCGGTGTACATGGCGTAAATTGAACTGGTCTCATTAGCTAAGTTGGTTAAGCGGTTGCCCCGGATAGGCAGAGGTCCTGGGTTCGAGTCCCAGATGCGACTGAAATGTTTTTATTTTCTGTTGTTTTTTCGGATTCATGTTTCATTTGGGATGTGTTAATATTATCTTCTTCAATGATTAAATATTAAAATAAGGTTTACAACCTTCAATATGTTATGAAAAAAATAAATATTTGATATTAAAAATATATGCATTTCACAACCCTACAAAGACAATATCACAAAGGATTTAATTTTAAGATAATTTGTAATAATATTTTAAAATAATTAAATTACTCTATTTTGCGTTTTAATTTTATAGAAATTTAATATAAATCAAATTTAATGATATTATTAAGTTCGGCAAGTTTTAGTTTTTTAAATTTTATAATTCTGACAGTTTTTTCGACGTTCACAGCCATTTTAAAACTGTTAGACCACGTTAAAACGCCCTACTTATATGATTCTGTTTACCCCCACCCAATTTCAATTTTTATGGTGCTTAAAATGATTTATTATCGGTGAAACCGATTTACTGAGAAAATTGTTGTGAAAATAGGTTCTCTATTCTGTGAGGTACTTTGAGATACCTTTTCTCCGCATTAAATGGTAATGTTTCCTTAATAATTTCTTAATGACGTGCTGCTATTGACTTATTTAACTGTGTTATATTGTTCAGGTCTTGTGAACATACTGAGGAGTGGGGAATAAATAATTTTCCTTACTTTATTAATTAATGTTATATTAGGATCATTCGTTCGTTTATTAATTTCCAATTGTTCAAGTAAATTTAATCCATTTACTTGAACAATTGGAAATTAATTGTAAATTAATTATAAATACCCATTATTTGCATATGTAATGGTTTAGGCTTCTTGTTATCAAGCGGGGCGTGATTATTCACTAAGAGTTGTTCTGTGCATTTAGAAACAGTGCTTTTATTATTATAACATCGTATATGTTATTTGAATCTAGTAGAGAAAACCCTTCTCGTCTCTCCAATATATGTAGCGTTACAGTCTAGCGTTTCAGAACTTAATAATAACATTAATAAATTTCATTTACATTAAATAAAAAATAAAAATTTAATTCGTTTTTACGAATTGAACACCTAAACAATTAACAATTAATAAATTAATAAGAATTACTTTGTTTACACTACTGCTTTTAATATGTAAATATCAACATGTTTCGACATTCCTCATAGGGATACACAGTATACTAATAAATAATTCTTATTAATTTATTGCATAAAATAATTATAAATCTATTGAAGAAATTAATTATTAATTTTATAGATATACTATTATTCAATGTTATTTTTTTAATCAAAAAGTATGCATTTTTTGAGGTAATGTGTGTTTTTTGGTACTTTCTATTTTTAGTTTCTTTCAAAGTTTTGTTTCTAAGGTTCGTGGTTAGTAAGCTTATATGCCTGAGGAAAAATCTGTCAATTTATTATGCTAAAGAAATGTATAGCAAAGAGTTTTTTTATTAATTATTTCCTAATAAATAATATTACGAGACTCGTTATTTGTTTTTGTTTTTTTATTACGACTTGTATAGGCACCAAATACAATCGTTAGTATATTTTGAGGAGTCCGACATCAAATATGTATGACGAACTTCGTTTCGCGTTTGCCAGTAACAGATCATGCATGCATTTACGTCGGTACGCAATTATTATGTATTTATTGCTTAACTGTAAGTGCGGTTAAATTTATCCACTCTGCCAGAAGAACACTTAAGATGTCTAAATAATAATGGGTTCTCCGAATTTGCTAACCATCTCTTAGAAACAGACCACACATTCAATAAAAATCCAGGCACTAGTTTACTACATAAAAATGGAACCGGCATTCGACTAGATAACTTAGAGGCATTAGAAATAAGGAAAGCCAAAAACACTAATAGTAGACTCATAAATAATCAAATAAATTTAAATAAAGGCCCAATCCTTAAATTATTCCCAATAAACAAAGTACACACCCTTCCCGGTCAGCAGGTACCTGCTGATCTCCCACCCTTGGCCCTTCACTCGCCTGTTTGTATCAATCTATAACACACGTGCGTCTTAGTTCATAGTTTAGTTGTATACTGCCCTGAAGAAGCTACGGTAGTAGCGAAACCCGGTCGGCTAAAGTATAAATAAAAGTGATGTAAACAAAGTTATTGTTGAATAGATTTTAATTCAATTTACAATGCTGCACTTATTTTTTAAGCAATGATTGTGTAGAAAAGCGTAGTGTACATATTGCGTTTACATCATAATGTTTCCTAAAAGTGTTACAAGAAAAATATGCTTGAAAATGGTTTACATAATAATATAATATGACAGAGTTGTTGGTTTGTTATGGAAAAAGAGAGTGCAAAGCGACAAGTTTTCATTTAGAAGTTATAATAAACTTATTATTTATGTAAGTAGAATATGGCGTAGAATATTTACCGTATAGCTTAACAGTACAATCTTATGGGTGTGTATGTGTATGAATGTGTATGTGTATTGTTTTTAGTTATTTTGAAGTGTTTTTTAATTGCATTTGAAAGTTCGTTAGTATCTTATATTATTCTAATATCTTCAGGTAGTTTATTTATTCCTTGATGTGTGTAATGGTGTTGTGCAAATGAGATATTTATTTTACGTAGTGAAAATATGAATTTAAATCTTGTGCGATTCTTTGTGATGAATTGCGTTACTTTACTTTCTTCATTTTGGGTTAGGTACCTCGTCTTACAACTGTGGTCAATCAATTAGTGGTCTTATTTTCGCGTTATACGTAAGGAGATTGCTTATTTTACTCAGAATTTTCATCCTCATATTCTGTAACTTTTGAGAACTTTATCTATATCCTCCAGATTTCTTAAATAAAATCAATCAAGACTCAAATTACCCTGATGGTGGATTCTACTTCCAGATGACGATAAAAAATACCATAGGGGGTGTTCTGGTAGTGCAGTTTTGTCGGTGTTCATCTGGAACTTTTGATAACCTTATCTATGTCTTCCAGATTTCTTTTATAAAATCACCAAGACTGGAGAGACCCTGATGGTGGTTCGAGGATACCAGTTTCAGATGACAAGAAGAAAGGACCACAAGGTGTTCTGGAGGTGCAGTTTTCTGTACGGGGAACAGAAGAAAAGACAATGTGGTATCCGGTGTCATACGGAGAATGGAAAAATCGCCTTTCTTTCTGGAACCCATAATCACGAGTGTGAAGACCTTCTGCAGTAGATACCAATTATAAGAACGTTTTATATAACGTAAGAACAAAAAGTTAACGTTTAAACATTATTTATTGAACGCACTTAGCAGGTAATCATTTTACTTTACTTAGTTAAAATGAATAGTGACATACGAACATGAATCTTTCAATCGTTATGAATTACGCAATTAAATAATTTACCGACGTTCACATTAAAGCGCGATCTCGATTTTGTTGTTGTCTTAACTCTTACTATATATTATTATTTTACTGTAATGTGTTTCGAACATACTTGATATCATGGAATACCATACAGCACTAGAAGTGCCTTCCACGCAGATTTAAATGGAAGCCGGTGTACCTTTTACTTTCCACCCTTTGGTTCTTACCACAAGAGAGCCGATGAAAATGCAGCAAATAGTGTTCTCTCTTGCACTGCCTGCATTGTATATTAGAAACTTAAAACACAAATGACCAGACTTTTGGATCACGAAACACGCCCACTTCGCATTTCTTGTGTTCTTTTTTATCCTATGCTTGGGGTGTTTTCCTTGATGTAAACACTATGTTGAAATTCGGTTTTCTCTATTTTTTTATTTTATTTCTAGAATATTTAATTATAATATTTGGTCTTCCTATAAATACGTTTATTTCTAAATGATAGTACAGGATGTTCATAAAGTCTTTCTATTTTAGCAGAGCTTATTGAAATTATTATTTATTAGGTAATATTTTATTCGTAATTTCACTTGCTACACTAAAGATCTCCTGAAAATAGTTAGAAACTTTAAAGACGCCCTACTTAATATATATTATATTTTATCAGTCAAAAATACTGTGCCTTCCTAACATAATAACATAGGTCCTATAGTTTAAGTTAATATTAATTTCTTTATACAATGCGTATAGATAATATAAGCGTAGACTATCCCTTATTATTTTTTTTTGTATCCAGGTATTAATATGCATATATTTTTGATGAACAGTTTTTTTCTTATAATTTTAAATAAAATAATATTTTTATTAACCATTGTCTTAAGATATTATTTAATTCCCTGTATAGCTCGGCGTTTATGTGACTATCATTTCAATTTATTGACTGTCAAATAAAATGACATTTTATAGAATATCGTTTTTTTTTTCTTTTCTATTCCATTCATCTAACTCCAGCATTTTTTTCCTGTTAGTCTGCGATTATTGTATGCTTGCAGCAGTGTGCTACACTTCATTACCTCCTTTATGACCTTCATGGAGGTGCAATTATTTTATGACACGGTCGTTTTACGAAAGTCGACTATATTGAAGTGTTTTATGTTAAAATAAATATTATAATGAGAAAGTCGTTTGATTACTGAGATTTAGTTTTATTCACTTCTTTAACACAGGACCTTTATTATGTGATGTTCACTATACAGAGCTTGTTGAAAGAGAGCCAGGATCTATAGACAATTATATTATAGACATTGATTGATGGACAATAGACACTTGATATATAATGAAACGGGGGGAAACACATCGTAGAAGAATTTCCCTTTCATCAGTTTCCCTTTGGCACATCTGTGCTGAATCAATTGACTCCCGATGCCGTCGACTGGTTAAACAACCTTAGCGTTCCACTATGACCTCCACCATACGAAGAAGAAGAAATGATAATAGAATAAACCAATATGTACTTTATTAATATTTATTGTCCATAATATTATATCTTTTTTTTTTTAATTTAAGTAACTCTAATAAAAATATTGCATTGTAATTTTGTTTTCTTTTAAAAATATTTATATTGTAAATCTATTGATTTAAAAAAAATATTATGTCTTGTACACCCCTCACAACCATGCTGCTATAATACACTGTTTTATGAAGAACAATCTTATTATCTTCCTTACAATTAAAAGGTTATCTGTTCTCCAGCCCAATTCGTGCTGTCCAAGACAGGCAAGCCAATGATCGAGCTCGGGGACTACGCATTCCGCCTATTCTCTACCGCGGCGACTGGCAGGATGAGCTGGCGTTGCGCGGTGGACAACAACAAGGCCTGTAAAGCCCGGCTTGTCACGGTCGACGGAGAGATCATCATGGTCAAGAGCGAGCACAACCATCCTCCGCCTAAATCCAAGAATAATATAATACGATAGTTTGTGATTATGCTTTGACCTCTGTAGCATTTTCGGGAGGTTGCATTAGATCTTTTCGCCACTGTGGCGGTTCTAATTAGCAATATTTCTACACCCCGGTATCACTTAGCCAGCGCGCCCGTGTTCTTGTTCCTCACTCGTAGACACGGCTACCACCCATTCGTTTCCCAGCGAGGCACACTGGGGCAAGAAATTACAATTTCATACAAACAAACATCAATCTTACAATGTCGCTTCGTTTGCTGCAAAGTACTCCTTGAGCTATAGCACAATGGCATTAGCAGATAGACACGATAGATTCAACCCACTACCGGTCAAACCCTTCTGTCGAGACCGGACGATTCATGGAGACACTGGAGACCACACGCTCGCTACATACGCCAGCGTAAATCATAAGTTCATATATTTATTTCGGAATATACCTAATATAATAAACCTCAAAAGTTATTATGGAACCGTCAAGTTCAGATATGTATCTTTCTTTTTCGAATAATATTTTTAACGTTAGGAGTTGTTTTAAAAAAATATATATTTATTAATGACTGTTAAAATTTAGTTTAAAAACTATCACAGATTATTCTACACAAAAGTTCCACATATTTGGAGCTCCATCCAAAGACTTTAATTCCATAGACAAATTGCTTACAAGACAAATTATATGTTAACAGAAAAATTTTAAATTTGGTGTTTCTGTCTTGCACGGATGGATATCTTTCTTTAAATCTCATCTCTATCTGCGGTACAAACTACATATTTAAAAAAAAAATGGCAGCCTCAAGGATCGGACAAGGAAAAGATTGCAGAAACCAAAAAGCGAATTCAGGCTCAGTTCAAACAAAGACGTTTGATCGTTAACAAGTTAAAGCCACCAAAGATAGTAACACTATTACTATTTTTTTTAAATGCCGCAATTTCTGCAGAAAAAACAAACCTGAATTTGAAATTGATAAGGAAAATGCATACCATATTGATTATTATATCATGTGACCATGAAATTGATGTGGGAAAATTCCGAGAGTATGCACTAGTCTTAGCCAAATATTTTGCGCTAAAGTAGCCGAGATACGTCATGCCACCCACGCTGTATAAGTTTTTTTTATCCACGGGCCAGAAATAATAAAAGTGATGATGATGATGATGATTTATAATAAAGTTTATATATTTTATGTAATTAATATTTTATTTTTTGTAAAACCTACCCTACCACGTTGAAATATTCATATTAAAATGTCCCCATGAATAAATTACTGATTATAATTGGGCTGCCAGTCTAGGCATTGTGATTTTTTTAGATTTTTAATGTTTTGCTACATAGCAATTCCACGAGTTATAAAACTAATTTTGAGACAAGAGAAAAACGTGATAACGGTGTTTATAGTTTATGTACGTATCCTAAAAAAATAATTATCTAAGTGAATAAAAAAATTATAATTATTCTGGTCAAGTGTTCGAATTTTTAATAGTTGCAAACTATTCTAGTTATTTTTTAGTTCATAGTCATACCCTTTTTTATGTAATTTGTTTTCTTGACACTTCTAACAATACATCACTGCAATTACTTACAAAGTTTTGTTTTATGTTATTTATGTGCCCACCCTTCTTTTCATGATTGATTCGATTGTGGAAATTGTCTTTCTACTCTCTAAAAACGTATTAAATATTGGTTTTCTTGTTTTACCACGCAGACCTTCAATTTAATCTTTTGAGTTATTAAGCCGTGTTGTTCCAACATTTCGTACAGCCAAGGCATATGTAAACGTTGTGTTTGAAGGCTCTGTAACGTTCGCTCAAGAAGTAAGGTTGATCGGAATACGGTTCAATTTACCAAAATTCAAAGAACAATACATTTTGTCGTTTGAATCGTAAATCATATTCATATATCATCTTCACTTTCAAGTCATCTTGTACAATATTTCATCAAATTGATTGGTTTCATCGTATAAACAGTATTTCTCTTTCTTTCCAGTGAAATACACGGTGTCGCAGCAGGGGAATACAATGATAGAATACAACGGAAACAAGTTCCGCCGCCAGAGCGAGAAGAATGGCAAGACTCGTTGGGTGTGCGCCAAGGATCGTCACGGGTGTCGCGCTGTCCTGCACACTGTGAACGATACCATTGTTTACTTAATGAACCATCATGAACATATGTAACGAAGGGATCGTCATGAATATTGCGCTGTGCTGTACAAAGTTTACATTAATATAGTTTATCGAATGATGTATCAACATCATGAACGTCTGTCATGAATGAATCGGTACAGATATATATATTTCACTGTTTACAATCATACTGTTTATGGAATAATTCACCATGAATACGGTTCCATGACAGTTGATCCCCTGACAGTTGCCCCCCCTGATCTCTCTGACAGTTATCCCCTAAAGGATTATTTCAAAATCCCTGTCAGAGGGATCAACTGTCGGAGGGATCAACTGTCGGAGGGATCAACTGTCGGGTCACCCATGAATACATGTCATGAATGGATCCTTTGGGATATTTCACTGTGCTGTACACCGTTTACAATAATATTATTTATGGAATGATACATCATGAACACATGCCATGAAAGAATCGTCAGGGATATTGCGCTGTCCTACACGCTGTGGACGATAACACTGTGTATGAAATAACTAATTATGAATGTACACGAAGAATACGTTTCGGTTTTAAAGTAGCATTTTTAAGTTTTTGATGTTTCGTTTATATAAAGTAATTTTTTTCCTTCAAAAGATCTGTAATTATTTTATGGCGTCATTAATATGAAGAACTTTGTTTACACCGCTGTTTTTAATATATAAATATCTACATGTTTCAGAAGCAAAGCTTCTCTTATCAGGGTAAAAAATATATTAAAAATAATGACAAGTATTGTCTATAAACAGATACAAAAATTACAAACATAATCAAAAATTAACAATAAGTGCAGAAAGTGGGTAAGTAATTAATTAAAAATGTAAAAATAATTGACAAAATAAAAAATAATCATTGTATATTAGGAATTTTAAAATAAATAATTTTTTTTATTAATATAAATAAAATCAAGAAAATTGCGAGGCATAAAAAAAAATTTATAAAAGTGGTCTACAACAAATTTATGTGTTTTTTATTGAAAATAAAATTTATTATTGAAATTTCTATTAATAATATTGTAAATAAATCGGGGTTTATAAATAAACTTGTAACGATTGTAACTTTTTTTACATAGGAAAGACTTCAAGAAATTTTATTACTCAAGTTAAGGAGCACCTAAGGTGTTTAAGTAATAATAATTATTCTGAATTTGCAACAAGATTTTGGAAACAAATCGTAAATTTATAATTTTATTTTTATTAACAATTAAAATACGTATCATAAAAAAATTCTAATATGCATTTATTATTAAATATTTTATAATACATATGTATACGTTTTCTTCAATTAGTTTAATGTTTTAATTAATTACTTACCTGCATTAATTACTTAATGTTAATTTTTGTTCATGTTTGTAATTTGTCTATTTGTTTATTATTTGCCCATACGTACTTGTTATTTTTTTTCAGTATATTATTTATCCTGATGAGCGACGCTTTGCTTTTGAAGCTTGTAGATATTTATATATTACAAAACAGTAGTGTAAAAAAAGTTTTTCTTTTTAATAATATTTTTTTTAAATTACAACAATACACATTTGGACATACATTATTAAAAAAAAAAAGTTGTACCAAATATAATTTTTTGTATATATTTAAGCTAGTTTTATTGTTTCCTGTATAACGTGAATTCCCTCTTTTCTTTCTAGACTTTTCCATACGCCTCAGTTTAAAAAAATACCCCAGTAACCCTTAAAAATTCATTTATCAATTTCCATGACATCTATTTAGCATGGGTTTAACACATTTTGATGTAAAACATGTGGAAATTAATACCTGTCTATATTATGGGTACTTGGGACGGTTCTAAAGTAATTTCGTTACATAAGATAACAAAATAATCAACTCGTATAATAATAATTATTGTCAATCATCGAATTGAAACATCCTGTATGAACAACTATCATACTTTAAAACTGACTATGTGCGAATTGAAGCATGTCAAGTCATTCCTTTTATTTAATTGTCTTGCTACCTACTCCGTTCCTTTCTTTATCTGAGGTCGCAATAAAAAAAGTCTGCCTACAGTACTTGCATTTATAAAATGTTTCACATCTTCAGTTCTAGCTGAGTTCTCTACATTCACTACAAGAAGGGGCCAGCCCATTCTGCAGTACAAAGGTCACACCTTCTACATGGACTCTAGATACCGTGACAAGATCAAACAACGCTGGCTGTGTTCCTACGCGCGCCGTGGCTGTCTATCCTCCATCAAAACCATCGCTGGGAACGTCATTTTTGTGAACAATCACCATAATCATGAATATGTATAATGTTAGAAGAAATGGGCCTTAAGCATCTGTACTTCATCTTGAATAAGAATTAATCGCTAGTTCAAGCTTCTCCTTATTGCCCGGAATAGAAAATTCATTTTAAGTTCAAGCGTTTTTATTATTTCATCCTAAAAAAAATTACTAAATCCGTTTTATATTGTTTACCTAATGGTATTGTTTCAAACAGACATTACAATGAAAACTCCAGTGAAAAAAAGAATCTGGGTTAAAAAAATTATATTCATGTGGATCAACAAAAGCTGTTTCTAAATATATAAAAATTTTATTATATAAAATTATACGTAGTGATTTTCGGCGATTCATTGGAAGAAGCTCCTCGGTCGGCCGCGTGCGTTAAGAATGTGGAATATTTTGCGTGATGTCGCGCTGCGTGAATTCACACACGGGCCACCACTGCTGTATGCAAATTATTTCAAAAGTATTCTCGTTTTCTTTTTTTTTATATTCTCCTTAATTATTTATTTTGAGAGTTGTTGTCTTCATTCCGACCCGTGTGGAGTGGTCTTACTGTTAAACGTCAAAACTATGCAAGTATAACGTCATGCTTGCTCTGCCAGATCTTCAATAGTTTTGACGGGCTATGAATAATTAAAACTTATTTTAAGAATGAATGTGATATTAAAAAAATAAAATAAAAATACTGATATTTGAGTTAGATTAGAATATTTAATTAAAACAATGACTGGAGTTCCTTGTTACATACGAGTGTTTATCTATTTATTAGAAGAAAAAAAAAGTTTATGTTTTCTTAGATATTTATTGTTGCTCTTAAATTTTTTTTTTGTGACTACCGCATATGAATTCTAACTGCTCGAAGCCAGTAGGATTATTGCATCCCCAATTGGTTATATTGTGAGCGAGTGGAAAAACAGATGGGGTGTAGTTCTACCGAAGGCTTGAAAAATGTGTTCATTTATGTAAGTTCAACTGGTCTTTAAGTTATCCCTCAGTAAGGGTCCCTTACTCAGGTATAATGATTTTTTGTGAAACACCTTAAAGGATATTCGATTCTAAAATGCTTAATTTCCTTACAGTTCACTACGTCACCTCCCGCCAGGGCAGGCGTAACATCCTTTACCAAGGGTATAATTTCTCCATGGAACCCAGTTACAGGAACAAGTTGAAACAGCGCTGGTCATGTTCCGTGAGGTGGTCGAGGAAGTGTAAAGCGTTCCTAAACACAGTGGGAAATACCATTGTTGCTGGAAATGTCGACCACAACCACTGATTGGCCAAAAAATCACGGGTTCAATACATACTCGTAACACGTAATAATAGAACCATAATGGTAGTAAGGCCGAATGCTGACTGAGCCTCAAAAATATGACTATCCGTTCACGGAGCACGTTTTTCATTATACACTGCTCTATTGGTAACGTTTCCCAAACATATTTGGCTCATCTCTTCCTTTCAACGTCTTTTTTCAGCGCACTTCCATAGGTACGTGAACGGTTCATAGGTGTAATTCTTACGGTGTTAAATGACCTGTCTGTAATAATCATTGAGGCATATGAGTCTACGTTTCTTCCAAAATCAGTGTAAAATATTGTTCCCGCGAAGTGGGAAGTGGGTGAAGCTGTTGTCGATGTCGCCCGAATCCCACCGACCACAAACGAACTCAACGAATGGAGTCGCCGCGATCCGCTGAACAGTTTCTTGAAAATAAATAATTAATTGATTGTATTTTACAATCACAAACACTGTTCGTTATATTAATTTAGGTACCTATTTATTTATTATTATTTATTACATATTTATTTATTTTTCCAATAAATCTATATTTCTCTCATAATAGTTTTTCATTGTCTTAAAGAATTAAAAAGATTCATTAGTATTTATGATGAACTTGCGCCATATATAAATTATAGGGTCAGAAAATGATAAAAATGCGACAGTGAGTAAGATATTTAACGAATATAAAAATAATAACATGAAAATAGGCAAAAATAGATGAAGTTCATTTAAATGATTTTAAATTCCAACACCAAGACGCTTGAAAAGAAAAATAACGTAACCTTTTTTAAAAACACCATGGTGCAAGTTAATATTTTTTACATAAATTATTCTATACAGCTTTCCGAGGAAATTTAATATTAGGATTTTTTGTTATTTTTTAATTATCCGGAAGAAGCGCTCACTTTTATCATTATTTTTTTTTTTTTTAATTTCAGAAAATTGTGAAATTTTCCCGTCCAGTCAACATGTCATATTCGGAAGTCAAATATAACCTCACATTTGAATCAATTTTTTCTTCTAAAATTGGTGTTCCATAGTGCTGAAATTCTAGATTTTGTTGACACTCTCCTTAGCAGAACTGTATTTTCGAATTTTACCATTTGTGTGTACATCCTCGTATAATGTATTATGTATGTATCTCTGATATTAATGCATTTTAGACGGCCTCCATGGTTGAGTGGTTACGATCCCTGGCTACGAATCCGGAGGTCGCGGGTTCAAATTATGACATGCGCAAGTAAATTTTATTTGATTATTTACTTTTATTTCACATTTTCTTCATTAAAAAATAATACATACCATATTTGCGGCAGATTCCAGAGCTGTACGCAATATTGACCTGGTAAAAGACCACCATTCGGGATCGAAACGTTGCTTGAAATGACTTTAGTCGTGTTTGATAACCAAATTTGAATAGCTAGGTACTTCCCCACCCTCCTCTTACCCATCTCCTCCCCCACTTCACTGCCTACAGCCTCACAACATACCCCGATTGGGGATGACATAGTCCCAATGGCTCTACTCTTTTGTGGTGCTCTCATAAAAAATGAAAATTGGGTTTTTACATATATCTTTTTTTTAAGAGAGGCAAACGTTCTTATATTACGAATAACCTGACAATATTTTAATTCCTCCTACTTGAATCATTATAATCGGAAAATGTTGCTTGTGCAATGGTGGAAAACTTAGCTAGCCGAAGATTGAATCCACGACGCCTGGATTAGAACCCAACTGTTCGAAAAACAACACTAACCGATCATGTGCTTGACAGAATACTTGTTATGAATACTGTTGTTACGTAACGACAGAAAGTTCCTAAAAAGGGACTAGCCACTCGTCAACATCAACGGTAAAACGACGCCAGCGCCACGCTTGCCAACGGCAGCTTGCACGCACACACGCCGGCCACTCTCCTCCCACCCGGCTTCCGAAGCACTCGCCGCTCACCCGGCCTGAAGATGACATCTCTGGTACGCCGCCGACTGCGTCTCAAAAGGAACGCGCGAGCAGCCATGTTGGCAGTTGCGAATTGCTTCTACTAGGACCCCCTTTTGCCGCTACAACCTTGACTGTAAGCTGTCTTTGTATTCCCCCTTTTTGTGTTGTAACTTATTCGAGTCCCCGTTTTCATGCCCGTTTAGAAAATATCAGAGAGAAATCACCCGTAACTTTCATTTGAGGTTAGGTTAGCCTTCTGATTATCGTAACATAACTTACCGTATCTGTACCTTCCTCTGAATAAACTCTGAGTCTGAAAGCATTTAGTAAATTTCATTTGACGAAGTATTAGAGTCCCAGACCCCAATTATAAGACTGCCTGTCGGCCTACGACCCTGCAGAGGAGCTTCTTGGCCTGCCGAAACTGAGCTAGTCAAATCTCCAGAGCCGAGCTCCCTGGAGAGATACCACCCTCGGGGTAAGTCTA
Source organism: Halesus radiatus (assembly GCA_022606495.2). NCBI lineage: Eukaryota > Metazoa > Arthropoda > Insecta > Trichoptera > Limnephilidae > Halesus > Halesus radiatus. The sequence goes on from JAHDVE020004240.1 coordinate 159,010, forward strand.
TACCAATGAACTGTCTCCCGTAACCGCTCTTTCCCAACCTTCCTCCTCTCCTTCTCCCACATCCCTAGCTCCAGTTATATTCGAACATAACACTGTCTATCCTTAAAATAAGATCTATCTTAGAATATCTTAGAATAAATTTCTATCCTTAGGATAGAGAATTTTTAATTATCACAATTATTTTCAAAGTAAATCGATTTTACCGTAAATAAATCATTTTAAACACCGTCCAAATTAAAATTGGGTGGGAGTAAATAAAATTATACAAAAGTCCTCTTAATGTGGAATACCGCATTTTTAAAATAGCTTTGAACGCCGAAACAGCTGTCACAATAATAAATAATTTAAAAAAAAAAACTAAAATACTTAATAAAAACGTTATTAAACACAGTTTACTTCAATTTTTATTTTATTTTTTAAATCTCTTGTTTATCCCGAAATGGTTCAAAGAATTCGATCTATGCTCATATATAAATTTTCAGGTATTCTGAATTCTGTACGACAACCGAAAGGAAAAGACGAAGAACAGCGATTGGATGGTAATCTTCACGTTTCCATACTAAGTAAGAACGTCAAAGACTGCATTGTGTGTTCGAATCGAGCTGTTACGGGGGGAAGGAGACGAACCAAATACATTTGTGATACTTGCGATCGCAGACCGGGACTGCACGTTGGCGATTGTTTTAGAAGATACCACACAATGACTAAATTTAAAAGTGCTCCTATATAGATATGGCGAAACTGAAAAATAAATACATATTTATTGTAAACCGCTTTTTTCTTCTTCATAATGAGGTTAGGGTGGGATGCTGAGGTTATTCAGCTAATTGGGGCCCCAGCCCGGTCAAATCGACAACTGTCGGATCGATGGGCTTATCTGACGACGATTTTATATCGATTTCCCCAGAACGGTTGCGGTCGTTAGGTTTGTCGATAGCCAATCCGATATTGACAACAAAATAGATAATAAATGGCCCTACGATAGCAAAACTGTCGGGTATTGTCTATGGATCGGCATTCCTAAACGTCAAACGTACATACGATATAAAATGAATGTTTACATAATAATATTAAATTCATGTAATTTAAAATTCATGTAATTTTTGAAAATTGGCGAAGGGATCATTCCTGTGCCGGGACATACGCAGGTATTGATATAGAGTTTTATCGATCGACCGTGCTAGGACTCCAGGAGTCACTTGATTCAGTACAGATGTGCCTTTGGAAAATTGGCGAAGGGAACATTCCTGTGCCGGGACAGACGCAGGTATTGATATAGAGTTTTATCGATCGACCGTGCTAGGACTCCAGGAGTCACTTGATTCAGTACAGATGTGCCTTTGGAAAATTGGCGAAGGGAACATTCCTGTGCCGGGACAGACGCAGGTATTGATATAGAGTTTTATCGATCGACCGTGCTAGGACTCCAGGAGTCACTTGATTCAGTACAGATGTGCCTTTGGAAAATTGGCGAAGGGAACATTCCTGTGCCGGGACATACGCAGGTATTGATATAGAGTTTTATCGATCGACCGTGCTAGGACTCCAGGAGTCACTTGATTCAGTACAGATGTGCCTTTGGAAAATTGGCGAAGGGAACATTCCTGTGCCGGGACAGACGCAGGTATTGATATAGAGTTTTATCGATCGACCGTGCTAGGACTCCAGGAGTCACTTGATTCAGTACAGATGTGCCTTTGGAAAATTGGCGAAGGGAACATTCCTGTGCCGGGACATACGCAGGTATTGATATAGAGTTTTATCGATCGACCGTGCTAGGACTCCAGGAGTCACTTGATTCAGTACAGATGTGCCTTTGGAAAATTGGCGAAGGGAAAATTCTTCTACGACGTGTTATGTATTTGTTCTGTACTTTATATTTGTGCAATATTTACGCATAGCGACTCTAACTACACCGGGATCGGCTTCATTAACTAGCTGACGTGTTCCCGGCCTTGCTCGGGGTTATGAGTGGTTTGCAGTGAAGGTTTAAGGTTGTGAATTCTACTGAACTGGGTGTAATTTTGAAGTTGAATAATATTATTGTAAAGAATTTAAAATAACTTTTTTTCTATACATGCTTATTACATACAGATATAGTAATAAAATTAATGATAAGGTATTAAAAGGGTTTATAATAATTAAAACATCCCCTACCCCTACCGTCCTTACCTCTTTCACCCCATCATTCATTCAATATCCTTATCGGACTTTACATCTCTCATAAACATACCTCCGAAATACTAAAACTCATCCACTTGCTCCAAGTATTTATAAGTTGTGCAAATAAAAAAATAAAAATAAATAAATAAACTACGAACATATTGTTGAACAAAATAAAAGAGAATTGGGGATAATGTTAAACAAAATAAAATATTTTTATACCGCGATCCACACAGATAATACGATAGGTAAAGTCCTAAAAACCACTAAAGATAGGGATCATAAATTAAGCCACTCAGGCATTTACAAACTATGTTGCAATGACTGTCCTTCGTTTTACATAGCAAAGACACCCCGTAAAGCATATATCAGTAGAAAACTTAATATGTTTAAATAACATTAATTTTTCAGAGTTTGCCAATCATCTATTTTTAATAAATATACAGGAGTTCAAATTCTTCACCGTAATAATAAAGGCAAATATTACATAATTTAAAAGCACTGGAAATTAGAAAATCCCTAAATAATAATTCTAATATATTGAATAACCAAGTAAATTTATCGTATAGTCCACTTTTAGATATTTTTCCAGTGAATCGCTTTGTTCTTTCGAAAAAAAACCTAATTACCCCTTCCCCTTTGGTCGGCTCCCACTCCAACCCCTAAATATTCATGTATATCTACCATTATTTTATATCGTAGTTTAACTTTAATATATTCCTGACGAGGGAGGAGTATTTCCGAAACCGGTCGAGATTATTGTATTGAGATAATATTATCTCGAATTAAAGTGGATCAAAACAAATTTGTACGTTTATATTATGAAATATATTTTTTAGAAATACCTTTCACGGGTGCGGAAAAAATGAGAAGATATCGAAAAAAACTCAAGAGAGAAGGAAAGTACGATGAGTATAAAGTGCGCCACAGTGAAGCTGTCAAAAAAAGTAGATTAAAGAAGAAAAATAAGATTGATGGAATGACTCCAACTGTGGCTAAAAAAATTATAAGCTCAGAAAGAGGAAAAAAAATAGAAAAAGAGTGACAAATTGGAGGAATAAGCAGAAATCAGCTTCCAGTCCGGGCACGCCTGCACATACTCCAAATTCTCCTAACAGCATTGCTAACACTGGGAAATTTTAGGATTAAGAAATAGACTTGGTTCTACACTTTAAAAGACAATAAAGAGCTGTTAGTAGTCACATTTTTTTTTAAATCGGCCTCTTTTAATTTTATTTTTAAAATAATATTTTTCTTTATTGCTTACCAACGTTAATTATTTGTGGATAAACATGAGATTTAATTTGTTTTTTTTTTTAAATATGTTGTGTATCCTGATGGGGAAATCTTAGCTTCCGAAACATGTTGATATTTATATATTAAAGAGTGGTGTACACAAAGTGTTTCGTATTAATTTTGTTAATAATGACACCGCAAAGTAATTATACATTTATTGAAGAAACAATAACAATTAATAGTATTAATAAAGTATCTTGTGAAGTTAAGCAGACGTTTTGTTTTTTTTTTACATTTGCACCCTCTCAGAAGAGGCACAAAATAATTATTGTAATTCGTACATACTGTATTCGTTTAAAATTATTTATGTATTAACCTATTTGTTTTATTTTTTATTTTATTGAAGGTTGTTTCAATTTGTTGGGAAGTCCAATTTGTCCCTTGGATCGTTTAAATGGAAAATTGCATAAAATTGCCCCGGATTGGAAAAAGAAACGTAAAGATTGCGCAGTGTGCTCCAATCTTACGGTCCAGGGAGGACGAAGAGAAACGTTTTTTTATTGCAAAACCTGTGAAAATAACCCTGGATTACATCCAGGAGAATGCTTTAAACGCTATCACACGTTGCAACATTTCAAGTTGTGAAATACCTGCATTAATGATTTTTAAATGTGCGATCCATTGGAAGGAGTTTTATCACAGTAACGAGGGGAGATATGGCATGACTGTTATCTAGCTACGACCAAACTGCACGGACTATCAAAGCGGCCGATCCTATGAAAGGTCTGCATTTGGTGTGTAGATAGAAATAAAGCGGGGCGCCCTGTGCGTACATGCGATTTGCTGTAGTGTGCGGGTGTATGATGTTAGCGACACTTTTGTGCCAGCGGTTTCATACTAATAATGGTTAATGATCCATCTCCCTTGTTTCTATTATCTAGGGATTTTATTGTTATTATGGGCTGTTTTATATTCTTTACAATATACAAACAGCTGTTAATTGATTTCCTTGTATAACTCTGCCACCCTTCAACATGCATACTAGAGGTGGGCGTTTCAGTTTCATTTTCAAAATAACCGAAACCGTTTCGGTTTCTCAAAATAAACGGTTTCTAGAAACCGTTTAAAAATAACGTAATTTTTTTTTCATATACATAAATATAAAATAAATAAAAGTTATCGTCTGTTATAATTACGTTGAATGATAAAAAGTAATATATGTAGGTTGTTTAGATAATATAAATCATAGGCTTCATGGCTTCCTATTAAAAATATATATATGAACTTACCAAAATGTGAGGACGGGGTTGGGGTCAACTTTAGCGATAATTTAAAATAAAGTCAATCACAAATAAGGCCACAAAAGTATGCACACACTCTGATAATATTATATACTTCAATTATAATAACGGCCAACTGAGATTCAATATTAGTACTACAGCATTCATTTATATTATTATTACATCACTTTATTTTTAGGTTAAATATTTTAAGTTAACTATTTCTATGAGTTTTAAAAGATTCAAAATTTATTAATATTCAAGAACATCAGTTGCTCGACTTTTTTAGATTTTAATCTTGTTCTTCTGTCACTTAAAATTAATCCTGTCTTTGAAAACATTCGCTCACAGGGAACTGACGTCGCCAAGAAGTTACATTTGTTGCGGAATATTTTGGATAGATTGGGGTACACATATTGATTTTGTCTCCACCATTCTAATGGGTTATTTTGTCGTGGCAATAAGGGCTCTTCCAAAAACATCATCACTTCTCGTGATGATCTGGAATACGAGGAACTGGCGATGCTATGGTGTTCACAATCAGTATCAAAGTCAAATAGAATTCACAGTTCGTGACGTTTTGTGGGGGTAATATTAACACATTGTGGTATTATCTAAACTTCTCCCGCTTCTGCATCTAAGAGTTCAATGACTAAATCGATAGCTTTCATCTTAGCATTCTCAGCCTCTGACGTTCTTTTAAATGCACGCGCTTTGAATCTCGGATCCAATAATGTGCACAATGCTAAGGACTCATTTTGATCAATGTCGTCGAATCTATCATTTATTCCTAATATTAATTTTGCCAGGACTTGTTTTGCTTGTGCACCTAAAATTTCTTTCTATAAAATTCCACAAACTTTCAATAGGCCCGATGTTAAAACAATAACAAGACTGGCAGTCATGTATTTTTCCCCGCTGATGTTTTTCGTAACCTGCTCAAACGGTTCCAAAATCTCGATTAATTGCTTACACAGTTCCCAATCTTCAGATGCAAGACACGGTAGATTTTTGTTAATTACCGCTATCGTACATTGTACAGGTTCTTGAAGCTCCGATAAGCGTTTTAACATATAATATGTTGAATTCCATCTTGTCGGAACTTCTTGCAGTAACTTCTTTGGTTGTACAACTCCCGAATTTAATTGATATTTTAATAATTTTTCAGTAGACAGGTTACTTTTTTTGAAATGTCTAACGATTGTTTTAAATTTATTGGTTGTATCTGAAACAATTTTTAACGCATCTTGAACAATTAAGTTTATTTTATGTGCATAAAAGCCAAAGTGTTTCCACTTGAGAATGTCATTTATAGTACCCTTGATGTTAGATGCATTATCGGACACAACAACTAGCACCTTTCCACCTAACTCCCACTTTTCCAAGATCCTTTTTAATTCTTTAGCCAACTCTACACTTGTGTGGGGCCCGCTAAAAGAGGCACAACCAAGTAAAACGGTTTGAAAAACCAAGTAAAAAGTGTGCCGTTATAGCCATGTAGCTCTCGGTCGTGGAAGAAGACCAAAGATCTGTAGTTAAACAAACACTCGTTGCCTCAGTTTTTAACAAGTCTACAACTTTAAGAACACATTTATCGTAATGCAATGACAACAAATTATTTGACACATATTTTCTGCTGGGTAAAGTGTATGATGGAATTACACCAGCTATCAATTTGACGAAACCGCTATCTTCAACCATGCTGAAGGGTTGAAGATCTTCTATAAAGTGGCCCATAACCAAATCGTCAATTTGTTTTTTTTTTCCTGCGAACTAATGTTTTTTGGAATAAAAGGCATAATATTTTGCTGTGTCGTTTTTCCAAGAGAAAAACCTGAAGTGCTGGCTATGACCTGTGATTTTTCAACTGGCTGAGCTGATAATTCAGAAGCACTCACACTCACACTTGTTTGATCACTTTCGGTTATAGTTTGACTAGCCACTCTAGCCAGCGGAAGAATCACATTTTGCCGACCGGAGATTTCCGAATTGAACAAAGTTAAATGTACTAGGGGATGTTTTCTCTTTAGGTGTATTTTCAAATTAGACACAGTAGATTTAAATGAAATGCGCGTCTTACATATATTATACTAGGCAAAATCATCCCCAACAGTTTCGAAATGTGTCCATAGAACACTAACCTTTCTGCGTTTATGCGACGACATCATAGAAGTAGGTAAAATAGTCTTGATATAATAATAACAAAAAATTATAAAACTGAACGACGGCACTTGTCAATAATGTTCGCGTTAATACAATTTTTCGCATACTAAACTGACAAAATGTTCAAATATTAAATCTCCCCAAATAATATACTTTATGACTGCATGTATGGATTGAAAAAGGAATCTTCCAGAATGATCTAAAAATCGAAACAATAATAAGCGATCCTTGTTCTTGCGTATTCCGATATCACCTAAAATGTGGCACTGAACAATCGAAGATTTTTATTTTCCCGGTGCCATATTTGATATTACCAAAATGCTCTGGCCCTTTTTGGAAAGATAATATTGATTATCTGCAACATTTTATTATTATTACTTACTTGAGACAAGCCATAAACAGATCTGTCGGCTTTTTTGTAAACATTCAGGTTTGAATTACCTAGCCAGATTAAGTAAAGGCGAATAGTAAAAATTAGAACGTTTTGTTTAATGAGCCACAATTCACTACGGTAAATAGTTTAACCTTTTTTCTACGTTACTAACATTAGCTGGTGGTGGTTCATTATATTGTATTTCATGAACAGTCTCTTTTTACTTCAGAGATGGATTGCACTCGATGAAGTACGTACCCACGAAAGGAAAAGATATCGCATCAAAAGGAACCGTGTTTGCTTGAGAATATATTTTTTTTATCACTAGTAGGTCTGCCGTTTCTGTACATTACAATCATTACAATTTTATTTTCTTCTAGTCTAAAAAACACTTACATTCTTCTTTCAAGTCTAGATACCCCGGCTGATATTATACGCGAATATACGGCATTTATTACTACGCTAACTAATTAACCATCATGCTTTTTCTCAGCAGGGATAGGCAGAGAGGATAGACCGCCACACAACTCTGTCTCGGTATAGACTCCTTGCTTCATTCACATTCATATATCGTATTATAACCTACTCCAGTATGTATTTGCTTCACTTGATTATGTCATATATTCTTCGGGTGTCCCCGACTTCTTATACCATTATCTTCCACGCCATATATTCTCTTTATACCTCTCTTCGGTCATCCGTTCAACGTGCCCAAAACATCTAAGAGTCCTTTCTCAATCTTAACAATTACGAAGAAAATAGTTATCATTCCCATAATTTAAATTCATAACCATGAAAGATAAAAATAATACCATGGTTGTAGGACAAATTGATTTTGCTAGATTCGTACTTATCTGCAGTTCTGAAATACTAAAACAACAAAAAAAACAGCTAAAATCCTTATAAAATTATTTTTAGAATTTGATGTCCACGAAAAATTAAGGTAAAAAGTAGCTCCCAAACTCGAAAACGTTGGAAACCATTCTATCGTGATTATTAAACCACAACATTTCGCGGTGAACGATGCGGCGAAAGCGTTTGTTTGAAACGGGTCACGGCAAATATCGCATGGCGTTGCAGTCGGGCGTTTAATTTTATCGAAGCCGTTTTTCGAAGCCGTTTTTCGAATAAGCGTTTCACGAGAAAGCGTTTTACAAGAAAGCGTTACGGCATTTCGCGTTTAGCGTTGCGGGCGGGCGTTGCGGGAGGGCGTTACATTTTTTAAAGCGTTTTGCCAAACGGTCAGAAACGGGGTGTCGGGAAAAAGCGTTTCACGCGAAAGCGTTCGTTTTCAAACGGTTTACGACGGTTACGAGTTTAGTAAATGTTGCGGGGAGCTGTTTTAAATGTTTCGTGCGTAATTCTGAAGCGAATTATCCTCTACTCCTCTACTGGAATCATTTCGCGCGGGTTTATTGGAGACGTAGTTACAGATTTTTTAAAACGGTTTTTCTAAAATCCTCGAAACGGTTGCAACCGTTTCCTAACTTGAACGCTTTCATAAAAACGGTTTTACGTTTTTTTACTCACCTCTAATGCATACATGCCGAATTCCTATAGCGCTATTTTGTTACATATCACTTTTTTATAACATGTTATTAATATTTCTAGTTCACTATATTTTCTGATTCATGGTAGCATTTAGTAGTACCCTACAATCTTTGACCTGTGATTCCTGAGTTTATTTGCTGTTAAAATTGTAAATGGCATTTTGGCCTCCTGGACATTTTTTTCATTGAAAATCATAACATTTTGTAGATATTGGACAGTTAGGGCGGATTGGGCGGTTGCTTGGCTGCACCGTTGTTGAATTTCCAAAAAAAAGTCTAAATTTAAAAAATATGTATTTCTCCAAAACGCCATCTACGTTTTTTACTCCAAATAAAGTAGGGAATCACTGGTTAAATTTTGTCGGGGACGTCTTGATACACCCTGTATAATATTATGTAGTAATACTGCTTTGAAGGCAATAAACGAATGTTTTTTTAAGTATTCGTGTTTTTATTTCGTAGACAGATTTATTTTATTTTTATTAGTAACACGAACAAAATATTTATATAAAAGCATCATACATATACTTGTATACAATCGGCGTGTAAATATATCTAGTAAATAGGTTTACAACATGTGTGGTGTACACAATAAAGTTTATGAATTATTTAGTTACAAATAACAGTGTTTATTTACCTATCTCACTGAAACTACCATAGGTGCGTGCAACACCATGATTTTGCAATAACGATATTTTTTGTTTGCGCGATGGCTAAACAAACGAAGATGTTAAAACGTTGAAAGCAAAATCATGTCACTAAAAAGGTTAAATGATTTTACTTGTTTTGAATTTAATTTAATTAGAAAATACATTAAAAAAATCATCGGCTATGGCTTTTGTAATGAGATTTTAAATGTATTTGTGGAATTTGAGAATATCTCGATGTTTTGGTGTTTACTTATTTCATTATTCAATCTTGACGTTTTTGGTATAAAATTATGTGTAGTAGATGTGTAGGTGTATGAATTTATATTATAACTACCTGATGTGTATCCGGCCTTGCTCGTGGTTATGAATAGTTTGGAGTAAAGTTTTGAGGTTGTGAATTCTAGTAATCTGAGTGTATTTTGAAGCCGGAATAATATTACGAAAAGTGTTTATAATAATTTGATTTCCCCTACCTCTACTTCCCACCACTTCACCTACCATTACCTCCTTCACCCCGCCATTCATGTAATATCCTTTTCAACATTTATATCTCTCGTAAAAATACTTTCCAAATATACAAACTCATCCATTTGCTCCAAGTATCCATAAGTTGTCCACAGTGTGTTTTAAAAAAATTAAACTATGAATATGTTTGTAATTTGGGTCGTACAACAAAACAAAGGAGCATCGGGGATAACTTTCGAACTCTTAACACTGAACTCGAAATTTGAACGTTTTGCAACTGAAGGCGAATGGTGTTCCATTTTTGTTCCCAGTACGTTACGTTTGTGGTTTTTATAATTGCACTTCTCACATGTTGTGGTGACCTCGAAGGTCAAGTTGAAGTATACCACATTTTTTAAAAAACAACATTATACTTACTGTCTTTAATTCGAACACGTAACCAATTCCAGTGTTGAGATAATGCGTAATAATTAAACATACAAACAATCAAACATACATACTCTAAATTTATATATTAGATACCTATACACAATAAAACATGGTTCACTAAAAAGTGAAAAAGCGTGAAGTAGTTAATATCCGTCATTATTTTACGTAACTGTATTGTATATGGAAATGTTGCGAGTTTAATTCGGTACATATTTGAAACATTACTGAAAACTGTATAAGTAGATTAGACTGTGTTTACTGATGGTGAACGTACATTTTATTTATTGTGAACGTGTGTGTGTGTGTTTAATTATAAGCTTACATTGTGTGACTATACGTGACTATACAATCTATGGCTATGTTAGAGGTGTTGCCATCTTTTGACGATTAAGTAGTGTCCCAAAATATTATTTTTTTCTTTAATGGCGTCTATATCTGTATGAAATAGTAGGTATGAAAATAAAGATCGCTTAAAGCAAATATTTTCCATATGGGTCCCGACATGGTTTCCAAATGGGGATCGGTATGAAAGTATCGTGTACTTTAGTAGATAGTATGAAAATTTTTAACTGGAATTAAAGAGTGCCATTTTCCATTATTTTTTTAAATTTTTAAACTGTCAATTCATGGTGGAATTCCATTTTAATATAAAAAAAATCTTTGTAACTAAACAAAACCAGAAAAAACCATCGGTTTAAAGAAAAGCTGACACAATAAATAAATAAAAATAAATATCATATAAAAAAAACCCTAAGATTCAGTAAACAAGCACATGTTATCCGTCTTCCAGAAAGTAATAAACCAACCCGGATGTAGTTTTAAATATTTGTAAAGCCGTTCCGTCAGAAATAAAACTAATTTCTCACTCAAATCTACAATATTAGAAAGAGCAATGTGACTCACTCCTGACATAGATACTATATATACCATAGATTTAGTTTTGATTGCACCAGTCTGAAGATGCCAGTGATAGGGTGAAACCGGTCCGGTCTGATATAAATAAGTGGAAGATAGTTACAAACGTTTTTTTTATAACAAAAATCATATTGAAAGAATGCCACTCATTCTAAAATTACTCTTCTTTTTAACTTATATAAATCTTCTTCTTATTTACAGCTGTTTTTTCGATTTCTCGAAACGGAACGCAAAACATCCTGTACCAGGGTCATACTTTTTATTTAGAAGCTCGTTACAAAGATAAACTGAAGAAACGATGGTCGTGCTCCTTGAAGTCTTCAAAGAGATGCAGGGCCCGAATTCACACGGTGGACAGTATGATAATTACGGAAAACACGGAACACTCCCACAGCTGAACTACATCATTTTGTCAACATAAATAACTAGAATAAAATACTTCATGCATTATGGTCCTACCATTGACAGCTTCTTTATCACCTATATTTCTGTTCGTGGGTTTACAATCAGTGGCGGCTCGTGACTTTTGGTGTGCTAGAGTAACAAGTTTGAAATATACGTCATTATTGATGTACTCGTATTAGCAGAAATACACATTTTTAAAATTCTGTTGCTTTAACTTACAACGTAATTTCCGGCGAGATGCCTGTAATAGAGGATTTTTCTTGTGATATATGTTGGACAAAGTGACTCGAAATAATTTTGTTTTTTTTTCTTTTTAAGTAATTGTTTTTATTTTATTTTTTGTTATTATGTATTACATATTAAAATTATGTATTGCATACTAGTACATATTTTCTCATAAGAATCGAAGTGTTTTACTTAATTATCCATCAAAACATCTGAATACATAAGGGCTGTTTCATTATTAAAACTAAACTTAGTGAAATTATACTTAATTTATATTAGGAAATCACTTGAGGAATGGGTTATTGCCGCGACCGGGATATGACTTTCACTAACGCTCCGTCTTAAGTGGGCGAAGGAAAACGTGACGATGACGCGATGCTACTTGGAACGATAAGTTCAAATTGTTGGAATATTTTGTAAGGATCCTACTTGACAAATAACAAGTGACGAATGACGTGGTGCAGCCCAGGACTTCAGCGATGCGATTAGTTGATCTGATATTGTCGCTCGTAGTGTACGCGACGGTGTTTGCTATTTTTCAATATGGCTGAAGTAGAAAAATGTATCTGTGATATACAAAAACGGTCTGTACTATGGGACAAAAGAGACAAACGCTATCATAATCGTCTATTAACGCATAGCTTTGATATAAATCGCTGTCGCAATCGCGGTCGCGCAACTTCGCCTACGTAAGACGCAGGGTAAATGAACAACTGCTTTCAAATATACTATACACTCATTTTGAATAGCCAATACCTAAGGAACCTGAATATTTCACATTATTTTTTAGGAACAGTTTTGTTATTTGCTATTTTATGTGAATACCACACAAGAGTCCCAACTGCTTTCAATCCTCTGGAGCTAGTGAGACTATGGCATCCCCAATTGGGTATGTTGATATGCTGAAGGTAGTAGGGAGGGGAAGGAGATGTGAAAGAGGAAGTTGGGGAAGTACCTGACTATTCAGATCTGGTCACCATACACGGCTAAAGCCATTTCAAGCAACGTTTCGTTTCTGAATAGTAGTCTTTCACCAGAGCGATACCGAAAGTGTACACTTCTACAAATCACTTCTGCCGCAAATCTACAGTATATTATTTTTTTATGTGAAATAACACAAATTGATAAAATAAAATTTGCTTACGCACGCCGGGATTTGAACCCTCGACTTCCGGGTTCGTTGCCAAGGATTGTAACCACTCAACCACGGAGGCCGTGCTTATTTGTCAGTGAAATTTACATTATTTTTGACGAATTTTACGTTATTTTAGGGAAAAGTCTTTTTTTTTCAGGAAAGGGGTGGTATTTTGCGTTTTTTTTAATCGCCAAAAAAATGACAAGCTTGAATACCAATTTAGAACGTAATAAATATTACATTAGATTCATTTTCAAGACATTATTACTTATCTATTGGTGTACTGTATCGCAGGACTAATACGGGGTAAGAGGGGACTGGCATTCCAAAGTTAGAACCATTTTGAACCACTGTCGGTGTGCACAAATACATTCTAACATGTGCTATTTAAAATAGGGTTTACTTGTACTTCTTTTTTTTAAATACCAGAATAGGGAGAATATCGCGTGAAAAAATACGAAAAATTGCGTTATTTTCCTGAAAATCGCAAATTTCGTGTAATATAAGGATCTTCAGTGAAAAAAATTGTATTTAAAAAAATATATATTCATGTAGATCAAAGGTTCCCAACCGCATTTGTCTCACCGTCCACTTTTAGACTGCTCTCTGACGGTCCGGTGAGGAACGAACATTTCACTCGTTACTGCAGACACTGCACAGAAAAGTCACGTTTACTAAAGTAAGGTAACGGTTTGCAACGCTGTCGATTGTGGGACTTTTCTGCACAGTGTCTCCAGTAGCGAGTGAAAAGTTCGTTCCTCACCGGACCGTCAAAGAGCAGCCTTAGACTATATTTTTCATCTCCCGCTAATTCTCTCCACTTCCTGATTTCCACGGATGCATCTGCTTCCACGTCATACATTCTGTAGACTTACCATCAGTTATTAATTATAATTTTCCGTACCTGTTTTTACTTTATATCTAGATCTGATTAAAAATACTTTTTTTTCCAGTTCGATATACAGTTTCTCGAAACGGGAACCAAAACATTCGGTACCAGCAGCATACCTTCTTTTTAGAAGCGCGTCACAAAGACAAAATAAAAAAGCGGTGGTCGTGTTCTTCAAGAACCTCAAAGAAATGCAAAGCTAGAATCTACACCGTGAATAATACAATAATCGTAGGAAATACGGAACATACTCACCTTTAAAACAAAAATCATCATCATCATGGCGTTACATCCCAGGGTGGGATTTGACCTTCTCCACAAATGCTCTCTACTGACTGCGATCCCTTGCCATTCGCCTCCAAACCTTACTTCTTCCCGTCCTCTTCCACGCAGTCTATCCACCTTTTCCTCAGTCTGCCCCTGGGTCGCGACCACTGGGGCACCTACTTTAAGGAACTCCAGTGAAAAATATTTTGGCTACGAAAAAAAAAAGCTTTTTATTGTAAAATATTAATTACATACAATGGGAACCTCCCGCTAAGCCACTGCAAGTAGTTTGTCAGCAGGAGTTTAGTTTAACAATATTATATAATACAACAATAAATAACAATCATCATACAAATGTGGCGCAATAACAGAACAACATAGGTGCATGCATGTTGTGATCAATGTGCACAAGTTGGAAAAAATATTTGAAAAATATGAAAACATCATAACAGTTTTTTTATAGAGATACTATACTCCAAATACATTAATTATATCGATTTAAATAATATTATAAAAAAACTGTAGTACAGTTTTTTATTCATATAATATATCGACGAACGCTGATTTTGAATATATAAGTTTAATATATATGTAATTATACGTATAATTAATAAATCGTTATTTAAAAACGATCAAAACCGAGAGTTAAACGCCCTGTGATAAGTCGGCGGGTTCTGACAGAACTTTGAATGCGCCAAGAATGCGGCCAATTTTGCACGATGTCGCGTTTCGTCGACTCGCGACTGCGGTATACAAATTATTTCAAAAATATCTATTAATTTTTTTTTAATTCTTGTTAATTATTTATTGTGGGATTTGTTGAATTCATCCCGACCCGTGTGGAAATGGCCTTACTGTTAACCGACAAAACTACGTACGTATGATATCACGCGTGTACTGCCAGATTTCGAAATTACGCCCAATGATATTTTCGTTCTTATCTTCAATATGGAATACAATTACTCAGGCGATAACCAAAAGGTAATAACATCCACTGTATTTATTTACGTAGTATTTTTTAATTTATTTTTTTATTCATCTATGAAATCTTAATGTTATAAAAGGGCTATGGTATTGTGCCTGTCTCATAAGGAGAACTTGTGTTGAGAGCAGGCAAATTTTACAGAGTTTGCAATGTTTACAATCCTGATAATTTCCTTCTCCGTTCATTCCCTATCCAAGGAATGTTGTATTATAAATTTATTTTTTTTACTTACCGTTTATATTTCGCTTTTTACTAGTATGATTATGTAGATATAGATGTCAGCACTGAAAACATCGAATGCAATGTGTCATTGATTAAGTTTGTGTTTTGATTAATTATTATGGAAATGAAAAGCTTTCTGCTTTGTTTGGCTATTGGTGTTATTAACTGACGTTCCTAAATTACTGAATTGGATTTTGTGTATTTAATAAATTTTTTTTTGCAGGAAAGTTTTCGGTATCTCGAAACGGAGCCTGCAACATCTTGTTCCAGGGGTATACTTTCTATTTGCAATCTCACTATAGAGGTAAATTGAAAAAACGTTGGGCGTGCTCATTGAAAACTTCCAAGAAATGTAAGGCTAGCCTTTACACCGTGGACGGAACAATACTCGGGGGTAACGCGGTACACACTCACTAATCTGCGAACATCGAGATCTATATGGAATTTTAATTTTAATCTTTTTATGTGACACCTCACAAGAGCGCCCCTGTATGTACAGAACACACACAGGGGAACTATATCGCCATTCTGTTAGGCAACGTTGTGAGGCGGGTTAAGTAGGGGGCTGTAGGAAGGGATTTGTTGATGCACATACGAGCCAATTTACACAAAAACTAGTCGGCGAAACGACCCGTTCTCATGAAGCCGACATCAACTGTGAACGGATGTTTCTCTTGTGTCCGTCGAGCTTCACGCACCTGCAGTGGCGCGGAGGGGATCAACGCTGCCAGCTCCTTCGAGCAGGCTCCATTGAAATTCTGTAAAACAGACTCAGCGTACCTACATTGCGTCTGTGCATCAGAGATGGCAGTCGGTCTGTTAACAACGGATACTCAATGAGACGAACCGCTCTCCTTTTATGTATGTGCTCCGTACAGACAGGGGCACTCCTGTGAGGTGTCACAAAAAAAAATTTATAAGTTCGAGAGGAAGCCTTCATAATGAATCCCTCTGTAAAATGTTGTTCATAATGCACAAAGTATCTCATATGAAAAAAAACTTTTTTTTCAGTTCAATATCAGATTTCACGTAACGGGAAACCAAACATTCTGTTCGCGGGGCAGACATTCTTCCTCGAAGCTCAATACAAAGATAAAGTGAAAAAACGCTGGCCTTGTTCTCTGAGAGCCTCCAAGAAATGTAGGGCCACCCTGTACACTGTGGGCGATAACATCATCGGGGGCCATGCGGAACACTCCCACAAGTGAAGCGAACTATTCGTTGCGAGAAATATGGAATAGAGCAATTAATCATTGAATAATTAAATAATAAAAAAAAACACCTATTAACTTTATTCCACTTTTATTTTTGACCGTGACCGGTTTCAGCCTCTGTCGGCTCTCTTCAGACTGGTACAATTAATGCTTAAACTATGGTTTATACCCAATTTTGGGTGTCAAGAACAAACCCTTTCAAAAATGATTTTTTAGGTAGGTTATAATTGTTTTTTATGTAAAGATGAGTTACATTTTTCTAAGCAGGTGGATATATAAAGTAATATTATGAATAAATTCAAAAGTACCAAATAAGTCACATTTTGTCAAATCATGCTGTAACAATACTGAAAAATATAATTTAAGTAAAATTATGATTTGTCACCCCTGATACCCAAAATTGTACATAAATCGTAGTTTAACCATTAATTGTACCAGAAAAATAAAAGTGGAATAAATTAAGTGTTTTTATTTTATTTAATCATTACAATGGAATTCAAAACAGTTTCAAAAATAGAAATATTAATCATTTAATAGTTTTTGACTGTTCACTGTTTGCATGATTTTTTTTTTCTTGTTCTCCAGTTTGTCCTGGCTAACTCTCTTTCACATTTAATTTTCCGTTAAATCGGTTAATGTTTTATAGGTAATACGGAACACACTCGCAACTGACGCGTAACATTCACGTGACGACTATAATTTGCTCCATGTATCTAGAACAAGGGCCTCCAAACTAATGCACGCGGGTCAACGCGGCCCTCTAGCACCACTAATCCGGCCTACCCTAATTTATTTTGATTACACTATAAATTTTACAATGTAAATAAATCATACAAAAAAATAAACTGGTGTTGTTATTTAACGACCAATTAAGAAACATAATAACTGATATACATATTACATTGAACATTTTTACTTTAATTAATCATATGAGATTCAAAACTACAGTATGTTGGTATGAGCTAGATAAGTCTTGGTCCTTGGGACTAAAAAGTCAATGTGGCTAAAAAGATTGGAGACGTCTGATTTGAGATATTTGTTTGCTATTTTTAAGTAACCATTTCATCCCGTATGTATATTTTTTTCCTCCTTATCCAGAGCGTTTACAATTTGGCGGTTTTGTTTTCCAATTACTGGCATTGGCTTTGTCCAGGCCGTCGCCCAGTGACCTACATCGTAGATGGAGAATTTCCCTCAGGCCACTGTAGCAAGTGCTAAATATGTTATTTTAATTTTATTTTGTTTTTATTTTTTTATTTTTTATTCTATTTCTACATCATGTAATTTTTTATTATTTTTTAAATGGCAGAGTATTGTACTCACCGCTTTGTTCTGCTGAAGTAAAGACATTATTATTATTTGCGTGCTATTTTTTCATTGAAGTTTAGCTATTCGTCCAGGCAGTAACCATGTTTATATTATCTAAAGTGATTTTGGAGTTTAATCTCGACTTCCGCACCCTTTACGTTGTTTTAAATGTATATTTGGAAGGCATGTTTTTATTGTTTAATTTTTATATAAATTGTTTTGATTTAATAAATGTTTTTTTTTTAAATTTTTTATATAAGATTTTTCATTTTAACTGAAACAAAAACGACTTTAAAAACCTATTGTTCTTTCAAATTAAAGTAGCAATAACTTCTAAAGTAAGTATTGAAAGAAAAATATTATAATTTTTAGAAAATAATTCTACAAGGTTTCTAGTTTTAATTAGGGTTTGAAAAAGTTAACCCCTCAAGCCTATTAAGGTCATATTTAGACAGAAACATCATATACCATTATAGACGCTTATATATGCAATTATTATTATAAACTATATGCTTATTTTAGCACGGTGATTAAAAAGCGTACATAAATACGTTTATGACATACCATTATTTTCAGACATCCAATTCCAATCGCCGTTAGAGATGTCACAGGGGGGACGCCGACAATCACCACGCGGAAGTAGAATAGAGACGCACGCACCTTCGGAAACGGACGTGGATGTGGAGCCGAAGTCTACAACATCGCCGTTCGCACAGCTTCCGGTGCCGCGACGGCGGACATTAGCTGATAGTTTGTTTTTAAACCCTACCCGCCTCATCCCAGGCAATCACTTTCCAAAGACCAATCTTAGTTCCGACTCATCGACTGACGACACAGACGGCGAGCGAAGTAAGAAACGGCGCGTACGATGCCTTTGGTGTAACAACCGCAACAGGGTTGAAAAGAAAACTAATTATATTTGTAATCTTTGTAAGGTGCCACTCTGTATAGAACCATGCTTTGAATATTATCATTCTCGAGATTAATTGCAAGTATGATAGGAGACGACTGTTGTGTCCAGAAAAGAATCTCATTAATTCTTCAAATATAAATCTGACTCGGTTTTCATGTTGTGTGTTATATTTTTTTTATCTACTTATCATCTGGGTGGGTTATTATTTCCCTCCCATAGACGACCCAACATCTGCTTTGCATATTGTATTCCATGTTGCAGTCATCCCTCGGCACAGCATGTCTCGGAAATGTGTTTTTGGGGACATGGTCTGATGAAATAATTAAAGTTTAATGACATAATCTATATACTCGTATTAATACTCTAATTTCAACACCGGAGTTATTTTTCAAAAAGTTTGATCCTAACTCGCAATCTCCCGAGTTAACTCTTGTTGTTCACTTTGACTCGAAGAATAAAATAATATTTGGATGTAATTATCCTTTATTTTATAATATTACAAAATACAAACAACAGGTAAAATACAATTTTCAAAAGGAATAATCAAGTGAGCGATACGACAAGCGAAGTGCTTGGATTCAATCGACAAGACATTAATTCACTTTGGGTGATGCAGTTGTTTATATAGCTGTCCTAGGCTAGTCTGCTGATATATTAAAGTTTATTTGGAAACAAACAACAATTAAATATAGTTTTATCAGTTATACAATATGATGTTAACATTTGTATTGAGTACCAATGCATTGATATCAGACGGAACTAGATAAAATAATATAATCTTATTTTTAGAGTTCACTGTACTATTAATGGCGAGATACGTAGGAGCATAATATGTTAATTTACTGGACAAGGTGAAGTGCGGAGTGGAGAAGGCGTCCTGCATTTTCTTCTTGAGGGTGTGGGTCAGCTGGGGTAGTTAACTCCTGCATCGCCATGTTTTTCAAATCATACGAATTTGATAGTTTTTTTCATGCGTTTCGCATATTACGCGTACTGCTTTAAATCAAATCTACCCAAATCTCAAGGCCTTAAACTGAACTGAACTGAATCAATTAGCTTTTTAACTTCTAAGAGAACCGATACACTTTTCATTACACTACACCTCACAATAAACCATACTTCACTACACTTTTTAGTGCACTTTACTTTTTCTTTACAGTTGAAAATAAGTGAATAATATAGAAAAATAAATTCAACCGTCAATAATTATTTGCAAGCTTGAAATTATGAATTTGCATTTGGGAATAATAATAAAATTGAATCAGCTCCATTGGATGCAACGGGCAAAACGGTAGTGTCTATAAAATGGATAACATTCATGACATGTCTTTGAAATCTCCAAAAGTTAATTTAAAATAAAAATAATCTCTTCGAGATTGGTAAAACTAACTTCCTATGCCGATTAGTAATACATAATTTCATACAGTTTAGGAAAAATACATACATTAGTAATTTTCTCTATACATATACGAGTATATATATGTGTATATAAATAAAAAAAATATGTATATAAATATAAAGATTTGGTATAAACCACCTCACCGGGCTGAGCCCGTTTCGAGTTGGTAGAAATTAAAATAATTTTAATATCCTAAATTAAAAGGAGATGAGATATATATTTTTTAATATTTAGGTATATCAGGAGAAAGGCGAAAAATATAGCGTGAAGTTTGTTGTAATTTTTTAGAAGTTTTGAGAAATGAGAAAAATATAGTGACAAATATAGGCATGTGCTTTGTTGTTATGTTGTAGATGTTTTGTATGATATATTGGTTTCCTGGACCAAATGAACCAAATTCACTGATACGTACTATCATTTTCAAAACTGATAAAGTCATTCAGTGCCTACTAAAAACATTTTTAAACGAGACGAAGTGTTGGAAAATATGTAAATAATATAAGTTAACGGATATAACAAAAGTAAAATAATCCACATTCACGACAAATTGAAAATTTCAAAAATCAAAAATGGAGAAAAGTTTAACTTTTTTTCTTCCCATCCGATTCGCATCTGAATTTTTGGTATGTAATTAATGGTATGTACATTATTTTATGTTTTTGGTTTCATAAGGATCTAGGAACAATAACTGTATTTTTTATCCAAAATGATTTTTTTTACTCTTCGTTTTCAAAACCGTAAAATACCCATACAGTATGTAAAAACGAAATAATATATTTTTTAATTATACTGAAATATGTATCTAAAACAAAATATATATAAAACAAAACAAAAATAAATAAATTACTTCTCACCCGTACTAGATATTTACTATACTTTTTTTATGATAAAGTATTTTGGTCTCAAATCCAAAATTAAGTTTTGTATGAAACAGACCGCTCAGCCGTTCCTCTTAAAACTAGTGCGTTATATGACAACTTTTACTATTTGTTACTTCTTAACTTCTTTTTGACATTTATAAACGAATGAATAATATAAAGTTTTCATTTCATCATCATGAAACCTAAGTTAAAAACTTGCTGAAATCAGCTTTCCTCTTGTGGTGTAATCTTTTTTTCTGGGACTTTTCTTCACTATCGTCCATAAACTTTCAATTGGATTGAGGTCGGAAGAGTTCCCTGGACATTTGAAAACACTTATTTGGTTGGATCCAAAGAATGTTTGAATATTATTCCATGTTTGGCACGTGACAGGGTCTTGATGAAAAACCTTTTTTTCCCTTTCGAGTGAATCCTCTACCAAAGTGGTATTTTTGGTGTGTTTGATCCCGGAACCCTAAAGCCTCTCCACTGAACGATGAACACTATCAAATATGAAGAAGTTCTCAGGAGTGTGCTGCTTCTGACACTTTGAATTTTCATCGTTTAAAATTCAGTTTTCATCTGTCAGTTTTAATTCAGGTCTGAAAGGATTAAGACAATATTGTCACTCACCGTACTTTATTATTATTAAAATTGGTTTTATGTATTTATTTGTTTTTTAAAAGAAAAATTGAAAGTGTTTTCCTTGAAGTGTTTTTATCGATCAATTACATACATTAAACATTGTAATATATATATACATACATATTTTGTATTTTTTCGCCCGCCACGCTAGGGCCGTCCATTTGTTGTGATAATAAAAAATCTTATATTTTATGTCGCCAATTGTATCACGTGTGATGTAGCGTCAATACTTGCCGTCATAAAATTACCAATGGAAATAAGTTGTCTTAAATTATTAGTTGGTGATCTCTATTAGTTTTATCAACTCATTATGTATTAACAAAATTCTTTCAACGCCCACTAACATAAATTAAAGAATTACGAATGATGTTAGATACCCATCTAAAACATAAAAAATATTAACTATTAAAATCGCCCAAAACATAGCAACCTACTTTGACCGTTTGGTAAATACTATTTTATGGATTTGACAATTTTTTTGTACTATTGCGGTTTTATTTATTATTTTGTTGTGTGGAATGTTTTTCACACCCCACCCCTGCAGTTTTACTACCCTCATAATACTGAAGTTTTAATATTTATTGTTTATTTAATGATAGGGCAAACGTTTTTTTTTTATTTAATGTAAATCAAATTAATAATGTTATTATTAAGTTCTGCAAGTATTTTTGGTTTTTATTATAACATGGCCTCGCGTAAGCAACCTTTGTTACGAAATAATTTCCGTCTTGCAATCTTTTTACGACCTGTTAATGCGATATTCCATGGGAAACTAACATGTTTATGTCGATAAGTATTTAATTATTTCGTGTTTATTTTTCCTACACCCCGCTACTATTTACTGGTTACTTGTTTAAATTGGCTAGGTACGCATGACTTTTTGAAAAAATAATCCTATTTTTGTATTAATGAAATTGTATTTTTTTTATTTGTTTACAGTCCAGTATATTACTACTTCCCGCGGAAACCGCCGCATAGTGTACGATGGGTTTCAATTCTTCTTGGAGAACTGCTACAGATTGAAGGCGAAGAAACGCTGGGCTTGCTCCATGAGGGCTTCTGCCAAGTGCAAGGCTTGTCTTTATACCATGGGAGACACCATCATCAAAGCCAACACTGTGCATACACATTATGACTTTTAAAACAATTATTATTTTTTACACAATCCGTAGCTCAGAGATCATCATAGCATGTCCACATTTTAGACGTTTTGATTTTTTGGTATATTCCAAATTATATGATTTAATTCTACATAGCGGCATACTAAAACAAGTCCATTATCAATGGAAAGGGAACTAA
The DNA here is from genome assembly GCA_022606495.2 of Halesus radiatus. Lineage (NCBI taxonomy): Eukaryota > Metazoa > Arthropoda > Insecta > Trichoptera > Limnephilidae > Halesus > Halesus radiatus. The sequence goes on from JAHDVE020004240.1 coordinate 182,000, forward strand.
ACATTTGTACATGTAGGTACAATCACATGTGCGGTTATAGAATCCCTCCTAGTATTGGAAGAGTTTACCTCTAGTGAATATTGTTCTTTACTACCTTCCTATTATATAAGTCCCATATACTTACAACACAGCAATGCAATTAAAGAAATTCACGCATTTGTCTAGAAGCATTTTATTACATGTTATATGGACAACCTTCATACTATATCCATCAAAAGAAGGACAATCATATAACGCCTTAAAAAGTGCAACTTAACAATGATGGGTGTGTTTCATTGCGATTTTGTGATCAGTGTAAAAAAAACAACTTGTCAAAAATGTGACATGTGATAGTTTTCCTTTGAGACAAAGAAATTGTCTCATTGGTTCCCGTGCTAAGGAATTCATTCATCGCGGTATGCTTTAGTTGATGCTGCTGTGTAACTGTGTTTAAGTTGGTGTTGTATATTTTACTACCATTATTTATTTTGTTTGTTCGTGTCTCAGGTGTACCTGTGTCCCATACCCTTTTTCTATTAAAAAAATAGACCAAGTACATTTATGTTGTATTGGTATTGCATTTGTATCACTTGGTACTGTTGCTTCTATTTTATTATTTGAGTTATCTCAAAATGGCTCATCAATCAATCAACAGTTAATTTAAAACCTGAGTTGTTTATCATTTGTACGAACTTTATTTAGGTTTGCTTTATATTAAAGGGGTTTGTTAACCAAATGCTCAATAATTAAATACGTTTATAATCCCAAAGTATTTCTATTTATTTTCAAATTGCTTAATGTTTACTATGCTCCGGAACATGGTTCATAAAATGTAACTTAGTATCTTCAAATAACACTTTTATATCACTCACCTCCAACCCATCTCTAACCCGGTTACATGACGAAATTACCAAGTGAATTTCACGTAACATTATTACGGTGCCAGAATTACACACGGAAGAAATTACACACGGAGAGAATTATACCTACTTAAACTACGCGTACTGGAATTGCATACGTCAAAAGAGTTGTCTTAAATAGAATTAAATTTTGTGTTTTGTAGTTTTTAAGTGTGTGCTGAATAATTTTTGTATTAAAAAAAAGGAGTTTGGTTTGAGGGATCACCTGCGTTATTTAATATTTTATAGCATATTTCAAAATAATAATTGGCACATTTTTTGTTAGATGCTATTTCAAGATAGTTTCAAACGTCAAGATTTTTTAATACAATTTAGACAAAGCATGTTTCGATGGTTTTCAGATATGGCGTAAATTTAAACCTATTAAAAAAACGTTTCAGTTAGATGTAGTTTAAGTAGGTACTTATAAATTTCGTCATGTGTAATTACGTCCATGTGTAATTTCATTCGTGTATAATTCTGGCAGTGTAATTCACACCTATATAATTTCGTCCCGACACCCTCTAACCCGACACCAAACCTACTATTGTATCGTATTTCATTTTAATACCGTTTAAATATGGAATACGTCAAATACTCCTCAAATACATTTATATTGTTGTGGTACAACTTTGGAAAGAAGGCATCCATATAATGAGAGCATTTTACCTACCCAATGCTCCATCGTTAGCCACTCTGGAACAGCTGACCCAGGCACAGATACCAACCCTAAGCTCGACGATGAAGCTCATTTCGGTGGGGATTTGCTCGAGACTCGTTGAAAGATGTAGTTTGTTCATGAAGACTACAATCGATTCCAAGTGGGCATAAGAATTTGCTTCCCACCACTACAACAATTAGCCAATCCATGTTTGTTCGTGGATCAAATAATGAGTATATTATGTATTTTTTTCTTATCATGCATATACATTTTAATTGAATGCTTATTTATAATTTTCGTTTGCAGTGATGTACACTGTATCCCAAAAAGGCAGGACTGTTATCAAGTACAACGGACACAGATATACGCCAGAGAGCAAATACAGACTCAAGGACAAGATCAGGTGGAACTGTACGAAGAAGTCTTGCAGGGCCGCCATTCACACTCTAAAAGACCATATCGTCTACACTAAAAATACGCACAATCATACGTGATAATGGTGGTAAACCCATATTACTTTTATTGCCATATCTAGTTGAATAAAATAAATAATTAAATTATCGTATACATATTAAAAATAATGTTAGATATATTGTACTAGAAGGGTAATATTTTTTATTATGACATAAATTAATGACTTTTTTTTAATTTACAATTTAAATAAATTATTACATTATCACATTTTTTGTTGAATTGTGCGACATAGCGTCGAAACATTCTCTTCCATAATTATGTACTAATATATGTACAGAAAGTAATATACTAAATCATCAATCGTATTTTTAGGCTGCCTTCTGTACTATTAAAAATATAACTATGTCTTATATTTTTTCGGCATTCACTATATAGCAATTTCTAGACATTTTGTTTGGAAGTTTTATTTACTATGTACTTTTGCTATTTTTGAATTATTAAATTATATTAATAGAATTATATTAATAGATATTAATAGAATGGCACGGTTGCGTTGAAACCGGTAGCGAATTTAATAATTCAAAAATAGCAAAAGTACACAGTAAATAAAACTTCCAAACAAAATATAACTATGCTTTTAATTTCTTTAAGATTTAGTGAGTTTTGTGAAACATGCTTTAAAATGGAAAGAATTTTTCAATAAACAGATTATATAAAGCAAACGGTTAAACTCAACAACATAACCAGCAAATTTATTGATGTCAAATTCGGGGTGCCTCAAGGAAGTATTCTGGGTCCAATCCTGTTCTTAATTTACAAAAATGATCTATGAATATGATTGCGAAATCATAAGTTATGCAGATTATACTGTTATTCTATCAAATGAGAAAAATTGGGCAGAAACATTCGAGAAAGCAGAAGTCACTCTAAACAGAATCAAAACATGGCTAGACTATCACTCACTTAAACTATGGTAATAAAACCAAATTTATTACTTTTAAAATAAACAATAATAAAAATGAAGAGGCAAACCTTAACTTGAAAATTCATAGCTTACCGCATTTAAATGGACAATACAATTGGAAAATGTTCACCACATAACACATCTAGCACGTAAAAAATGATCATACTTTAAAGTAGACTTACAACATTATTACATTTAGATAATAAAATTATGAAAATTATTTACTATAAAAACAATCGGGAATGTTCTCAGTACAAAAGATTTGATTACGATCTGCCTATAACTATTAGAATGTGGTTTTATCGGATGGGGCAGTGCTAATTATAATATTCTTAATTTACTCATTAGAACACAAAAAGCCATCATGAAAATTATACTTAAAGTCCCTTTAAGAACTAGCACTGACGAAATCTTCAACAAACTTAACATTATGTCAATAAAACAATTATGCTCGAAAACAATACTACCTTACATTTATAAATACAAAAAACCATAAATAACAATAAATACATATATTAGAAACACTAGATCTCCAAAGAGTCACAAACACATCCAACAAGGAACCACAAACACAATAGAAAAACTTCTTATGCTATGGTACTAAACTCTACAACAAAATCACACTCTTCTTCAAAAACCAAAACAATAATAAATTTAAAAATCAATAAAACGCTGGATACGTTACATAGAGAGATCTGAAATAGAAAATATATTAACACCAAATACAGACTAATACCGAAACCACTCAACTGCGCTTAAAACACCTCACCTTACAATAATTTTGTTTTTAGCAATCATATCAATTTAATTTCATACTTTATAAGTGAAATCGTCAGCACGGGAAATCGAGGATATCATTATTTGTTATAAAAAAAAAGAAGAAAATAAAATATTATTATTATTAAAATTGTAATTGAAATTGATTTCACAATATTTTGGCACTTCTTTCTTTCAGTTTATTACTCCGTTTCTCAAAGAGGAAGAGACGCCTTAGAATACAACGGCTACAGGTTCATCATGCAGAGTTCCTACAGAGATAGACCCAAGAAGCGGTGGATGTGCTACAAATATTACAATGGGTGCAGGGCGACCTTACAAACCTCTGAAGGTGTCGTGATTTATGCCAAAAACATTCATAATCATTCAATGTAGAAAAATATCATAACAGACGTATGAATCGGTGGTGATATAGTCATTAAAAAACGAAGAACACTAAAAACTCACCTACCTAATTAATAAGAATATATTTTTGTAAATTATTAATTACGTTATTAACGTTATTAACTATAAGCCTGTAGAGAAGGACAATGTCTAATCCTTAAAAAGAACCGAAATTGAACCCCGGTTTCTTTTTTTTGTAACATCTCGTTTATGTTAAGGAGATATCATAAGAAAATCTTACCTGTAGATATTATCAATAATAAAATATATTAACTTTAAAATATTTTTATACATATGCACACCACATAAATATACTTAATTTTATTTATATTTTTATTTTTAAGTATAATAATTTGTAAAAAAAAAAAAAACATTATTTTATAATGTGGGCCTCACTGGATGCTTTACCCGTGCTGAGACCCCCATTTTACAGTTTTTTTTTATGTAAATTATTTTTACTTCCTCCAAATAAGTTATTAATTACATTTAAATAAGATAATGCACAAATAAAGGTGATAACGAAAAATTATGACAACATATTATAAGGTACAGTTTTTTAGGTTAATTTTGTAATGTATTGCTTTGTTTAAGGTATGAAATTTGTGTAATATTGTATTTTATGTTCTTTAGGCCATTTTTTGATTTTGCACCTGATTTTTTTTATGTTTTCCTCATTTTTGTATCCATCGTAAGATTGTTAAATGCTTTTGTTTCCTGGTATTTATTGTGTCTTTGTTCCAAGCTTGTTGTCGGAATTTTTATGTTTTGTGCGAACGCTTATCGAACTGGTCTATTTGTGTTATTTTGTGTTTGTTGAAATTTGGTTTAATGTACATTAATAGTGTTTTTAAATATATTTGGCGTACGTCAACCGTGTTGAATATTTGTTATGTGTCAGTCATTTTATGCTGTATAAGGTATAACCTTTAAAATAGTGAAAAACTACTAAAAATACTTATTAGTTATTTAACATTTTACCTTTACTGTCTTATTATTCAGTTTTCTTATAAAATATATCCATGGTGTGAGAATGAATTTATGATTTTATTATAATGACAATTAAAAAAATATATATATGTATATATTTACGTATATGTATTTATATGTTTGTCAACTTTTTCTGACACGTAGGCAATTCCTTTCAGTATTCTATGGCACGTCAAGAAAAGGAAAACCACTGATCAAGTATATGGACCAGAGATTCATCATGGAGAATGAGCGGAGGTATATGAACAACCCCAAGAAGCGCTGGAGATGCTGCAAGTTCAACCAGGGCTGCAAGTCTTTCCTTTATACCGTAGAAGATACAATCGTAACGTCTTCCAATATCCATAATCACGATCTTGTTTAATTTTATCATTCCTTCTACCATAGAGAATAGAAATAAGGGAAATTAGCCATTATTAGTATGAAATCAGATTTACACACAGCGGCGCCGCGCCTTTGTTACGACCTACACACCAAGCACATAACTTTCATTTCCTCCGTCGCTTGATAGTTCGTGCAGTTTGATCATAGTTTGACGATACTCAGCACACTTCCATGGCCTATCTCCCTCTGTTTCTTTTATCTATGCCTTCTACGCATGAAAATTACGTTATAATATGTAAAATTATTATTAAAATAATGGTTTATTTGTATATATTCTTTGTTTTTATTTATTTATTATGTTAGTTTATTCCAGAAGATATGCAAGAGGTAATACGGTAAATTCAACAAATGGAAAAATAAAAAATAATAGTTAAAAATAAACGAAAAAATGCCTTCGTAAAATGTCATTGAAATCATGTATGGTACGTATTTGATATTCCATCCAGATTTCAACCTGTTGAGGGTATCTTCAGACTGGCAGAAACATAGGTTTTTCGTTAACTTTTGGGTCTGGAATTCGTCTAAACTTAGTCTAAAGCTTGACGTTTCGTTTCAGTCGTCTACAGCACATCACTAAAGGGAACTCCGACGGCGAAGTTCATGGGTTTTACCTTTGTCTTGGACCACAGGTACAAGAACAAGCTGGAGAAACGTTGGATTTGCTGCAGAGTCTCAAAGGGCTGCAAGGCTCTTTTGTCTACAGTCGGAAATACCGTAGTTACCAAAAATATGCATAACCACGTTACAAATGGGGAATTTTTACATATCAGAGATGACCTTAATATCGACACTTATGATCAAGAAGAAAGCACATCGACTACTAGGGAAACATCGAGAGGATCCTGCAAAATTTGTCCTGCCAAGAAAAGGAGGCAATCGAAAACCCACTGCGCATCCTGCTCGAGGAATATCTGCCGCGATCACACAACTTTCATTTGCAACGAGTGCTATAATGCAGATAATGATAATAAATCTTTGCAATAATTTTAATGACCATTATGAACCCGTTTTTCATTAATTGATTAATAACTGAGTACCTACGAATTATTGTAAAATACTAAATACAGCATGAATAAACGAATTTGGGTAAAACGTTTAATTATTTCATTCAAATTTGCCTTTATTCCGTGTAGGTCGATTAGGCTACAACCGACTTCTTTTGTTCGTAAAATACCATGCGCCCGCTTGAAGGTTAATAAAATAAATATTAGATATTGGTACGACTGATAAGAATTATAATTGATATATTAGCGAGGACTATGCATTCTGTTTTAATTGATTATACATTACGAGTTTCGGGAAAAACTTTTTTAGTTGGCCGCGTTCTTTCTATGAATTCTTGCTAATTTAATTAGTTGTCCTTTATTTCTTTGTTGTTCTTTATTACATTATTGTCCTTTATTACATTATTGTCCTGTATTACATTGTTGTCCTTTATTACATTGTTGTCCTTTATTACATCGTTGTCCTTTATTTCAACCTTAACAGGTTGAAACCGGTCCGGTCACCCAAATAAAAGAACAACAAAGTTAAAAATTGTTTTATTAAAATCTTCATCGAATAGTGATCATTTTTAAATAATTTCGGGTTTTTAAATCGGAAACATGGAATTTTCCAAAATTTTTCTGTCAGAAATTTTTCGAAATTTAGTCTAATGCTTGACGTTTTGTTTCAGTCGTCTACAGCACATCACTAAAGGGAACTCCAACAGCTGCGTTCATGGGTTTTACCTTTGCTTTAGACCACAGGTACAAGAATAAACTAAAGAAACGTTGGATTTGCTGCAGGATCTCAAAGGGATGCAAGGCCATTTTGTCTACGGTCGGAAGTACCGCCGTTTCTATAAAAAATATCCATAACCATTTTACGAATGCCGAATCTTTACGTAGCGGAAATCCGCTTTAGTTGGCGATGCTAAGACCTCATTCCCAGTGACTCGCTAATAAGGATGCTCGCGCTGTGAAGGGCGCGACGATCGCATCCACCAGGTGTGCCTAAACGGTCGATCGCGAGAGGTTTCAAAGTCGATCGCGGTCATTATTTCGTATCTAACATTATTTTTAAAAAGCTTTCAAAAATCATGAAAAAAATTATTGGAAAATTAATAACAAAATTTATAATCTCCGACTACATATATCCCAATGCTTTTTAGGAATCATCGTATATATTTGGAAGTTATGTGTTCATAGATTTATATAAACTTATAGAAATCTATCTTCATAGATTTATATAAACTTATAGAAATCTATGAAAACATAATTAGGTTATATATAAATACACTCAACTGAGTGTATTTATATTTAACCTAACGGATTAATCAAAAAGCGTGTGTTACGATCTGTGATTAATGAAGCAACTCAACAATGGTTAAGTGAAACCAAAACCGCAGCTTTCGGTATATCACAAGGTTCTATCATCGGTCCAATCCTTTTTATTATATATGTAAAGAAAATGTTCAACCTCCCCATAGTTGGAGACATCATATCTTATGCAGACGACACTGTGGTGATCACAAAAGGAAAATCATGGAAGAAAACAATGAAAATAGCAAATACCAATCTTAATATACTCAAAACATGGTTCGACCAAAATTGTCTGTCACTAAATACTGACAAAACATACTTCATCCCATTCTCTTTAAAAGAAAAAACCTTGAAAACAATATTTGTATCAAAATCCATTCATCACAGTCTGCAAATAAAAAAGAATGCGACGATGTCAAATAATAATAATAATAATAGTTGGATGATTTGTATAGCGCCGTTTTTGTGAAAAATCACCTCAAGGGCGCTGTACAAATATTTCTTAACTAATTATGTACAAACAGATACAGAAAAAACATACTTACCTGGCAGGTCGCTTCAGATGAACACAGTTTTAGACAAATTTATTTATAGAGATGATAGTTTTACATGGTTATTTGTTTCTCCTTTTCTATTGATGTTACATTTATTAGATGATTGGTGGCACAAGAAGAGGTGGTATTTATTGAATTATTGTTATTAATTATTAGGACTGGAAAGTATTCATAAAATGAATTTTAGGACTCGAAAATATCTATAAAATTACCTTAAAAAGCGTAAGAAGCTTTTAATAAATATAAACTTTTTTTTATATATTTTACACTTTGATTATTTACAGTGTTGCGGGCTGTGGACGCATTTGCGCACCGATGCGTGAATTTTTAACTTAATTTTATTATTTTATTTATTTTTATTTATTTATTTATTTAATGACTTTAGGTAAGTACTAACCGGCTAGCCTAGCTAAGAAATTTACAGGTGAATTTCTTTAATTTATGGATACGATTGTCTGAAAAGATGTGTTTTAAGTTTAGTTCTGAATTCTGTTGAGTCTCAAATTATTATTTTTTGAAAAATCTCGCTAATACTTTAAATGTGTTTCTATTGTAAATGTTTTAAAAACGTATCAATCATAACTTTTTATTATTTTTATATTATACCTAATAACTGGCCACCGGTGGATGTATTTATTTACTTATTTATCCGACATTAACGTTTCCGGACAATTGTGAAACGGGGCTACTGATGACTTGTTTTCTATGACCTTGAAAATTAAAGAATCACTGTTGCGATTTTATGTTTATTTAGTGGTTTGACTCATGAAGGGGATAAGTATGTCAACATAAGCCACATAATAAGGAACTCCAGCGAAAAATATAATGACTTTAAAAATATATATTCATATATATCAGCAAACGCCGATTCTGAATATATACCTATCATTATACGGGTATATAATTATAGGTAGAATTTATAAATCGTTATTTAAAATTTAATAAAAAAAGCAGCTCATCTAAACACCTTGTTATGTTGGTACCATTGCATTTGGAACATCTGACGTCACGTGAGCATTCTGTTTTTTGGATGAGTATGAAATTAAATTTGAGAAAAAATGATAATTCTTAAGTCATGCGGCAGTTCATTCCAGGCTTTAGGTCCTGACACTCCGAAAGCACGATCACCGAACTTAGTATTAGGTGTGCGCTTTGGTTCCTTCAACCTGCCGATAGCTGATGACGCTGCTGACCTAAGGGTGGACTGCCGTGAGTTGGTATGTTTACCCATCAACGGCAAAAATAGCATAAAGTATCCGGGTGTTTTAGTAGACAGTCAACTAAAATGGAAAGAACAAGTACAAAATACGGTAACCAAAGTAAGAAAACTTATTTACATATTCATTAGATTGAGAAAGATCGTATCATCCAATATGATGAAAACAGTATATTATTCCCTTGTGCAATCCATTTTACAATATGGTATAATCGGTTGTGGGGGGAACCTTTAAAACTAACCTCGAAAAGATACAGAGATTGATTTTGAAAATGATCCTACGAAAACCATCGATATTTCCTACTACACAGCTGTTTAACTCTTTTAGAGTCCCCAGTTTAAATAAAATCGTCAAAAAGAACACATTGTTACAAATTCACAAAGACCATTTCAATTCAAAAACATCCACAAAAATAAGTAACCGACCAAGATCACGTGGCAATTTAGAAATCCCTAAATTTAAAACTAGTGCTTCTCAACTCCATTACGACTATCAAGGTATATTTTTTTTAATGCCCTCCCGTATAAAATCAAAACAGAAAAAAAATTATAATTCTTTCACATCACAAATCAAAAAATTATTAGATAAGTCCAACAGTAATTACAAATTTTAATTTCTTCTTAATTTTTATAAAACTCTTAATTGTAAATAATGTATGCAAATTTAAAAAAAAGGGTTACATATCCTATAGAAATATTCGATCAGGTCTTTCGAAATATGAATGTACTATGTTTATATCTTGTATGCGCCTTATTGTTGCATTTCTAGTATCACGTACTTTTAGTCTTTCACAAACATTATGTATCATTCTTGATGTACTTTTATTTTCTATTAATTTAATTTATTCACTACTGTCGATAGTCGGCGGTGCTCCGCAACTCAAACACGAGAAGTCTTTCTCTATTGAGTTGGGCACTTTTTGTAAAATATATTAATACTTTTTTGTAATTAGCTATTATATCTATACTATTAAATATTCTATATGTATATGTATTAAATAAATAAAAAAAATTAAAGTAAATTGTCAATCATAATTATTTGTATAAAACGTGTTTTAAATATATATTTTTTAACCTGTTTTTCCTGTTGAGATACTTATGTATGTAATGACACCCCACTGTACATTCATGTTTAAATAGATAAATAAAAATTACATCTAATATTTACTTAAACTTTGCCCATGAAGTACAAAAATCCGCGTAGATCAATGCATTTACTGGCGATCTATATGTGCGCATGACTAGAGCCCCGTTTAGACAAGGGACACTAAAAATCGGAAAGTTTGAATTATTAAAAGACATTCTATATAACGTTCTTAATGAAACGGTACCAAATGCAGGGAGAACTTCCGCGCTTTTCTATTTGCTTCGATAATCTTTTTTTTTGGGCGGGGGGACGTTGAAAAATATGAGTACTTGAAAAGTGAGCAGTGCAGTCAAATAAGTTTGGGAAACACAAATTAAAGTATGTCAAGCGTAGTCGATCGCTTGATTCCTAATAATTTGAAAGTCCATCTCCATGATTATGAGTTTGGGCACCCCTGGCGTACACGTTCACGCCCACGTAAGGTTGCCTAGCCTCGGAAAACTCTCGCTGAAACTTTCTAGATGTATCGCGGCGTAGAGCATCTGTTTTAGTTAAGCGTGCGTGGGGTGATATATAATTAACTGCGGTATATTAAATATTTATAAAATAAACTGTTCAATTTTTATTATAATATATTAGTTGGTACAACCGTTTGCAACCATAATGACCGCCCGTATCTAAAAATATGTTTGGTTTTAGTTGTTTACAGTACTTCACCGAAAGGTATTCCAACGGTAACGTTCATGGGCTGTACCTTCGCCCTAGACCCTCGTTACAAGGAGAAGCAGAAGAAACGTTGGATTTGCTGCAGAGTGACGAAGGGCTGTAAGGCGGCTTTGTCCACCGTGGGGGGGATGATTGTTTCTACTACTAATCTGCATAACCACGATCCTGACAGGATGGCATCATAATTAATTTTTTTTATTTAATGAAAATAGTGGGGACCGTACCTGTTACAACCGAAACTATCCACACGAAAATTGTGGAGCACTGAATGCATGGAATCTTAAACAGACTAAACAACGACAAAATACTAATGATGGTTTTGTTTAATTGTAATATCGGCTAAACTAAGATTTAAAGGATAACAAGAATAATCAAGCACTTACCGAATCGTTTCCAAACGAACGAACCCGCTCTCACGAAAGTAGTTTTGCTTCTGGCGAACAAGAACACTAAAAAATAACTGCCAGATCACTGTGTTGCCATTTTTCAAATGTAGTTTTTGGTTACGGAAAGCGGGAATTGGATTAATGGCATTTAAGGCAGGAACCAATCACATTATCATTTCAAAACCTAACTTTACCAGTCTGGTTTACGACCACCAAGCAAATCAAATACACATTTGAAATGAACAATGTACAGATGGAAACACCAAATCGTGTCCAACACTTTGGGAACATTGCCTTTCGTCCTTTCCATCAACAACTTGACAGTGAATTATTTTTCCGAATTTTATTATATTCACATAAAAAAAACAACAGCAACACAAAAATCGCAATCGGAGCCTGTGAAACCATAAATGTTGGGGAACGTCCTGGAACGATGGAAATGGAGGATGTGAAGGATAATGAATAGAGGAAAGTTGGAAGAAACTAGTTTTTTTTTCTGTCTGATCATATTACAAACAATTTTTCGTTTGTATTATATTGAATATTCCTAGAATTTATTACAATGGAATGTAATAGACCAGGGGTGGCCAAACTTTTGACCACTACGATCGACTATTTTTTAAATTATAGACGGCGGTCTACCAACTTCGTATGTGTTAGGTGACCATAAGAAAAATAGTAATTTAAAGCCAAAATAAGTTTAAATTTTATGTAAACGGAGATAATAATAATAACACATATTCAATATTAAGTTATTCTAATAAGAGAAAGTAATGATTTTTTCATAAAAACTAATTACTTTATAAATAAAACAATATGTTATTTTTTTATTATTAATCCGAACAATGTTACTGTAAATACGTATTAACTATTATTTTTTTATTTCATATCAGCAGAGGACGCGCTGGAGACATGACATTGCATATTTTCGGCAAGCTTTTCATATTGTGGTTCATATTTACTTATAACTATTCGTAAACATGCTGTCTAATGGTCATCTGTCAAACGGGAGCGATGTTTTGTTTTGATTGCATTCATGGCAGAAAATGTCTCTGTCGCACGATTTGTCTCACAAGCTATGTAGTACGGACGTCAGAGATGTGTACATATCGACAGGCGGGCGACTAAATAGTTACACGCGATCGACCAGTCGACCGCGATCTACGCTTTGGCCGTCTATGTAATAGACAAATAGACGATGGAGATAGATAAACATAATATTTTATAGTAACATAATCATTTCTAACGAGTGAAAAAGGTGATGCAGGGCAGACGTTTACGACATCATTCTCTCTATCTTAGGTAGGATAATGGTTTTCGGAAGACGCTGTGGATTTGTAATTTTATCGTAACGATATTTGTAATTATATTATGTATTAATGTAGTTCCTTTAAAATATATGTTTAGCTTAACATGTGTTGTTTTTTTTTAATAATATTTTTCCCCTAGTATTTCTCCTAGTAACTTGCCTGTGAGTATACACATATATATACAACATACGAGTATATAAATCTACACATACTCTCTTAACTTCGATTTTCCTCCAATGACACAATGGTAAAAAACTGGTAAACAGATGTTTATTTAATATTTCTGTTTGTACAAACTACCAACCTAACCAAATGTATGAATGTAGGGAAAGTCACCCAAATACTTGATGGAGTCTCAATACTGGGATACTGGCGTATTTTTGTAATTCATTATTGCATTCTATTTTTTATTGGAAACTAATGAAGCGTTGCAAATGCCGCCACATTCTCAGTGGTCATCGTCTCACAAGTACGCAGATTACAAGTAGATGTCGGGAAGTGATTTGCGGTCGAACTAATATTTTAAACATTCAACTGCGAACATAATTAAACGGATTGCAATCTTTGGAGCACAGACGTCGGGTGGAATGCTGTTCTTGTTCTACCGATATTTTAATGGAAGATGCTTTGAGGAACTAGAGTCATTGATCCCTTTGGCATCGGTGCACAGTCGGGAAACACACCAAACGCGCGCCCAACTTTTCCACACGGTTGACATTTGTCACATGAAATCGGGTGGCTTCTACGACTCGTTATTCTGTTCAACAGCTAGGCTGTGGAATGATCTGCCAGTTTCTGTGTTTCCTCCCTCCTACAACTTGGATCTCTTCAAGACCCACGTCCACTCCTTCCTATCCTCTAAAAGACCCCCCACACAGAATCCCCAAGGATAATATAGGCCTCAAGGGAAATTATTTCCCTCAGCCATTTTCGATCAGGCGTCCATGCTTTCTGCATATAATGCCGTAATAAAGAAGGAAGTAAGCTATTTAAAAGCTTCCAAAATATTTAACGTACCTCGTTCGACTTTAATAATAATAATAACAATGCATTTATATAGCGCAGTTTTGTGTTATTTCACTTCAAGTGCGCTTTGCCATAAGTAAACTTTGAAAAAAGAAAAAATATATTAAATAACTCCATTCAGTGGTATTCCTACAGTGCTCCTTTTACATTCTATTTATACGAGTACATTCTTAACATATTACATACATTCTTGCTTACCCTTAATATTACTCCTACAGTACTCCTTAGGTGCATATTCATCTAATAAAATTACAAAATATTATACAGTATATATACGGCAATACAAAAATAACACATTCATAAAAATATATTGCAAAAATAGTAACATTTTAAGACAGGAGTCGGGTTATGTTCAGTAATAACTGACTTCACATTAAAAAAATACATATATATATATATACTCGTATATATACGGAGGAAACCGAAACCAAACAACTACCAGAGGCTTGAGGAAATGTCTTTTTACAATAAATGACTTTGATAAGCTATGTCAAAAATAGTTCCGAGACCGTTAACGAACTTTTTGAAACAAAAATAGGCAGAAAATCAACATTCTCGCCGAATTGGAAAAGCAGTTGGTGGAATATTGTATACTTATGGCAAATCGATTCTATGGATTGCGCCGCATCGGATATTCGCAATTGAGCCTTTCAGTTGGCTGTAATGAATAAAATTCCCATCAATTTATGATTGACAACGGCTCATCTGGAAGGAAGTGGCTAAGACTTTTTTTTAAAGAGAAATCCAACTATTTCCTTCGAGACACCTCAAAGAACATCAACCCAACGAGCAAATCGGTTTACCAGAGAGAAAATCAATGATTTTTATGACATCCTGTAGATGAAACCGGAATCACAATTGTGCAACACAAACTTTCAAAAGTTCTGTCCCTGAAAGGTCAAAAAAAAGTTAATTGCTTGTCATCAGCAGAAAGTAGGGCTTTTGTTACATTGGTAACTTGCATGAGTGCTACAGAAATGTATGTGCCGCCAATGTTTGTTTTTCCCAGAGTAAACATGAAAGCTGAGCTGAAAAATGGCCCACCATCAGGATCGATTTTTACCTGTCATAAATCTGGTTGCATCCAACAGCATTTATTTACACAATGGTTGTCTCATTTTATTTATATAGGTTAACCATTAATACAAAAACCGGTCATACTAATATTAGATGGCCATTACTCTCATACCAGGAATATTGATGTGATTGACATGGCCCGTGAGTCTGGAATAATATTCTGTCTCTACTTCCGCATTTGACTTCCAACATGCAACTATTGGACATGGCGTTCATGAGTCCCTTCAGAACATTTATGCAAATGAGATATAATCATGGTTAAAGCACCATCCAGGACGTGTTGTAACCTCCTATCAAGTGTCCAAGTTAATGGGCAAGGCTTATATCAAAGTATCAACTAAAGAAATAGCTATCTATGGATTTAAGAATATCGGAATACACCCCTTTAACCGCGACTTTGTACACGAATACAATTGTGAGTGCTATTGTGGAAATTCCATTAGACGTCAACATTACCGAATCCACTAGCCTTGACTGGTCCCCGAGCATTCTAAAACGAAAGGAAACTTCTGAAGAAAGTTCAGCATCTTCATATATCCAGCAGCCGAGCACATCTACAAAATATATTGGTTCTGCAGATATATGCCCTCTACCAACTTTTAAAAAATCCACCCGTACGTCAAGACATGGGAAATCAGTCCCGATTTCTGGATCCCCTCATAAAAAAAAAAAACAATTATAAAGTCAATTAATCAAAAAAATAAAACCCCTGCAATCAAACCAAATCAAGCATCTAAGCCTAGCCGTGAACCTACCAATTATCATTGGAAAATCAATTGAGAAAGTGGATTTGAAGTCTAGTTCATCCCCTGGTGAAGATGACGGAAATAATGAATTTGACAGTGCAGACAGCGGTGCAAAACCAAGGATAAGGAACCTGATTGTATATATTGTAGCAGTGCGTTTACAAATTATATAGGTGCCAGGAAAATGGTGGATAAGATGCACCAGGTGCTATACGTGTTCTCACGAACTCTGTATTGAGGTTGACCAAGATGTTAAAGATTTCATTTGTGAATTTTGTCTCAGTGGATAGTGTTTTACTTTGCCATGGTTCTAGTAAAAATAAGCAGCCTGAAACTGGATATTCGACCGGCCAGTGACTGAGTTGGCATCGCGTCTAGGTCCCACCCCGCCATAGTGAGTTCAATTCATTGGTTGGCTAAGTCCTCCATCATGACACAAGCAACATCTTCCGCTTACTGAGATGGTAGTAGGAGATTTTCAAACATTGTCAGATTATTTGTAACCCCGGAATGTTTGTGTTTCTTAAAAAAATAATGCTAAATTTTTCTTTTTTATCTTTTTGAATTGAAGAGTAGATTTTATATTTACAGATTATTAACATTAGAGAGTTTAGGTTTGTAAAATGAAAATATATTCGTTCTTAGATTTTTTTTTCAAACTGTGTCCTGTACTTGGGCCTCTCCCTTTACTTCATGTGAAGTCTGTATGTTTGATATCGATTATTTGAAGTTTTTTTATTTTTTATTAAAAGAAAATAAATTTGATATTGTATTATTAATTGTTATTGTGTTTAATTCGTAGAACTCCATTATTTGATTATTTGAAGAGTGGAAATGTCTTTTTCTTCAAATCACATATTGTCCTCTAAACGTGTTCTATGTGCTATCTATAGTTGCTGTGTGCGTGTTACAAGTGCCATAAGTTATTTTGAAGTAGTTAAAACCACTACAAAAGTAGAGTGGTCGTCCATGTGCCGTACCTCGTTTCATGTCAAACTTTCAATGTACTAGTCTGTCTTTTGTCACTCGACTATCAGGAATTTGCGATTGTGTGCACGTGGGTCGTAATTATCCCCAAAAAACATTATTTCGTGGTGGAAAGTGAACCGATTAACAATATTCTGGGGGTGTAGTTGGTGTTTCGGTAAAAAGTCTTCTGTGAAAAACGTCTCTGTATTTTATACTAATTATCGGGCTCTGCACGAGATTTTTGAGGTTATGAGTTTGTGGTTACAATGTTCTTGTTCGTTTTTTCCAGACTTCTGCAAATGCAGATACAGCTGCAAATATATTTCGCACGAGTTGAAGCTGAAACTACGCGAAGACTACTTGAAGATGAACGATCGCAATCAGCGGAATACTTTCCTAGTCCGATTTTTGAGCGTCACGTCGGTAAATCGCCGCCGCAATGGTAAATACGCTACTCCGAGTGAAAGCCGTCGTCAGTGTACTTTTTCGTATAGGGTACCGAACATGGAAGGCAACGCCTTTAGAGTGTGCAAGGCTACATTTCTAGATATATTTGCTGTATCGCAGAAAAGGTTTCTAGCGGTTCAGAAAATGTGTAAAGATGGCATTCTCATGCAAAAAGACAGAGGGCGCGACATAAAACATTAATTCCTTTCAGCATGGCCGCTGTGGGCGAACAAAATTCGACAATCTGAGAATATGATTATATTATGTATAGAATTAGTAAGAATCAGCATGCCAGACAAAAACCTCTCGTTCTAAAGGAAAAAAGACGAATATGAGAATTATTTAACCTATTTAAGTCAAACGTTGTTACCTGAATTCGCCCAGAGACTTATTTCCAAATAAATAAAGACGTTCCAAGGCCAGACATATTTCCCTGTAACTGTTCCAAATGCCCTCATTATTGACCTCAAAACCGTTCCAAGTACCAGTGGCACTTAGAACATTTTACACATGTTTTTTTTTCTAACCTCACCTCTTATATAATTACTTTTATGACCTTAATATGTTATTTATGGTTTTGAAATATGACCTGTATTTATGAATAAAAATTACATTTTGACTTTTGAAATTTTATTACTCTTCTGCAAATTATTTTATTTAATAATATCTGAAGTACCCGCCGTTGCCCGGGGATGAATGGTTTGGAGGGAGGTTGTAATGTGTTACTCCTGCCCCTACTCCTATTTTTTTAAGTGGCGCTGACTGTCTAATTTAACGATGTCAAATAAGACGGTCAGTCAAACAACTGACCCTTAATCGCTCTTGGCTCGCGCATTAAGTCGGGACCCGTTTGATTATATTAAATGTTCGATTTCTTATTTCAGTCCATTACAGTACAACAGTGAAAGGAACTTCAATGCTTATACTTGATGGCTATGGCTTTGCTTTGGACCCTCGCTACAAGGGGAAGACGAAGAAGCGTTGGGTTTGCACTAAATATTATAAGGGATGTAAATGCATCATTATCACTGTTGGGGATATTATTGTTTCTAGTACAAATGTGCATAGCCACTTTACAACTTGAGGAGCCTCGTCAATCATCACGTATTAATATTATGATGATTAAGGAGCAGAAAAAATGCATGAAAAAAATCAAAAATATGCGAATTTAATTGCAAACTTGACAAAAAACACAAGGGTTTAGAAAAAATGTAAGAAAAATGCAATAAATATGCGAAATGTTGGATTCGCTAAAATAATGAAGATTTTTATTGTTTTTTCATTTAATGATTTTTATGTTAGGAATTGTATTATGAGATGAGTTTTGGCGAAGGTGATTTCAATAAAAGGAAATATTCATTACGTTTTCATATATACTTTATTGATATAAAAAAAATTAAAAAAAAAAAAATAGTAAACAGAACAGTGAAAAACAATATTATACCTTAAATTTAAAATATGCATTACTTGTTTCAAAGTTACCAACTAAATATTTTCCAGGAGGAAAATGTCCCTTTTTTCAGTAAACATAAATTGATAAAATAAACAGGAACATATTTATGTATTAGAATAAATTTAAATAAAATTGCTACTTAAACCAGCCACTTTCACATTATTTTCAACAACAAAAATGGGCAATCTCCGCTGTTAACTCAAATACGTAATTTTCAAGATTATCCCGTCCATTATGGAGCCTTGGAAAATATTTGTACAGCGCCCTTGAGGTGATTTTTCACAAAGGCGCCATACAGATCATCCAATTATTATTATTATTACGATGGCCTAGTTTATATTATGGTGATCCTTTTCGAGGAATGTATAGTACCTATTATTATTAAGTTCATGTAAAACCATATTTACCAACTGCGATAATTTATAATATGATGTTTTTCGTTTGATTAAAATATAATTTTAATTACGGAAAAAGGCCGAAAGTTACACTAACCTTGTAAAAAACTTATTTTTTTACGATGAAGAATTGCAAAAAATAGAACTTTGCATGATTATTCTTATTTCTATCATTTGGATCAACAAGATAATATACGGAAATACTGAGCAATTGGATAAGACGTGACATGGTGTGATTGGCCAGCACGGTTACCCAACAAGCGAAAGATCCACGTTCATATCGCAATTGCACATGATACCTTTTTATTATTTTCTGTTGTGGTCTATTTCATTATTTGAATGGCGTTATTCTTTTTTTCCTCAATTCCCAATAAATAAAACAAAAATTCAAAATAGTTGTGTATTTAATACAGAATGACGAAATCGGTATTTTTTTATCCCAGTACACCAAGTAAGTTAATAAATATAACCGCCTTCGATTATTTACCTATGTTAAGAATAACATCATGGTGACAATTTATATAGTTTTTTTTGCTAGTTTTCCACGTGTTTCATGTTTATTTTTTTCTTTATAAAATTATATGTTTAGTTTTTACATGTGTAGTGTGTATTATTTTATTAATCATCTGGTAGTAACCCTGTGATATTGACGTTGTTTATTTATTCGCTTAACTTTCAAAAACCTTTATCGATTTCTTTTTCTGGTATTGTGTGGTTTCCGATGTGATTAAATTAAAAATAAAGTTTTAAGAAAGGAAATAATATCGTTTTCATTAATTTATGTTTCATATCCGAGTTAATAAGGTAAGATATTTTTGGTTCATCTATACAGGGTGTGTCGGGATGTACCCGACAAACTTTGACCAGTGATTCCTGAGCTTATTTGGAATAAAAAATGTGGATAACATTTTGGTCTCCGGTGATTTTTTTTGCGGTTTTTAATGTTATTTTTTTCAAATTCAAACAACGCAAAAAATCTTTCACATACCATCGCTGTTCTCTCAACCGAGTAGCTACTAATTTTCACCTAAGACCGAAATGCCATCTACATATTTTACTCTAAATAAACCCAGCAATCACTACTTATAGTTCGCCGGATACACTCTATATACATACCCCAATAATTGGGGATACCATAGTCTTCACTTGCTCCGGTCAGTTGGGAGGCTGAAGGGTATGGGAAGGGGAAGGAGATGGGGTAGTGGAAGGTAGGGAAATAGCTAGATAATCAGATCTGGTCACTGCTAAAGCCATTTCAAACAATGTTTCGAGGCGATCCTGAGGGTATATGCAACTCGGGTTTGCAAGCGTTTGACGTGGAATGGATGAAGTTGATATTTCTTAAAGATTCATGAACAGTTAACTTCCCTCTTCCTTTATTTTTAGCTGATTTGGAATAAAAAATAATTTATAACAGCTTTTTATACAAAATCTTAGTTTCTAAAAAATAAATAGCCTTTGTAAATATCATTTTAGAATGTTTTTTAAACGGGCAACTTTTTAATTACAGCCTATTTGCCACGAGAGCTTAAACTTGGAGATAAAATTTAACAACATACAATTCAAAAGTTTAAGACTTTCTATAAAAAAGCACTACAGCATTAACTCAACAATAGTAATGTATTTTTGTAGCACTACTGTTCAAAGATAATTTTTTTTTAAATCCTTCATTTATGATCATGACACCGTAGAGAGTGAGCAAGGGTGTCAATTAAATATATATATAACTCGAAAACCATGGGACTTTTACTAAATATGGTATTCAATTATCGGATCGGCCTTGGGGTCACCACATTAAACAAATAATAATTTTTAATTAATTTACAATGTTTTATAAAAAAAAAATTATTAGCATTTTTGATTAATTTCTTACCTACCTTAAGCGATTTTTGTTTATGTTTAAAATTTGTCTATTCTTAAATTAATGTGTTCTAATTTTTATCATTTGTCTATGCTTGAAATTATTTTTTAGTATTTATGTATTCCTGATGATGAAAGCATCGCTTTCGAAACATGTAGATATTTATGTATATTTATAAAGTTCTCAAAACAAAGTATATTTTTTAATAATGAAGACGCAAAGTGAATACCAATCGTTTGAAGAAATTATCCAATTATATTCACTAAATACCATAAAATTAACTTTTACGTCCGTACAGTCTTCTAAGATATTTTTTAATAGAAAGCATTTATTTGCCTTAAAAAACAGTGCCGCATTCCGTTTTTTTGTTGCTTTTAATAGACATTTTCATTGAGTGTAAGCTTTTGTAATATTTGTACAAGAATTTTTTCGCTTGGTGGAGGGTTTCGGCAGCACATCGAAGAGTTAAATTACAGTGCAACATTTTCCTTTTGTTTCAGGCATCATGTTGGTCACGAGAAGGGAATTGTTTCATATTTGGCGTCAAGAGAGAACAATCAAACAAAAAAACTCAGCTGTTTTATCGTACGTTATGACCAAACTTGGGATTACTGAACATCATGAACCAGATTATGTACAGTCAATTAAAAAGGAGATATGCAGTTTTAACAGCAAACTTAGGAAAAAGTGGGTAATGGAAAAAATATCTTTTATGGTTTTTGAAAAACGAAACCAGAGATGGATGGACGAATATATCGCATTTCCCACGCAGGAAACAATCAATTATCATAAGTATAATGTAATCATCAATGCCGTCAAGTCCATCAAGACTGAAAAATTATGTACGTCGGAATTACTTATAAAAGATGATGTTAATATGTCCTTTTAAATATATGATGTTTTATCTCTTAATATAGTTTACTTTTAAGAATGCTATTTTGATTTGTTAATATGAATTTTCTTTTGAGTATGTGATCTTTTACCTGATAATATAAATTTTCTTTTGAGCATGTAATCTTTCTATAAAATATCACTCTTTCTCCAAGTAATAAAAAGGCTTTTTATTTACAAGTTGACCTTCATATAATTAAATAAATTTAAAACACAGGTTCTCAAACTTATTTCGACCACCGCCCCCTTTGGGATTAAAAAAAATCTAGTTTCCCTATATTATATATAACATACCTTTTTACATTACCATCTGTAACGCATCTTAAAAACAGTTATTGCAAATATAATTTTTAAACAAGCATTATGATATGGATAGAATATATCCTCTTTCTGAGGTCAAAGAATGTTTCAATGAGAGGAAAGAAAACTAATACTTAATCGTATTTAGAAATATTTTTATTAATATTAAAAGCAGTCTTTGAATTTAAAACATATCTAATGTGAAGGATGAATCTTCTGCATTTTCACATCAGGCTCGAATTCACATTAAAACAGCCGTAAGTCGCCGCCATTCAGTAACTTGCAACCGATTTCTCTTTTTGGTAAGGAACGTTGCTGAATACTAAATCCACATTCACACAAATACGATGATGGAAATGCTATCAGAAATCGTTGAACAATCGACCATAACCCGGGGTACAGTTGAAAGATTCGCTTCTGAAGCCAAAATTCTTGGTAGAAATTGTTGAATTTAATTTTTAATTCTACGTTTGTTATCAGCTATAAGTTATTCTTCTAACTGGGATGATCCTGCTGTGTTGACATTTGAAAAATGATCCAACACCCGGTCTGCTATGTCCATGTTTAAAATGTCCTGGAATCTTTCCTTAAAATCATCGTGGAGGTTCTCCCAGTGCTGACAGTAAATAAGCAAGTCTTCCTTACTGAAGGATACTGCTGATAAATTGCGGAAGTTATTAAATTGCGGAAGTTATTAAAAAACAAGGCGAAAGAACCAACGTGCTCAAATTGCACCGGAGTTTCAAGAACCCACCGGGCAACAAATCCAGATTGCCCACTCTGGAAGCTGATGGATGAGCGCTTCAGAGAAAGGATAGACTACGTGGGACACTGCTAAAGGCAACTCCAAGGAAAAAAAATGTTTCAATATACAAGAATACATCACTAAAAGCTCCTGTATGCGTATTATGTACATGAATGCTAGAAGCATTAGAAACAAAATTGACGAAATTGAAGAAACTCTAAAAAACATTTCAGAAACAGTTCATATTCTCGTAATCACGGAAACCTGACTACGTAAAGGAGAGGAAACTTTTTTCAATATTGCCGACTACTCTGGAAATTTTGCTTCCCGTGAGATGGACAGAGGAGGAGGAGTCGCC
This sequence comes from Halesus radiatus, assembly GCA_022606495.2. Lineage (NCBI taxonomy): Eukaryota > Metazoa > Arthropoda > Insecta > Trichoptera > Limnephilidae > Halesus > Halesus radiatus. The sequence goes on from JAHDVE020004240.1 coordinate 205,299, forward strand.
ATTTACATGCATAATACACTCGACAATAAAAAAATCGAAGAATGCGGCAGTGAAAATACCTTTCTAGGAATTAGGATTACGGCAAAAAATATTAAACCTCTAAATCTGTATGTTTTTTACCGTAAGCCGAACTCAAATATAACAGACTTCTTTGACTCTTTAGAAATAATATTAAATAAAAACAAACAAGACACATTACTTATTGGAGATTTCAATATCGATATTTCAAAAGACACTGATATTGCACGGAAATATATTCACACCTTGAAATCGTATAACTTTTATGTATGTAACACAATATTTCCCACAAGAGTAACTAACAACACCAGCTCGCTAATAGACCACATTATTACAAATAGGACAAATGGTTCCGGAAAAATCTCAAATATTGATGATCCCCTTAGTGACCATAATATACTTATATTGGATTATGAAAATTCCCTAAAAAACCTCCCCAATAACAGATCCGCAAGAAACCTATCAAATGCTTACAAAATAAATTATCAAAAATTAAATAACACACTTAAAACTTGTAAATTTACCCATTCGTCTGACGATGTAAACAAAAATTATAATAACTTCGCTGACTATCTCCAAAATGTTATGAATTCGTGTAAAACAAAACTAAAAACTAATATAGGAGACAAAAGACCTAACAATACTCCATGGTTTGATGCAGAACTTGATAGGCTGATTAAAAAACGAAATAGCATATTTAAACTTTGGAAACGAAATCAAGGAAGTATTCCTTTGACAACAGAAAAAAATAAAGCTCGTAATACTGTCACCAACTATAGAAGATATATTAAAACTAAGTATTATACGAATTTGCTTAATGAAAACATGAATAAGCCACAACGAACATGGAAAACAATTAACTCCATTATATCAAATAGCTCCCGAAACCCAACAATAGCTTGTAAATTGCTAGTCATAAATGACGAAGAAGTAAAAGAACCAAAGGAGATTGCAACCGCATTCAACACATATTTTCTCTCAGTTGGGGAGAGTCTAGCATCAGTCATAAAAACTTCAAAAACTGATTTAAATACCATCTACACGGCACCTCAAGCAAAACAATCTTTTAACATGATCAGGACAAATAAAACAGAAATCTTACGGATCATATCCAACCTCAAATCTAAAGCGGCAGCTGGTTCCGATGGTATAACCTCTCTCCTTCTCAAAAACTGCAAGGAGGAACTGGTGGATGACCTCGTATTCTTAATAAATCTCTCTCTGTCAAAAGGTATCTTTCCAGACGAACTAAAAGTTGCAAAAATTATTCCTATACATAAAGACGAATGTAAAAAAAATGTCCAAAATTATCGTCCAATCTCTATACTTCCAGCTATCTCCAAAATTTTTGAATGTGTCATCAAAGAAAGACTATTGAAATATCTCGAACAAAACAAAATTCTCACCTCAAAACAATACGGTTTCAGACGACGATCTAACACTAAATGTGCAGCTTTCGATTTCATATCAAATCTGCAGAAACATATTGACCATGGAGATTTTACAGCGGCAATATTTATTGATCTAAAGAAGGCGTTTGACACGGTGGACCATAACGTATTGATCGAAAAACTGAAACATTTGGGTATTGTTGGTACTCCTCTGGAACTTTTCAGATCTTACCTATCAAATCGCTTTTCGGCAGTAGAACTGGGTGGAGAAATGAGTGAATTGGGTGAAATAACATGTGGAGTGCCACAGGGATCAATTCTTGGACCGTTGCTATTTCTAATATATGTTAATGACATAACAAAGTGGGGCATTAAAGGAACTCTTCAACTTTATGCGGACGATACTGTAATTTTTTATAACAAAAAAAACCTAGCGGAACTTGAAATGGAAATGAATGCCGATGTTTCCCATCTCACAACCTGGTTGAGAATAAATAAACTGACCCTTAACGTAAAAAAAACGCATTATTTACTATTCGGCAACAAGAAAAATTCCAGCCTCGATATCAAAATTGGTGACAACTGCCTCGAAAAGAAAACGACAACAAAATATTTGGGCCTTATAGTAGATTCTCAACTCTCGTGGGATCTCCACATAAATCATGTAAAGGAGAAAATTACCCCCATAACTGGTGTGCTATATAGACTTCAAGGATTACTACCCATTCCGTTACTAACTGCAGTATATTACGCCATGGTACATTCACACATTTCCTATCTCTGCTGTATCTGGGGCTTTGCCTCGAAGAAATTGATTGCTGATCTGCAGGTGGTTCAAAACCGAGCCCTCAGAAATGTTTTTGGACTTCCATGGGACACTCATGTCAGGGACATCTACTCAGTTTCCGGTATCCTTCCAATCACGATCCTTCCTAAGTATGAAATCACCAGCACCATCCTACAAATTACTCAACAATCAACTCACACTAACGTCAAGCCACTTTACAATCAAGACATCCACAACCACAATACTCGAAATAACCATAAAATCCGCATTCCTCAAACACACACTACAAAATATGGAATAAAATCTTTAAACTACATTGTCTACACACTTTATAATTCGCTTCCAGATATGTACAAAACCATCCAGAAAAATAAAAAATCCCAAAATGATGGTATAAAGGAATACTTTTTAAGGATATTTAAAAATGAAAATCAGTAAATCCATATTTGTATATTTTGTTGTTCCCTTATATGTTTTCTCTTGTGTGTTGTTCTATTTAACTTGGCCTTATAAAATTATTTCTGTCTGTATGTGAAACTTGTATTTTTGATATTTTGCTGTCAATGTAAAATTGTATGTACTATCTTCTACTTATGTATTGTAAATTCCTCCCGTCCTAAAATGAGTTTTGAAACTCATCGGGATTGCTTTAGCAAGAAATAAATATACAAAAAAAAAAAAAAAAAATCATCTCTGCCGATATTCCTTTTCTACAGTAGCAGTTTCGCTACAAAAGCAGCAACGATATATATTTTTTAATTATGTTTAAGTCGCCGCCTTGAAGCTGTAGATTCACATCATTAAAAAATTTATACAGGTCTGTCAAGTACGCATTTTCATTCTGTGATGTGATGAGGTTGCCGCGCAATTCTGTATCTTTGTTTTCCGGGAACTCTATCACGGAGTAAAATAGATTGTAAAATCGAGTCAGACTTCTTGATAGGCAGCACACTTCTGTGTGAAGCAGCAAGTGGTTGGAATCTTTATCATTTAGTGAGCTGCTTCTGATTTTATTAACTCCTCTGATCACATACCATATTGTAATATATTATTAATTGTTTTTGTGTTTAATTCGTAGAACTCCATTTAATTTTTTTATAAATTTAATATTGTAATGATATATGCAAGCGTTCACTCAGATTTGTCACAACCAAATACTGGCGATGAATGACGCAATACAGCAAGCACACCTGGAACTTTATTTTTTAAATACGGCCCTGTCATAGCCGGAGCGCAATCTGTAGCAGCTGACATAATATTATTGAAAGAAATTTTCTCTTAGTCACAATTTTTTTCCAGTGTATTAAATAAGACCCTTTTGTCTGTTTCTAAATTTCTAGCAACTAATAGTTTTTGACATATTTTCTCTTCTTTGATAAATCTCAGATTCGTGAAATTAAAATCGGGAACGAGATTAGTGCATGCGAAAGCAACTCTAGTTTTTTTCCTCCTCGGGTCTCGAAGTATTCAAGCCTAAAATCGCATCTCAAGAATTTCGGATAGGGATGGGATCGACCGAAAAATTTTGTCAGAAAAAAAAATCAAATCGCAAACACATTTATTTAGTTAACTTAGCCATGAACTACGTACATGAATTATAGAGCTGCATCGACATTATTACATGGGTAAGCGACTATAATTTAACCGTCTCTATGGGACTCCAAGCATTCAAGTAGTAAATCGCATCTCAAGTGGTATCGTATCTAGATTCCGTCAGATTTTTATAAATAGAATGTGTATGCCGTCGCCCCCTGCATTTCCTCAACGCCCCCTATTTTTCTTTGAGCCTTCTACTGCCCCCCTGCAAGCCTCTACCGCCCACAAGAAAGCGTTGTCGCCCACTTTGAGAAAGACTGATTTAAAAGATTTTTGTTGATCTTGAAAAACACATTGTTGAGATGCGTAGTAAGCAAAAAAACTTTGTACCATATATGGGTTTTTAAAGCTCTCAATGCCGAATTAATTGATTCCAATTTGGCTTTTTCCTTTGCAGAAACATCCAATTTGCTCAAATTTGTGACACCAACGAAAAAACCTCATTATAATTAGAGATTCAATGTTAAAATGGAGACGAGACATACGCTACACTACAGTTGCCGACTCAGTTTTACAGAATTCACGAACGCAGAAAACCTTCTGCCGCATAGTAGCCATTTTACTCTCAACTGATGCGAAATGACTGTTTGGCGGTGCGAGCACCCTGGTGGTCGTTTGCGCAACCATAAGTCATCTAGCGATGGGATTTTAAACTTTTGGACCTCTTCTTTCAATTACTATGTAGATTATTCACATATAACGTAAAATTCAGGAAATATAGCGGTACGAAATTGAGTCCATCATTTTGAATAACCGAGATATTTTGGTATCTGTAGAGCTCATTTTGCACAACCATAAGTCATCTAGCGATGGGATTTTAAACTTTTGGACCTCCTCTTTCAATTACTATGTAGATTATTCACATATAACATAAAATTCAGGAAATACAGCGGTACGAAATTGAGTCCATCATTTTGAATAACCGAGATATTTTGGTATCTGTAGAGCTCATTTTGAATACACGGAACGAACTGGGAGGTTTAGATTCCACCCTCTTCCAATGGCAAAGAAACGATGTTCAGTCGAAAATTGTCATACCAAAAAGGCATTTTATGATGAAAATGAAATTATTAGTGCTAGTGGAATAATAATAATTTTACTGAATATACGTAACGACATCCAAACTTTACGCTCGTGCAACATTGCGGCATAGCTAGAGAGGAACATGTTTCATCTCACGAGAGCTCGGAGTATAAAAGGTGCACTGTTCGCCTGATCGCCCTTTTAATATCTTTAAAACGTTAGCTGTGACTCAATCAGACCTACGTTTCGTTCTTTACATAGATGACAGTCGATCTATTAATAATAGATTTCATATGAGACGAAACGTCCTTCTCTTCGCACAATCAAGTAAGTAAATCAAGTATTTTGCCCAGAGGTGGCCATCAAATGCAACTGCCGGACATATTAAAGATCTGAACGAGGTCAACAGCTACTCACTAAGGTACATATTTAAATTTCTGCCAGCCCTATACGAGTACGTCAGGGGCGGTTTTTGATTTTTTTTTCTGTGTACTTCAACAGAACTCAGAAAGGAAAGACTTGTATAATCTACAAAGATTTATTATGGAACATATAAACAAATACAGCGAGAAGCCTAAGAAGAGATGAGTTTTGCGTTTTTGTCTATAAGAGATGCAAAGCGGCTTTACATACCGTTGGAGATTGTGTCGTATCAACGACAAATTTTCATAACCACCATTTTTTTTATCAGCAGCGGCATTTTATGTTTTCACCAGTTTAGTGTCCCGCTTCCTCCCTTTATTCACTTATTTAATTTTAACTATCGCACCCAAATCTTACAATAAAAAGATGCCTTCGTAGTTTTTTGGTTTTATTTCCGCAGCATTGTTCAATTCCCACCGGGTTCATTGGAATTAATTTCCACTAAGCAATAAGCCACTCTACAATTTAAAAAATCTCTGGATAATAAACATTGTGCACGTATTAGTATTATGTAGTCGTCGTCATTGTCATCCCTTTACCTTGTAATTTTATAAATATAACAAAAATTATAATGCGTAATGTTATTTTATTCCATTTTATTATAGATTATTATTTTCAAAATATTGCTACTTCAATGAAGAGAACTGGCTCTTGGGTTTTGTGTAGGATAATAACAATAATAATGCATAGTTAAATTTAATAAACAGGACTATTTAAATAATTAACATTAAGCACTAGAAATTAGGTAGCATTAACCCTTACCACTCCTTTGTCGAGTGCCAGCCGACATCACTATTTGTACGCTACAACTCCGTTTTTGGCTGGCGGCCGACAAGATAAGATGTACCCGCGCGGTGTATTTTAGCCCTCAAAACTTGACACGTGACGTTGTTTCTTGTGATTATTCGATTAAAAACATTTAAATTCATGTTTTAATAAAATTTTGACCTTTTTACGTTTTTGATTTACTATAAAATAACCTTTTTGTAACTGCCTATCAATAAATTAATATGTTGACATTATTTAAATTAAAGTTGGCTGACAACAAATATTAAAAAATAATGGAGTGGTAAGGGTTAATAGATGTAAATATGGCTTATAAATTAATGTATCGGTTTGTATGCGCTTATTGTAGCATTGCTGCCATCATGTACTAACAATTTTAAGATTATATAATGCATGAACTGTATTACGAATGAGTTTATTTCTACTGTTTTTTTTTTAAATATATTTCTATCCTTATTTTTCTGTTTTGTAGATATAGTTACTGTCATGTACGAGTATAACACAATATTATAATACTATTTAGATTAACGATTTATTAAAATAGTGTCTATATATTCTATATGTATCTTATACATACACATACGTAACCATTACTGTCGCTACATGGCGTTGCTCCCCAAGTGTTATTAAATATGTAATTATATTAAATAAGAAAATAAAAACTTATATATGCATATTATGTAATATTATATACTGTAATTTTTTTAAATGATAAATACCGAATAATATAATACAAGCTAACCCATGAATAATTTTAAATTATTGATTGCTACAAAATAATAAATATGTATTTATAAAAATAATTAAGTAAATCAAATTTAGTAATGTTATTATTAAGTTTTGCAACTATTTGAAAATGGCATTGAATGCCGAAACAGCTGTCGCAATAATAAAACACTTAAAAACTTGCAGAACTTAATATTAACATTATTAAATTCGATTTATTTAAAATAAAAACTACTAATTAAACACGTAACAATTAATAATAAATATATATGTTGTGAGCGGGTTTCGGAACAAATCTCTTATTACATGAAGCCTTAACTGAATTTTTTTACGAATTTTTGAAGTATAGAACTATTTTTATACGTACTTATATTTATATATTTCGTATATTTTCAGTCGTATACGAAATTGAAAATTATTAACTTTTCCAACTCATGTTTCTATTAATTTATGTCCATATATATATATATATATATATATATATATATATATATTTATGCGTCTTAATTACTTTGTTTATATTAAACTTTAGAATGGTACTCACATAAAGCAGTACCATATATTACAACAGACTATTGAATATCCTTTTTTTCTCTCTTTACTGATCTCATTCTTTTCATAGTCGCTGAATATCTTGACTATCTGTAAATATTTTGAAAATGTCAGTTTACATTTGTTAGATGAAGCCTACTCATTGAAAGTGCGAACATTGTCTTGAACATTTTTCAGTGCCGCGGTGCAAAGGAATTCGCGTGTTTTCAGCTGTCCAAATAATTAACTCTAAAATAATGTTTCAGTCCTATATAGCACAACGCGGAAAGGAAAGCCGTCCATGAACTATAATGGCTACAGGTTTATAATGGAGCACAGGTACAGGAACAAACAGAGGAAGCGATGGGTTTGCTGCTTCGCCTATAGAGGCTGTAGGGGGGCGTTGTATACCATAGAGAACATTGTCGTGTCTGCGGACAAAAATGTACACAACCACGATTTTTATAACTAAACTTTAAAACTTATAGATTTTATTGGTTGTTAATGTAAATAAATAACTAATTTTTAACATGTCTTTTATTTGATGTAGGTAGTTGCTATTTTGTTTGTTTACTCCGGTTTTCATATAACTAGGTTGCTTCTAATGTGTTCTCATTTATTAATATAATTGATACAAATTTGTTCAACTTATCTTAAATTCACCACCAAACTGGGAAATGTCGGAATTAATGATAATTAATACAACGTCATTATTTATGCAAATCTGTTGAACCACCAGCGTGGTTGCATCAACTACTGGTCAATGGCCATAATGTATAAGTTGTTGAAGTAGATTATCTGTAGTTAGTACTGAAATAGCAAGGAATTAATATGTGTACAGTGAACGAATTTATACACAAGAACGTCGCTATACAAGTGATCCAAATATTATTATAATAATTTGTTTTACGTAGCAAGTTTTAGGCTGGAAATATTGTCGCGCGGTACGTCAGTCGCGTACTTCGGTTGCTGACCATCAGTCTACGCGATGATGCCACAGTGGCTCGCCGACGTCGCCCTAGTACAGTCATCTTCAAGTGTGAGCAAACGTGAACCCGTTTTTGAACGTTATACTCAGTAGCTGCAATTAACTTACTTTTTTTTAACAAACCAGCAGTTTACAATAATTATTAAGTACGGTAAATGTATGTTTAAAATCTGAAATAATAATAATTCACTCACATGTCTAAATTATTCAAATAACAAAAAAATATATATAATTAAAATGTTACAAGTTTAGCCTATGGGGATGGGATGGGTTATTTTTTGATTTTAGGTTTGATGTTGTGAGGGATTGAGTTAAATAAATCTAACTTTCTGTATGAAGTATTAAAAAGAAGTGAATTACTGTGAATAAACGTGTTTTGTTTTCAGTTACTGTTGCATTGAGGGAGGCTTAGTGCGTGGTTTGTCTGTTTGGCACTCTTAATTAAATTCGTTCAAGTAATTCAAGGAAATCTATCACAGAGGTGGCTATTTTTTGTAAAAGTAGTACGTAGAAAAAGAAGAAACCATTGGAGAATATAGATTTATGCATTAATAGAATAAAAATATATATGAGAAATAAGTCCGACGAAGGGAAGCAATGTTGCACCTCAGTAATAACCCACTCTGTTTCAATACTACCCATCAGTTCATGCGATCCGCGCTGTACTGAAGGCTCTCATACAAATAATAAGCGCGTTGGTCGACCGACGACGTAACGCTGATGAGCTGAACCGACAGTCCTCGTACGCAATACATAACTCGTACGCGGCTGGTCGCCAGCGTTGCATTACATCATATCTCTCCATTCATTCACAGTACGTGACTGACATCCGGGCTGCACTATTTCCAGCCTAAGAAGAATAGGTAATATAATATAGTTTTTTGATACATTCATTTCATTACTGTCACAATTAATCATTAAAACTAATAGTTTGTATAGATTTTGAAATAGTTACTAGTGAGAAACCATACGTACGAGTACCTTCTTAATGTTGTAAAAAATGTTTTTTTTTCCATGGTGGGTCGATGGGATCAAGCAATTTCGTTAAAATAACGATGTCAATGATCTGAAGATTGGTGAATGTGGGTGTGTATGTGTGTGTTTGTGTGTGTTTATTTCTGCGCTTTTGTTGGATGTTGGATTGAGTGCGGCTGAGTTTTACACGTAAAATATAATACTCATTTTTGTTGTTTTCAGTTCATTATAGCGTGTCCCGAAAAGGAACGCAGATTATAGTATTTATGGATAGAAAGTTCATATTGGACCAAAGATACAAGAACAGGGAGAAGAAAAGGTGGATTTGCTGCTTGGTCAAGAGAGGTTGCAAAGCTGTTCTGTACACTCTGGGAGATATGATCATATCCGTTTCAAATACCCACCAACACCATTGGGCCGATTTTGGCAAGATGGGCAGCTTTTAAATGGTGGCCACTATTCAAAAACATTTTTTTTAATATAACATATGTTATGTGTATCATTGATATGTTTTCACAGCTTGTTTTCATTGTTTAAATAGATCTTGTTAACCTTTTTGTATCAAAATATAAAAAAAATTGTGTTTTAATACCGTCTTTTAATTTTCTAAAACTTACCGCGCACACATTAACGATCACATCGACGATCCGCGCCATTTTTAATTTTTGACCCTCGAATGCTCCCGCTTAATACCTCGACCCATTTCAGCGTTTTATCAAATGTTGATCAACCGTCAACGGGTAATTTCAAATGGCACTGATCGTCCATTCCATCAACAGTCTAATGTGACGGAGGTTAAAATACCACAAGCTAAGTTACACAATTTTTTTTCTCTTTAACGAAACAGGCCGTTAATGTTTTGTGAGTGATGGCCAATAACTGTTTAAAATTTGTAACTTAATTAATTATTTTCCACCACGGCCAATAGTTGCGTATACCGGGTGAAAGAATGAAAATGATTTATTTTTACAAATATCTTTTATATGATACTAGGTGATGTGTACCCGGCCTTGATCAGGTTTATATAAAGTTATGATGTTGTGAATTCTTGCTTGTCACTAGGGTGCCATAATTGATTTGACAGCGAAAGTAACTCCAAATAAAAAAAAACATTAAAACGTAGTACATTTTTAATTATTTAATTAATAATGACGCTACAAAGTTACCAATCGTTTGAAGAAATTATAAAAAAACATCCATTTGAATATTTTATTTCATTCCAAACATTTATTTTTTCAAAGTTCTTAAGTAGGTACCTGATCGGTTTTTTTTTCAATTTTGAAAATATTCTACCCAAAATAACCTTCTTCTTTTAAATATGCAATCTGTGGCTAACAGGAGTGTTATATCTATGGGCTAACCTAAATAAAACATGGCGGGTTCAATGTTTTTCATACTAATTTTATAACGTAATAGCAACAGTTTTACATATTGGATTTAATTCAAACTACTTTCTAAACCTTCCCGGCACTAATAAAAACAAACTGTGACAAAACAAAACTATCTTCAGCGAAACCGGTCCAGTGATTTTCGAGAACATTAATTTATATATATATATATGTAGATTTGTGTGCCCCATATATTTATCATGGTTCTACCTGTAGATTACTTCTACATAAATATTGACCACCTGACCAGTATCAATAATTTTGAAGGTTTTTTTTTTAAATGTATTTATTACATTTTTATTTACTTTTGATTCAACATTCCGATCGAGAACAGATAAGGTGAAGAAACCCATGAAATATTTATCGGACCACAGCAATGCGCCTGTACGAGCTGTAGCAAAGAAATTTGGGAAACACAGAAGTACACTTCAATTTAAAATAATAAAAAAATCCCTCTGCCAAAGCGACACGTGGCCCCAGTACAATTTTAACAGCTGAAGAAGAAAATTTGATCGTTACCTGTATTTTACATCACGCCAAAAAGGGTTTTCCACGAAGTAAAAATGATATTTTAAACGAAGTTCAGAAAATCAAAAAATGTTATTATGATTTTGATGAACAATGCTTGAGATTCATCGTAGTTAGTTCTCGCAGCCAAAGGGTTCACAAATATACATGTGCTGGGTGTATCAGGACGTACCCGACAAACTTTAACCAGTGATTCCTTAGCTAAGGTATTGGGAATAAAAAATCTAGATGACGTGTTTCCGGTGTCTTTTTTTCCACTAAAACATTAAAAAAATCGGTAGGTATTGGGTTGGTGGGTTGGGCGATTACTCCGTTGAGTGACTAGTGACGAGAAGTGGAAGAATTGTTAAATTTGAGAAATTAAATGCCATCTACATGTTTTACTCCAAATAAGTTCAGGAATCACTTGTTAGTTTGTTGGGTACGCCAATATTATTACTCTAAGGGTGTCCTTATACACTCTGTATATATAACGTAGATTGCAGAGCATACGTCCTCAAAATCAATCTTATCTATTATGTTAATGTTTTCGGCCGGTGGAGTGCATTTGGGTTATTTATTTTAGTTGTTATTTTTCGTACATCTAATTTAGTTATTTTTTTCTTAAAACCTAGCTGTTTTTTAATGTAAGTACTCGAGCTTGTGTACAGAGTGAGTAGCTTTGAAAGTATTATTCAGTTTTAACAACAAAACGATTAACGTGTATTTTACCTGTCTGATAGTAATTGTGTTTATCGTAGCTAATATTTGTAAATTGGGGGCAGTAACAAATGCACTAATGGGCTTTTTATTATTATTTTTAAAGTTCTTGTCTACTTAATGAACATTCTGTTATAGGATTGAAAACAAAAAAGCTTTGATTTAAATTTAATTTGAAACTTTTAATTTGCTGTCGATTATCTACCTAATGATATAAAATTGAATAAGAGGAGGAATTCTGGTCTATTTTAAAACAAACACCACTTTCGCCGTCTAAATACTATAATATTTTTTAATTACGTTTTAGTCAAATAAGTTGATTTTAGATTTTTTAAATGGGTAGTGTTAATTAGCACCACACGATTATGCAATATGCATCAAATAAGCCAATAAGCCAATCTCTTCGAAAAAACGTGTCTATCGCCTTTAATTGACATCAAAAGCCAAGCAGCAGCGTTTAGATCGGATGCTTTTAGAAATCTTTAAAATCGATTTATGAATTCTAAGAATAACCATATATAACTTATTTAAACGCATGTACATATTGTGTATAAGTCGTAATATTTTGCAATAAAATTCCTCGTTACTTTTAACTACAGAACTGCTTTAACATTTTTATTTCTTTTTCTACCATTTTCTTACTATTTTGCTATTTGGAAATATGGTGGTCCCACGGAGAAATTGTACGTGCGTCATCGTGTGAGAAGGAAGATTTTTATGCAGGGCAATCGTCGTTGGTTCACGTACGACCTCTGGCTGGGACTACTATATTTTTGCATTTGCTTGTATTCTCTTCTGCTTGCTTTTATTAATTATTTTCGCCAATTTTTTCTTTTTCATTAATTTATTTTATGTCTCCTTTGTATGATGCATATTTTAACTGACTAACTGACTAACCACCACGCCGTTTCACCCCAGGGGTAGTCAGAGAGGACGGACCGCCAAACAACTTGTTCTTGGCATACACTTTTTGCTTCATTCACATTAATACAACGCCTCATACATTCTCTTCTTTTATTCCGACTTCTGACATGGCCCGACTCAAGTATTTGTTTCACTTGATCGTGCCATGTCTTCCTCGGGCGTCCCCGGCTTCTTCTTCCATTCACATTTGCGTCATACCATACATTCTTGTTACACTCCTTTCTTCGTTCATTCGCTCTACGTGCCCGAACCATCTAAACGTCCCTTTATTAATCTTACTCATTACGCTTACATCAGCCTTGCATTCTTTACGAATCTCAATATTATTCACACGAGCATACATGGTTTTACCACACATTCGTCTCAGAGATCTCATTTCTACGGCATTCAGTTTACTTTCATCCTTCCTCTGCCAATTCCATGCCTCACTGCCATACACTAGGGTTGGTATCAGCACTCCATTGTGGACTGCTAGCTTCGCTGCTTTGGACAACTTTTTATTAGCGCCAACCGCTATTTTAACTGGCTTTTTATAATTGGTTTATTGTCATTCGTATGTTAACAATCTGTAAAAACCCAATATAATAAATGAATAAACAGATGTTGCGGTTGAGTTAATTACTTTATAATTTTCAATTTATTGGAATCACTTATTGAAGCTCATTGTAATATTTAATCACTGAAGAAGTTAATATAAACAAATCTCAAATAAGACATGAAAACAGAGAAAAACAAAAACAAAAAGTTGTCATTCGCATCTGTGAATGGGTAGAGGTCTTGGGTTTGATTCCCAGATGCTACTGATGCCTTTTAATTTTCTGTGTTTTTTTCTGTTTTTATGTTTCGTTTGAGATTTTTTAATTCAACGGTAAGAGATAGGTCCTGTGTTTGATTCCCAGATGCGACTGATACCTTTTGATTTTCTGTGTATTTTTCTTTTTTCACTTTTCATTCGAGATTTTTTAATATTATCTTCTTCTATGGTTTCATTATAATTCTGTTCGCTTTTCTTTTTAGTCACCTTCAGCAGGCAAGGGACGATCCTGTGGTATATGGGCGGCAGGTACTACGCAGACCCTAGGTACAAGAACAAACTGAAGAAGAGGTGGATATGCTCCAGGGTGAAGCGGGGGTGCAAGGCAGCTTTACACGTTATAGGAGATAAGGCCGTATCTCTCATCAATAACCACAACCACGCTGATGATTATTTAGATTAAAACACATAAAATATTTTATTTGACAGCCTCCTTGTCCAACACATTGTATCTCCATAGACTCGTTAGTAGCCAATTCCAATTGACTGGTGCCAGTGGAAATATGGCGACACCGTTTGGGGAATGTTGTAAGGTTAAATTAAATTTAGGAGGAGATGGATAAGAAGAAAGCTTTGGAAGTACATAGCTAATGAGATCTGGTGCCAGATTCCAATTCTCTTTAAGGATAATTAATTGTAATTATCCTTAGGGTTAAATACATTTTGCTTAACTGCGGTTCCGATTCCATTTCAATGATAATACATTTTTAAATGAGTTTGTGGTTTAATTATTGGAGTATTATTAAAAATTATAGATGCATCAAACACACTTAACACGTGTACTTATTACTTAAACTTGCTGTCTGGGCATTGAGTCCTAGACCGATTACAGCTTATCTCTGTGGATAGGTTTCATGACCTGTTTTAAACTGAATAATATTTCAATGTTTAATCACTGGCTAAAACTTTGTATTTTGGTATAAAGGGTACTTAGAGTTTGTGGGAGTTGGTGTGGACTCGTTTCACTAAAATTTATTGTCTTTTGTAGCACTTAAGGGGAACGGCTACGCAGCCTGTTTAATACAAAACTGAATTTTGGATTTGTGGCCAAAATTCTCACCCAAACCGAATGATTTTTTTTTTAAATCAAAAGGTATAACAAATATCTAGAACGGGTTAGAAGAATTTTTATTTATTTATGTTTTAGATTATGAAATATGGGCCATTTTTAGGGACAACTTTATCAATTATTTGGGGTTAATGGCGATAAAAAAGGGAAAAAATTACCCCTTCTACTTTGAAAATATAATTAAATATAAAATTCTAAATTAAAAAGTGTTGAAATCAGCATTATGATGGACTTAAATTTAAATTTAAAATTACTATTTTATATTGGAATACAAATTTTAAAAACATTATTTTATTTTATATTATGAATACCGCACAGGAGTCTCAACTGCTCCCAATCGTCTGGAGCCAGTGAGACTATGGCATCCCCAATTGGGAAATCTTGTGAGGCTGAAGGTATTGAGGAGGGAAAGGAGAAGGGAAAGAGGAAGAGGAAGGTGGGGAAATACCTGGCTATTCAGATCTGGTCACCAAACACGGCTAAAATCCATTTCAAGCAACGTTTCAATTCTGAATGGTGGTCTTTTACCAGGGCGATACTGAGAGTATCTTCCACTCTAGAACGTGCGCAAATATACTATGTATTATTTTTAATTAATTAATTGTGAAACAGCAAAATAAATAAATAAAATTTACTTGCGCACGCCGGGATTTGAACCCGCGACCTTCGGATTCGTAGTCGAGAGCCTTACCCCTCGACCATGGAGGCCGTCAAATTTACATAGCATATATGACAAATTAAACAAAACTACCGTTAACCCGCAAATAATTTCCCAAGTTTCCCTTAAAATCACGAAAAATTGATTTCTTTAATGGCCTATATTTCATAATTTAACACATAAAACAATAAAATACTTCTAATCCGTACTACATATTTACTATACCTTTAATTTTAAAAAAGAAACATCATTCAGTTTGCGTGGGTATTTTGGCTTCATATCCAAACTTAAGTTTTGTGTTAATCAGGCCGCGCAGCCGTTCCTCTTAACTCGTAATTAGGTAGAGCTTGCGTAAATACAATTTTTTTTATTTCACAGTTGCACCGGCGGGAGTTCGAATTACAAAAAATGACTTGCGTAAATGCAGGAAGGAATGGACTGAACTGGGAGCGGGGAAAACATAGAAATTGCTAGTATATTCAAAATTAATTCCTCGTCAAATGTTACACGTAAAATACCGCAATCTATTTTATCTAACATTTGGGGCTTTTGGCATAGATGATTAACAAATATCGCAATTTCGTTAATTCGGTTCATTTAATATCATTATTATGCCCAAATAACTTACTTATAATGTACCAAGTCAAAATTACTCAAATATCGTTTTTTTTTTTAAATAATGTCATTCGCTGAATGACAGCTGTCATCCGAGAGAACCAGAAAAACAGCAAGCAAAAAGTTTTAAAGCCTGAGGACAATGCCTTAAAAAGAACCGAAATCGAGTCCCTGATAACCAAAACTAGAAAAAACTATTCGAGCAACTTCCAGCGGAGCGTCCTGCCCAGGTATTTAATAAATCTATTTTATTTTCTTTATCCACCAGTTTTATTTTTCGCCTCACTCACCCTTAGAACAGATAAAGTTATAGAGTTTTTTTTAGATATATCAAAGTGAAAACATTTAAAACGAGTTCATCGTATAAATTACCCGCAATTTTTGGTACATTAACTCTACACGGAAGACCCTGAGGTTTCTCTCACGTTGTCATCTTAGGGATGCGGTGCGAATGGGTCTTTTATAACCTTTCCTTTACGGTGCTATCAACTGAGTTAACCCATCTCTAATTATTTAAATATCTCTATAAATATTCTAAACACAGAGTTCATATTTTAGGTATTCCTCTGCAATACATGTATGCATAAAATAAAATAGTTTCAGTGAATAAATATTTATCCAATCCAATAGGAGTTTTTTTTTTGTTGAAATTTCGAGAAAAAAATTCTCGATATATTCGTATGTCAGCGTGTGTTGCTAACTTTCCGAGTACTGCTGTAGTGAGCAAGAGAGTTGGGGAGTTTTTCAATACCCGGCGATCTACAGACAGTAATGAACGTATCGTGCTTTCTTCTCCTCGTTTTTAGCACTTACCACATTTTTTTTTATTATTCACAATACTTACGTATGTACTACTAATACAACGGTTTAGATAGGCACGTCATAAGTACTAATTCATTTATAGACCGGTCAGCGGCTGAGTTGGCATCGCGTCTGGGTCCCTCCCAGGCGTCGTGAGTTCAAGTCCTCCATAAGCAACTTCTTCCACTTGCTATGATGGTAGTAGGAAATTTTCAAATATTGTGAGGTTATTTATAACTAGTGATGGTTTAAACGTCTTTCTTTAAAAAAAATCATGATTTCATCAAACTTAAAATAAAAACACTCTAAATGTGTATATTGTTCACTGAGTTTACATCACCGGAGCACGCAGAATTTTCTAGCATCGAAGATAAAGATTACTGACGGGTTGATGTGAACCTTGGTTTTAAAAAATTCTCGTAATGTAAGAGGCAGAAAATATTTCATGAAATAATTTACCAGCCGTGCAGTTGAGCGCAAGAACTAGTTATGAAAGTTACATGTGCGGAAAAATTTCATCCGTGTACTTTGTAATATTTACTTTTCTGATACTGGCAATTTGCGGTGGAATTCGATTATAATAATTAATCTAAATAAAGTAGCCAAGAAAATGTTTTTATCAATTATTAGCTGAAGTACCCGGGGTTATTAACGGTTTTCGGTAAAGTTTGGGGTTGTGATATATTACCCTTTCCCTTACCCTACCCCTACCCCTACACCTACCCCTACCCTTTCCTATAAACCTTCTGCGGACAACACGGATCATTTTGCAAAAAACTGCGCGTAAATCGGTCCAGCAGTTTTTTTAGTCTATAGCGGAAATACCTACGAACATTGCATACATACACGAAAACAAGCAAACTGTCGATAAAAATTCATTCTGTTAAAGAGTTTATTTGAGAAACGAATTTTGTTTAAGAAAAATCATCAAATTTGGTACCTAACATAGGTACCTATTTAAAGTACGTATAATTCTTGATTTTCTTCAAAGTATATTCGATTTAGGTAAGTACTTCAATTAAATTCATTATTGCTCTTTCCAAGGACTTTGCCACCATCGATTATGGCGTATAAATACATTGATGACGACGGTGATGTTATCTACACGAGGACTAATGACTTGAAACAGTGGACGGAAGAACATAAAATTGGCCATAATATAGGTAATTTTACTTGCGTTCAACTAAACATTCGATCCATATCTAAATACTGGGATGTTTTACATGCTAACCTCCAAAATTGTTGGAATAATATAGATATCCTAATGCTATGTGAAACTTCAATAAAAAGGGAACATACTTGTCTTTTCGAAATTCCCGGTTACAGTAGCATTAGTTACTGTCGCACATCCAAATCTGGAGGGGGTATAACCTTGTATATTCGGGATACTTTACCTTTCACCCAAAATTTACTTGAAACAAAGTTGTTCGAGAATATTTCCTGTATAATAACATTACCAAATATTCTACTCAATGTACTAGCAATATATAGACCACCAAATCTTAGTAAACAATCATTTATCAATGAACTTTCATCAATATTAACAAAATGTTCAAACCCTAATGAAAATATGCTAATATTTGGTGACATAAATATTGATTTGTTAAATTATATAGATCCTGTGATTATTCACTATGAAAATGCTCTTTCAAATAACTATTTTACAAAATGTATAAACGACGTTACAAAGGAAGCTATAGCAAATAGTAAAATGACACGAACATGTTTGGATCATATTTTTGTTAGATATAATAGCAAACACAAAGAAACTGACATACTCTACGCATGTGTTTGTGACTTCATCATTGCAGACCACTTTGCAACAGCTGTGAACATTCCGTACTATAAAACTAATAATCGGCCTACAAATAAAGGGCGGAAAGTCTCAATTTTATCTCAAAAACGAATAGATTTTTCAATTAGAAATTATAACTGGAATGCTTTGCTTCAGACAAATGATTGCAATAATTTATATAGTCAAATAAAAAGCAAGTTTAACGAAGTATATGAAAATAGTAAAATATTTATAGATGTAAAACCCAATACAAGACCTTGGATTATAAAAGAATGGATGACAGAAGATATTCTATCACACATTAAAAAACGAGATTCTTTATTTAAGCGGTGGAAAAGCTCCCCAACAAATGCAATTTATGAAAAACAATACAAATCTTTTCGTAATTTTGTTACTAAATTAATAATAAAAAGTAAAACAACCTTTTTCAATGATAAATTTAAGAATAATTTTTCAGATATCAAAAAAACATGGGATGAAATAAATAAAATTCTAGGACGTAGGACAAAGAGTAACTGTGACGATGTAATTAGTAGGTTTATGTTAAAAAATCAATCTGCGGAAAATGTTACAAACCAATTTGTTAATTATTTTTCAGATAACATAGCCTCAATGGTTCATAAATGTGATTTTAAAGCGTCAAATATTGTCCCGATAGAGTCACCGCAAAGTTTGTATATACCACGAGCATCACTCGCAGACATACTGAGTATAGTCAAACTTCTCAAAAATTCAAAGTCCCCTGGCATAGATAATATCCGAATGTTTGACATAAAAAGACACATAGATATTTTGGGTCCTATATTAACCCATCTGATCAACACAATTTTAACACAAGCTGTGATACCAGATGAACTCAAATGTAGTATTATCAGACCTATTTACAAAAATGGGAAACATACTGATATAGAAAACTATAGACCGATTAGTATATTACCCGCCCTAGAAAAGATTCTTGAAAAATACATATCTTTAAAACTAACCAAATACTTGGAGTGCTTTTCTTTAATAGATCCTAATAAATTTGGTTTTCAAAAAAAAAAAAGTACTGAAATGTTACTTCAGGATTTCTCTAACTATATAAATAATGAACTGAATAATAAAAGACATGTTTTGGTACTGTTTATAGACAATTCAAAGGCATTTGATACTATAGACCCGATGAAATTGTTAAATATTTTGGAGGCAATAGGGGTAAGAGGAAACTTTCTCAAACTATTCAAAAACTTCCTAACCAACCGCCAAATCCAGGTAAAAATATCAGACAAATTTAGTAAAAGAAGAAATGTCAAAACAGGAGTTCCACAAGGGTCAATTTTAAGTCCAACGCTCTATATTATCTTTGTATCACTTATGAACAAAATATTCTCGTTTGTTAAACATTATGTATATGCTGATGATACAGCACTTATAATATCCCATGAAAATTTGGATACTGCAATAAAATTGTTACAGGTAGACTTTATTTCTTTATTAAAATAGTCACATGACTCTGGTCTAATAATCAATGCTAAAAAAACGAAATTGATGCATATAAGATCCCCGCATGCAAGGTACAGAGAGGCACCTGTAATCATATCCCATTCATTTAATTGCATTCACAATAATACCAAATAGCCCTGCGCGTGTACAAGTATCGAATTAGTCAACCAGTACGTGTATCTAGGTGTTACGGTGGATTGTAATATGAAATGGGACGTACAAATTTCCAACCTCTGTAAGCGACTTCGAGCCATTGTAGGAAGACTCCACAAGATAAAATTATACGTGCCTATAAAAACTATGAAACTAATTTATTTGTCTCTAGCAGAATCGACTATAAGGTATGGTATAACTTCTTGGGGACACTCCTGTAAGACCAACATAAAACATTTACAGCTGATTCAAAACGCCATGGTAAAATTGTTAGTAAGTAAAACAGTTTTTAACCAAAGGCGAGACATTGATATCATGTACAAATCAATTAATGTATTACCTGTTCGTGGTATTTTGTGGCATAAAATTCTACTGCAACATATATCTGAAAGTCCGTATAAGGCAGTGGTGGATCATGTACACAATACACGTTTCACACAAAATATAGGAATGATGGTGCCAATATTTCAAAATAAATATGGTCAACGAACCCTTGAATACATTGTACCATTTATATTTAACAAATTGCCGTACGAATTTAAAAACAATTTCCCTATGATAAAATTCTCACTGATGTTAAAGTGTTGGCTTTTGGAAAGTAACCTTGTGTATTGATGGTAACAAATATGACGGTCTCCATGGTTGTATAGCTTCTAGATATCTGGTGTACTTACTGTTACGGTGTTACTATTATATTTAAGTCTATCCTCATTGTAACCAACCTGTACTGCTGTTTTATGTATATATGTATATATTTTTTTAAATTTTATTTCTTAATTTATTTAATACTTACAGATGCTTTGATATTTCTGATATTTACGTAATAATTATATTTTTGTAATATTAATGTTTTTATAATGTTGATATTTTTAAAAGTATTGATGTTTTTATAATATTGATATTTTTATAATATTGATACTTTTATAATTTTGATATTTTTATGATATTGACATTTTTATAATATTATTTAAATCGGTGTTATAAAATTGGACTCTAGTATCTCAATAACAAAACTGAAATGCTTTTACCATTATTTTTTCTCTTTATTTTTTTTTTTCAACTTATGTACAGCACAAGATGCATGCGCCTAAATATAATAATTTTGCCCTACATTTGTATGATGATTGTAATTTATTGTTGTATTATATTATATTGTTGAAATAAACTCCTGCTGACAAGCTACTTGCAGTGGCTTAGCGGGTATAAGTTCCTACTGTATATAATTAATATTATACAATAAAAAAAAAAAATTAAAAAAAAATAAAAAAAAAAATAAATAAAAAAAATAAAAAAAAATAAAAAAAAATAAAAAAAACAGTTTATTCGAAAATTGAATTTTAATTAAGTATCTATATTTTGCAAAATATAATTCTCAAAGTGTGACATGGTTAACAGATTCGTAAGAGTTTATGTAATGGTAAAATAGCTATTCAGATGTATATCCATGTGGTTGTAATAATCCGGAAACGTTCGCGAGAGTGGAAAGAAGATATTTTGAAAATTTCAAACATTTCCTACGTTTAATGTAGCCACACATAAAGGACAAAGAAACAAACTAACTTACAGCCACACATAAAGGATAAAGAAACAAACAAACTTAGATTGATTTTTTAAATATATAGATTACGTGTACCTTGTACCTACATGTATTATTTTATTTTGCTGCTGTGCGGGTGCAGGGAATCAATGACAGTTATTGTTCTTCTGTCTAGTATCTCTTACCCTTTTCAAAACGTGTAAAAAATATTAAGATTATTTATTTACGCCCATTACAGGCTTTTCCATGTAAATTTAAAAATAATATTGAAAAGGTACATATTATGATTGGTAATATAAACATAAACAACATAATTTGATATTTTTATCATATTTATTTGCGCATGTTCCAGAGTGGAAGATACTCTCAGTATCGCCCTGGTGAAAGACCACCATTCAGAATTGAAACGTTGCTTGAAATGGCCTTTAGCCGTGTTTGGTGACTAGATCTGAATAGCCAGGTATTTCCCCACCTTCCTCTTCCCCTTCTCCTTCCCCTCCCCAATGCCTTCAGCCTCACAACATTCCCCAATTGGGAATAGTCTCACTGGTTCCAGACGGTTGGGAGCAGTTGGGACTCTTGTGCGGTATTCATATAAAAAAAAATTTAAAAAAGTTAAATAGTTTCAAATAACATAGCTCTACTCGATGAATAAATTCGTACTTGAAGAATGTTTATACTGTAACATTTATGTACCAAATATATCAACAACATCGTATTTGTTCCCCAGATGTTGTATCCGTCGCATGGGAGATAATATTGCGGCGCTGAAGTAGAATTGCCACAGTAAAATTATAGGTACTGTCTTGTAACTGTCCTACCAGGAGCATGAAAAGAAATCAAATATAGCAGTTCAAGGATATATATCATACCGGTCAGTGGCTGAGCTGGCATCGCGTTTGGGTCTCACCCAGGCGTCGTGAGTTCAATTTCTCGGCTGGCTAAGTCCTCCATTACGACACAAGCAATATCTTTCGCTTAATGTGATGGTAGTAGGAGATTTTCAAATATTGTCAGGTTATTCGTAACCAGGAAATATTTGTCTTTCTTTTAAAAAAAAGGAAAAAAAAGAATGATACAAAACATTGGCTCAAGTTGAACACGTGCTCTCCCGAGCATGTTATAATGCGGTTGACGCGTGTATTGATAACTATATTTATTGTTTATCCCGTTAAAATAAATACACCCTAAAGTGAATCGATATTTTTCACCATGTCGGAAGTTAGTTCTATTGCGGATGATCGTAATGTATCAAATGACAGCAGCACTACGGACGACGAAACCTTTGTTTCCATAAATGAAGACTGTGACGACGGAAGTGACATTTTTGTACATCACAATAAAAGATTGCGAATAGAATGTGAATCTTTGGATTCATTTTCAAAAACACAATTGTGAAGTGAAATAATATAATATATTTTTAATATTTTTTTGTAGTTGTAGTTGTGTAGTGTTTTTTTTTAATTAGAACTATAATATTCGTAAAATTTCATTCTTTGCTTGTATAATTTAAAAAAAAACATTAAAATTGATTGATATTTGTCCAAATTATTCCATTTTTTATTGAATACCCATACTTTTTTTTATTTAAAAACACAGAATATCTGTAGCAATTTATATACATACTTGCAAAATAAGCATAGCACTAAAACGGTTAAACTACACATTAAATCGCTAAATTTAATAATAAAGTAGATAATCCTAATCCACGCATTCGCTAGGAATACCGTAATGTTTCATGTAGTAATATTTGTTGCAGTTTTATTTCTATCAGTTTGAAATGTTTCTTTATGACAATGCAAATGAAGTCACGATGAGTATGTTTCTTTATTTTCAGTGAGTTACAACATGTCGCGGAGTGGATCAAATTTATTATGTTTCATGGGCACCAGGTACCACGTGGATCACCGATACAAGAACAAATTGAAAAAGAGATGGATTTGCTATAAGGTCAGGAAGGGGTGCAAGTCGAACTTGTACACCGTGGGAGACATTGTTGTCTCGTCAACCAATGTCCATAACCACGATTGTAATATTTTTGAATCTATGTAAACTGCATTAAAATTAATTTGGGATTTTCTGTCAACTGTCATTCAACCTCTTTCCTTTTCTATACCCACATATTGCAAATTTCAAGAATATCAATGATACTCGATATAATAATCATTGAAATGAATAACCTGTCAAATAAATCAATGACCTGTTTTCAAACTGTTTTTTCCGAACGTCAATTTAAAAAAAATATATTGTTGTTTTTTTATTCATTATTCCGAATCTCCGAGTGATTCGGAATACATTACAGGTAAATCTCTCGGAAGCTTCCGCCAATATTATTATGACATGGTGGGTACGTACTACATTTACCGTCGAAAAATTCGTATAATATTGTTAAAAATCAACTTTTTTTTAAATCGTCACTTCTTCGCTTTATTGTAATGAAGCATGAGTTCTATTTGAGAATTTAAAGGGCAACATGCATCTTTTTGTCTTTTTCACTAAATGATCACTAAGAAACCTTCTTCAATTTGTCTTTCCAGCAACCTTCGTTATAACACTGAGAGGAACCACACTGTGCTTCAAGGGCGGCCGGTACTACATAGACCACCGATACAAACAAATGCGAAGGAAACGTTGGATGTGCTGGAGGTTCAAAAAAGGTTGCAAAGCTGTCTTATACACTGTGAAAGATATCGTCATTTGTATTACGCAAAAACATAACCACGATATCGATACCGAACAGTTGTAATGCCTTTGTACTTATTTTTCTAGAGGGCGATTAATTTAGTCACTTAATTCGCCATCTCACTCGCTTCCCCGCGGGCTGACTGCTGACGTGTCCGTGTGTGTTTGTATTAAGCTAAGAATATAATATCAAATTATTTGTGGGAGTGTACATTTAAGATTATATATTATGTTCACGATACACGCGGAGCTATACGACAGAATACATGAAAAGGTGAGTGGTAGGAGAGAGGCATGAAACGGCGGGATTGTGACGATGCTTTGGGAGCATAGCTCGGTTCGGCAGGAGAGGGGGGACGTTAACTTACAAATATCGCTCGGCTAGCAGATCAAGGCATATAATTTAGGTTACGCCCATACATATTGTACATTATTACACGTCGTGGTGGCTGTATGGGATTGTATGGCGAGCGATATGGTGAGATAGGCCACGCACGCATATTATATACCTCGTATGTAACGGGCATGCGGAGCTTTCATAATTTTGCACTTCACGGTGACGGCACGGCAACGACACGTCGTGCCGTCGATCGTTTTATTTATAATTTAAACCGTGGTTGTAAACGGTATTTGTGCAGTATTTCCGTCTCATAAAAGAAGCAACAATATATACCGTCAGCGCGCAAGATACGCTTCGCAAGTTATGGGTGTTGGCGGGTAGGGTCTCGAAGCGTGAGACTCACTAACACATAAAATTATCGTTGTAACTACACGCTACACTCTCAAAACTGCAGTCACGGCTTTACGGGGAGCTGGGTGTCCAACGGTAAATTAAATGCATTTTCATACAAACCCATACATTTTGCTTCCCCGTTATGCGGTCTCGCCGTGCCGTGCCTTCGCCGTGCCGTTGCCGTGCAAATTATAAAAAGACCTGTTAACCGCTGATTTGATAGCGGTGGTTAGTTTCACCAGGCTATAATATATTGAAACTATTTTTAAAAAAGGTGTTAATAAACTTATATGACTCGTCGATGCGCCGGAAATGTTAAGTGACTTTTTTTAAATTGTTAAGAATGTCATTAAAAAATATACGTACGAGTATATCTATTTTTTAAATACATTTTTTTTAATAAAAGGGAAGATAAGCCATACTGATTTCTAGAGCCCCTGCTGAAAACCAATTGCACTCCGGCCTCCTGAATAGCTGAGCAGTTTGTCAATTGCTAAAATTATATAATATATGTAGATGTCAAAATAAAATAAAAAAGTTTATTCGTATTGACAAATAAATGATTTTTTAATTATTTATTATTATAGAATGAATTTTGAACACAATAGAAATTATTGAACGATGTCTTTTCATATGGCTTTTCATAATAGACTTTTTTGAAAAAATACAGGATTTTAAACATGAGAAATAATTTAAAAAAAAAAATTAATAACAAAATTACATATTGTCCCAATATCTACCAAATTAACGTTAATATTAATAAAACTGTAAATAATTTTTTTTTTAAATTGTAGTATAATATATATACTAGGTAGAAATTGCTTATTCACGTGGCATTTGATGTATAAATATATATATTATTTTTTGTCAATTTTTTTTTTAAATTAAATATATATATATATTCCATACAACAATATTGCATTCCCATGAGTTATCAATTCAACTCATTTTGGGTCTATTCATTTTTGGGTCGTAAAAACGTATTTGATATATCCGTTTTACTGTCAAAGAAGATCAGACACGTTTTCTTTTGTTCCATATTTTACAGTTGAAATCTCAGACTAAGCAGAATAGTAGAGCGATAGAGCCAATTTTTTTTCATTTTTGATACATGTTACATATACCCTAGCGTACCTCTACCTAGTTAGATTTACCGTTTTGATCAAGGGAGTTCCCACACCTTTTGGGAAAGAAAGTAATGCCTTAGTACAAGCATAATGGTTACGCTGAATGTCGCCGAAGTTCAAACAGTTCGACCTATGTTTGCTTACCAAAAGGTGCGGAATAACGCCTTAGATCAAAACAGACTTCCTTTAAAAACTTAGACCTTAGTGCAAGCATGTTGTTAATGTCACGGAGGTTAAACAACTAGTTCTATTTTTGCTTGTCATATAATGTGGAATAACGTCTTTAACTAAAACACGGTCGATGTACGAGTATAATAATCTAATTATGTATGTACCAGTGATATTGCGATGTGTCTTTATGGTAAGTGTTCACTGTGAACTGTGAATTTTTACGAACTGCATTGTGTACTGTTCCCAAAATCTTTTTATTGTCTCGTGGTTGTATAATGTGATAAGAATGTGTCGTTTCTAATTTGATCAGGGATTTCAAAGTGATGTAATTTGCAGTGAGCTACGGGACCACGCGCAAGGGGATGCCCGTACTGCACTACAACCGGGGCAGGTTTATCCTGGACCCACACTATAAGGACAAGCCCAGGAAGCGCTGGAGGTGTTGCAAGTTCTTCAAAGGATGTAAGTCTGTCCTCTCCACGGAGGGGGACCGGGTAGTCGTGTTCAGCAATATCCACAATCACTTCCCGGAGGGTGAACCCATGATACCAATACCTGTGTTCTCTAGTAAATAGCGATCACTAAAATTATTGGTTCTTATATGAAATGCACCGTTATTTAATTGTTTTTTCTTGTTACTGTTTTTTTATTTATGTTTTTATTATTTTATTAACTTCATTTTTAAAGACATTAAAACATTCCCGGGTCACGGAATTACCTGACAATATTTTAAAATCTCCTACTACCATCAGAGTAAGCAGAAAATGTTGCTTGTCTCATGATGGAGGACTTAGCCAGCCGAGGAATTGAACTCACGACGCCTGAGTGGGACCCAGACCTGATGATAACTCAGCCACTGACTTCATTTTTATCATATTCATACATATGATAAAAATATACATCATACAAGTACCAACACTTTGAAATGTTTTGCGAATTGCTCTGTTTGTATATTACCAGGATTTCTTTCTTGGATTGTGATGAATAATCACCACTTGGAGATTGAAGTGTGAAGAACGGTATATTTTTAAGGTTGACTTCAATTTAGGGCTGTTTTGAATAAGGATGTAAAATTCCGAAATATTGTTTTAAAAAAAACTGTTTTAATAATATTGTTACCGAAATTAAACATTCTCTATTCTATATTATTTATGTGATGTATTTCTTAAATAAAACAATGGAATGCAATTACGCCCTTTTTATGTGACGCTCTTTTTTAATTAGTTTTATTCTCGATTTCAAGAATTAAAAATAATGTTTTTTTTCTTCATATTAGTATGAAAGTTGCCGCTATAAACGTGTGTATATGTGGATAGAAAAAATATTTTTATATCTACTTTAGATTTTTTTTATTTACCTGTAATGTAGATGAAAATATTATTGTGTAACGTTTTTGAGTAATTGTGCTGTATGCATTCTTGGAGCCGATAGATACACTAAGTATTGCCCTAATGAAATGTTGCTTGAAGTGGCTTTAGCCGTGCTTAGTGGGAAAAGGATTTAGATATTTTATTAAAAAATCGGTTTATTCCTTTGACTAACCGCTATTTGACTGTTAATACGATAAAATCGTAAACGTAATAATGCATAAAACTTAACTCTCTTAAAGGCTTCGTTATTTTTGTTGATATCCGTGCATCGGCATTTAATGTCAAAAAATATGTAATGTGCGATAAGAAAAGAAAAGAATAAATATATAAATACGTTGTAATTTCATTGAATTGATGTGATTCAATTCAGTATCTGAATTCACATCGTTAGAACTTATTGTTGACGCTTTCCTTATTCATTTCACGCACAGAATTATTTCTGCTTCTTTCAGAAACATACAGAATTATAGCACAAAATCAGTCACTCTATTACACGAGTTTTATTCAACACACAGCCGATGACGTTATACTGTAAAATTAGTTTAATATTATTACTTTGTTTTTTTTTTTGTTGTTTTGTGAATAATATATTGATGTTTTATAAAGAATGTTTTTTCTTGCAAATTTAACTATAACATAAGGCCAGGTTCTTTAATTTTTTAGCCGTGGTTTAAGTAAATTTATATTTCGAACCTTGTTTTAACATTTAAAACTATTATTTTTAACTGATTGGAATGTTCGACCTGTGATGAGTTTTAAATGTTAGAACGGAGTTCAAATATAGTACAGTATGTTTTGGCTACATTTGGTTTTGGTTAAACCGCGGTAAAAAAACAAAACAAGTCGACCTAAGATAGGTAATTTTTTTTCATGGGTGCACCGATTGGTTTTGCGCTTAGGCTTCTCAAATTGTGAAAATCTTCCGGATGTAAACTGTCTTTTTAAGGTTTCTAACATAATGTCTTAATGATTTTGAATATTCAATCTTTTTATTATTAGAGTTTTGTACTAGAAATTGAGAGAATCGTGAAATGACAAGATAAAGTTGTAGCACTGCTGATGTATGACGTATTTATGTACAGCGGTTAAAGTATTCAACTATATTCACAGTAATCACACAGACTTATTTATGCAGTAAACCCAAACATTTCAGTAAGGAAATTTCGGCAGCACAATGGATAGATGCGTCCTCCATTAATACAGTAAGGTTCTGAATTCGAATCTTGTTTGCAACCTTACTTTTTTAATCGAAAAAAGTAATCACTTGACATTATAATTTAAATGAAATAATTGTTTTTGTTTTAAACCACTATAAATACATAAGACACAGCTTGTAATAGTATTTTTGAATTATCGAAGAAAGCATTAACTTTGTGGCTTGACATCAGTGGCTTGCAGTCCATATAGGCTGAAAAGCCATGCCTACCCTATGAAAAACGAGCCATTAAATAAAATAAAATAACTTTTTAACGAAATGTATTGTTTCCATAAATTTATGAATATTTTTAGGTCACAATCGTTCTACACTGATAAGTTGTTTCTGTGTGACAAATTTACACTGTTTAGTAAGATTAACTGACAAATTTAAAATATTCAATGCACAGTAATTATTTATACAGCACTTTGGTCATAGATTAGTGCACACCACTGCTTGACATTATTCTTAAATGAAATAAAGTTTTTTTTTGTTTAAAACTACGTTATTAATCTTTAGCGAAACTGGTCGACATATGCATAAATTTCATAAAGTGGTTTTAAACAAAGAACTTTTTTTCATTTGAGTATAATATTTTTGGCTTGTATATTCGTCTTAAATATAATTAATGTTGTTTCAATAATTTCGCTTTCAGAGCTCCCAGTCATGGGAGAGCACAGCACTGACCATTGGTCAGAACAAATCGCTGCTCGACAAGGCACTATACACAAACATGCTTTTCTAAAATGCAAAGTATTTTCCTAGAAACATATTCGCAAAGAAACTAGCTACAGGTGTAAAGGGTGCCCGGATTCACCTCCTTTGTGCCGAGTTGCTTCGAAGAGTGGCATACGCGGATTGAAAGATAATATTCATGTTTGTATTTAATTTAATATATATATATATATATATATATAATGATTAATATGTTATTTATTTGGAAGTTTTTTTTTCTTTATTTTGGAAATCTTGCCGCATTATGTGGACACATTGTATCACAATATAACTTTAGTTATAATGCAATAATGATGTTATCATTTTTTTTTTACTTTTGCTTATAATGTCGCGCCTTTTTTAAAGATTTATTTTTAAACTCTGAACATTTATCCAACCATTGTTGATTCGACAGTATTTGAAGAATCGTGGATTATGGAAGGACCCGATAATTTAAGTAATAGAAAAAAAGAGAGCCACAAAAATGACAAAAGGTTGTCTACCAGAAAACAACGAGAAGAAAATAAAAAAACTGAGAAACGCTGGCAAATCCTACAAAAATCCTTTAACCGGAGAGGTAATAGAAAAAAGAACAATGTGTAAACTCCATGTCGATTAAAATGTAGTGAGCGATTAAATGAAACTGATAGAAAAAAGTGCTTTAACGGTTACTGGAGTTTAGGGAGTCGTCACAAAAGAGTCAGATACATTGCATCTCTAATTTCAATAAATCCAAAAAAAAAGACCGAGTACTGATGCTGTGAATTCAAAGAGAGGGGTTAGCTGTTTACATCAACAAGCAGCCCGAACTTGTGTTCAAATCTTGTTTTCTTAAGACATTCAGTGAAACAAGGGGATTAGTCGAGTTGGTCATGAAAAGCAAGAAAACTCAGTTAATCGTGAAAAAAAAAAATTTCTCCTTCCTGAATTGTCGCATTTGATGCGCGAGGACTAGATTGACTTCAAATAAAGCGCTCAGACTTTGCTTCCCATCATCTGGTAGTCACTATAATAATTGCCCATAATGAACTTCGAACGGATTTTTAAATTCTGATTTGTCTAATGCTTATAATTAATGTTGTATGGACTACACACAAAATCCAAAAGTAAATCAGTTTCCCTTACGTCATACTCAAAATGTTTTCACGAATTGCATGCTGCATTAAAAAACGGTATACCTGTGAGAAGTGTGACAGTCGCATGTTATCTTACCCTTTCAAGTCATATATTTTGTTTTAAAAATATCCTCTCGGTACGTTAATTTCGTGTAAATTTTCTAATTATTACAAGTGTTTTGTATATTACTAAGAAATAAAGTCCACACTTTTTGTTAACAAAGATTTCTCATTTTCCTGTGGCGTAGTGAGGGGGGGGCGGAGGGGCGGACCGCCCCGAGCGTCCCTATTAGGAGGGCGGAAAAATTTGCTTGTGCTATATATACTCTACACGACGGACAAAATAGACTTTGATGATGTTATTAATAATTTTGCTGCTCGCAAGGTCCGAAAATTCAAATTTTAAACTTAGGTATACTATTTTGTTTTGAAATAAATATTTTTACCTCTTTCATATGATTCCTTTTTTCCAACAACACCAACATCGTTATTTTAATGACGTCACAAGGGCGGAAAATTATGATTCCGCCCCGGGCGGAGTCCAAACTATTATTAAACTTTGTTTCAAATTTGAACTATCTCATATTTATTTTATTTCATTTGTTTTATTTCGTAAAACAAACAGTTAAATAATATACATTTTTACAAATTAAAAAATAAGTTATTACTCTGGTGACCATTGAAGTTTTTACTATATAAAAATAAAAATATTAGTATTTATAATTGATAAAATAGAAAAAAATATAAAACAATATTTAGGAACGTGAAATTGAAAAAAAAACGTAATAAAATCTGTTTCTAAGAAATCCAAAATTGAAGCATATTAAAAATAAGTACACAGATAAATCAAATAACTAAATAAAATACATTTTAAATCTAACGATATGAAAAGAATATAACGCACATCAGAGGTACGGAAGGAGTTATAACAAACCTTGTGATAAATTTTTCTCTTATTAATTTACTAGATTGTCCTGAGGATAAATGGAAATATCTGCGTCTGAAAAGTTGTTGTATTTGTGCATGTTCTTCTGAAAAATGAGTGTTGTCTGTAGTTAATTTGAATGCGGCATTTAAGCCAAATTCTCCTTTTTCCCGTTTGTGTAACGGCATTGATGCCGTAGCCGTCTTGTTTTTTCTCTCCGGTGTCTTTTTTTGCCCTATCTTCATCTTGAGGATAAAAATAAGAAACCTTTTTCTCCCGAAGCAGTAACAAATAATATTTAATGATGCAATAATTCCTTGTATATTCATCAAGTCAATTATTTTGTCGTTCCAGTTCACTTCTGCACCTCTAGAAAAGGAACACCGGCGTTATTCTTCCTGGGCCGTAGGTACTACTTGGAAAACAAATACAAGAACAAGCAGAAAAAGCGATGGAGGTGTTCCAGGTTGACCACTGGATGCAAAGCTGCTTTATTTACCGTGAATGAAGTTTTGATCAATCATTCAGATACTCATAATCATTGATATATTATTATATTATCATTAAAGCTAATGAAGACTAATAACCTGGTGGTGTTTTTTTTAAATATTTTGAGGCCGTCCGGTTTCGGAGCAACTGCTCTTTCGTCTACACAATATATATATTAACTAGTAATTAAACAAAATAACATGTCAATACCAACATGATGACAACAGTTGGCATCATAAAAGTCGTAATCATAAATTTAAGTATTCACAAAAAATCTCGTTTTTTTATTTATAAACTATAAGATATCATTTCGACTGATCCAGGGAAGAAGGCAGCAACTCACTTTAAGTAGTTTTGCAGTAGAGCCACTTCAATGTTTAAAATCTTGTTCATGTTCTCAGGTCAGTGTTTATTTTTTTTTATTAAATATACATTTGGAATGCATTTTATAACTTCTTTAGTATTTTGCTCAATATGACACTAATTTATGATTACAAGTAAGTCGAAAACTTATTTTTTTGGATCAGTGCTATCTTCCTTGGAGCACTCGTTCGCTTTGATATCAAGGTTCCCTTTGCTAACGCTTGAGTAATTAACGTTTTGTGCGTTAGTTGAAAATGTTTCCTTTTTCCTACAATTTTTGAATTTTGCTTTACGTCTTATAAATTATTTCACAACTCAAAAAAAATAGTCAAATTGTTAAGAATATTAAAAATATTATTTCATTTAATCATTAATTAATCACACCCTGGAATAATGCCCATCTTGCATTATGCCAAAGTCTATTAAAACTTCTATTTTCTAAGCATACAATATTGTAGTTCGATTAATTTGGTGTTCGTGATGTTTTATGTCGTCGGGGACCAAAATTTCATTAACATTTTTTACTCCAAACATGGTCAGAAATCACTGGTTAAAGTAAGTCAGGTACTTATTTTAACACCCTGTATACATGCTTTTCCAAGCCTTCAAAATCAAATATATTTCCAAAAGATGCAATGAAAAAAACATCCAAAGACTTCAATGCAATTATTCATCCATTTAGATTTCATAATTCTTCAACGCCTAGTTTATTTGTTTATAATGTACACAACAGACAGTGGGTTAGTTGTTAGAGAATTTAGTTGTTAGTTATGATTGATGTTTAACAAAACTCAATTGAACTTAACCTTGTGTACACGAATGACTACTAGTCGTATTTATTGTTCTGTGGAGTATTTTAGATGTGCAGGTGCTGATGGTTGACAATCCATTTTCAGTTCGCTACAGCACGTCTCAGAAGGGCAAGCTCTCCATACACTACAGGGGCGGAAGGTACGTGATGGCATATGAAAAGAAATCCTGCAAGCTTAACCCCAAAAAGAGGTGGAGATGCTACAGATTCCATAAGGGTTGTAGAGCCGCCCTTTACACCGTGGGAGACATGGTGGTTTCGACCACCAACACACATGATCACGAAATAGGAGATGAAGCATCCAACTGGGAGGAGGGTATGAGTACTACCGCCCCGGGAACCATTCATTGGGTAAACAACCCCTCTGCTATAGGTCACCCCAAGTGGTGTGCTACGTTTGATGACTTAGCAGGGGTTCCCGGGTTCATGGGGTGAGGTTTTTCTGGGTTTTAGCGGTGGACATGTCTGCCCACCGACTGCTTAGTAGTCCGGATCGGTAGAGGTCGGTTGAGGGAGAAACTTTGACCTCTTCAGCCGGACTCTCTATACCTATCGCCTTGCAGCATAGTGGGTGAGATGCATACACCTGGACACACCGACCCCCAGATTCCTGCCCACTCCTCATACCCTTTTCCTTACCAGCACTTTCTCTCCCTCTTTTACTTAAAAAGACTCTCCATACAGCGTCCTCAAAGATGACATAGACCCCGAAGAAAATTATTTTATTCGGGCCTCATCTGTGTAGTTAAAAAAAATATTTACTTCTTTGTGGTTTTTTTTTTGTATAGCATTCTTTTCCATTTGTTTTGTTCGAAGATATCTTATAATAATATTTCAATGATTTGTATGGCGCAGTTTTTGTGAAAAATCACCTCAGCTGAATGTTATACACTTCTCCTTCTGACTCAATTCCGAATTTTATTTATATCGGTATCGGTAACCGGGTTGCACTGTAGAAGGCAGTATTTTTTACAAAAGAAAAAAAATTGTTTCCGGAGAATTTTTTTTCTTCTTATTTTATGTGCAATTAAAAAATGTTTATTTGATAGAGGTGTTGTTTTATAGGTACATGACGTATGCCACCTTTTTGAAGGGGCAAATATTTTTTCCAAAATTCTCGTTGTATTGATATTTGTAACGTTACGTCTTTGAAGTACGAGTATTTAATATAATAGTTAAATTAAATAAATACATGTGTCATATTTAAGACACAGGGTTTTTAAAAATGATGGACTCAATTTCGTCTCTGATACACGTGTATCAGAGGCGAACGTCGTCTCAGACTTTTTCCTTTACAATTTTGCTCAAATTGACGATATTAACGATGCTCTTTCTAGTTGGAGGTTTACTGTTGAAATGGAAATGAAAGGTACCCTGCACTACAGTTGCCGACTCAGTTTTATAGAACTTACGAACACAAAAAACATTGTGCTGCATAGTAGCCAATTTACTCACAACTGACACGACTTGCTTGGCGGCGCGTGCACTTTAGCGGTCGTTTTGGCAACTACACCAATGGGATTCAAAACTTTCGGACCTTTTCTTTCAATTGCTATGTACATAGATCATTTACATATAACGTATAATTCATCGAATATAGCGGTGCGAAATTGAGTCCACCATTTTTAATAATCATGTCATAAAAATCCTACACCTTCACATGCGTTTTTTTTATTGGCACTTTCTATTAAAAAAAATCGTACAGTTATTTAGTAAAAGTGTTTTTGACTTTAGCGATTAGACGTTAAAACAATTCAATTATTTACACGTTTGCAAATATTGTTGATTTTTTTATAACGCTTAAGAGGAACGGCTGCCCTGCCTGTTTCACACATAACTTAATTTTGGATTTGAGGCCAAAATACCCATCCAAACTTTATGGGGTAAAACTTTTTTTGAAATCACCGTTAGCCCCCAAATAATTATTAAAGGTGCCCCTAAAATCGCGAAAAATCAATTCCTTTAGTGACCTATAAATCAAAAATAAATAAAATGCTTCTCATACGTCCTAGATATTTTGAAAACCTTTAATTTAAAAAATATATATATCATTAGGTTTAGGTGAGTATTTTGACCTCAAATCCAAAATTAAGTTTTGTATGAAACAGGCCGCGCAGCCGTTCCTCTTAACAGCATACTTTGGGAAAGAATATGTATTGCACAAATCTGTTGTTCGTGTAGAATATGTAACATAAACTACCTAATAAAATATTTAATTTTTTTTTAACTTATTGAAGTTTATATACCTCATTGTAATATTTAATCATTGAAGAAGATAATATTAACACATCCCAAATGAAACACGAACCCCAGATGCGACTGATTTATTTTTCTGTTGATTTTTCGGATTCGTGTTTCATTTGGGATGTGTTAATATTATCTTCTTCGATGATTACCCAATAAAAGTTTTTAAAAAATCTATGATCTTAACTCATCAGTAGAAATGTGGTTACAGAAAACAGTTAACTATGAACTATGTTGCGATGAATTGTACAGCCATTTCCGTTTCTAATCTTCGTTGATAATGTATTTTCCATAATGCGCTATAGAGCTTTAAGACAAGATCTCATATTGTTTTTTACACGTTTTTCTTTATTAAATAAGAAAACGTTTTTTTTTCTAATATTTTTTGAAATGTATAATATGAGACATGTTTTTTTTTTTTCGTTTGGTTGCTAATTGGAAGCTGGTGATTTTTTTTTGATTTGATTGTGACATTCACGGACTTTATTTAACTTATTTGGTGTTTATTTTCATTTATTTCAAGTAAATGGTTATGTCTATACGATAACCGGATAAAACAGATCAGTGACAAAACAGAACATAACAATAGGTCAATTAAGTTGTTGTTCTTTTTCGAAGCCCTTCATATAAATGGGAAGAGAAATCATGTTTTTTTTCATCTTTACAGCGTACTACAACACATCTCGTCGGGGACACCCATCATTGAACTACCTGGGCGAGAGATACATATTGCATAGCAACTACAAGGACAAGGAGAAGAAGCGTTGGGTGTGCCACATGGCCGCCAAGGGGTGCAGAGCTAATGTCTTTATTGTGGCGAACACCATAATATCTGCCAAAAATATTCACAATCATGAATCGTATCAAAACGTTCTATAATATTTTGTTCTATATGCTCAATTAGTACTGGGCATTGATGATAATAAGATTTTCTCCTATTTTTTTTTTAAATGTATTGTGTTTAATGAGTTAATAGCAACGAAGTGAAGTGAAAGGTGGTTTTTGGACTGTAAATCTTTATTACCATTTGAAACAATAAAAAAGAATAAATTATACTTAAAACACCATATGACTTCCCAACAAATTTTCAAACTCTATTCTGTCCCACCGCTATCAAAAATATGTAACAATATATATGGCATTACTCCAAACACATAAAGGTATCAGTAAAAATATATACACCGCAATAAATACTAGAAATAACACCATAGGAGGTCTAACCGCACCACTGTTACGGACAAAGGGGCAGAGATAATTTGATTTAAATACCATCCAGCAAAGCTTGAACTGGATTCTTTCAGGACATTTGAGCCAGTGAAGATTTTTGAGATCCTCTGAAGTATGGAAGTATTTAGATACGCCTGTAGTAAGTCTTGCCGCAGCGTTAAAAACGAATTTTAATTTGTTAATTTGATAGTTGGGGAGACTTGCATATATTCCGTTGCAGTAATCTAGACGTGAAACAACGTAAAAATTAACCAGCAATTTAGTCGTCTCTGTTGGCAGGTTTATCCGCACTGCTTTAATTTGCCTTAATTGGAAGAACCCTGTGCTTAGAATTCTGTTGACTTGAGTTTTAAGGACAAATCAGCGTCCAGATTGACTCCAAGTAATTTGGTACATGTGTTTGGAGTAATGTCAGTTCCGGAAATAGTTATTGGGGGCATGTCTATTGTTACGCAGGCGTCTATATGTGAAATCTATTTGAGGTCATCCATCGAGTAATTGCTTCTAGATACTCAGCTATGCGAGTTTTTAGAATGTCTATTTCTTCGGGCAAACAGTAAAAATAAACTTGCTGGTCATCAGCATAGCAGTGGGATTGATGATTCGATTATTTTAGCCACATCATTTTTGAAGAGGATAAAAAGTAGTGGGTCCAAAACGGACCCCTGGGGTACTCCAGATGAAAGGGTTGCATAGTTTGATTGGTGTTGCCCCACTTTCACGGCTTGTAAACGATTATGTAAAAACGATGTCAGCCAATTCTTAACCCCACAGTTTAAACCAAAGGATTCTTCTAATCGTGTAATAAAAAAAACGTGGTCAATCGTGTCAAAAGCGGCACTCGTGTCTAAGACTGAAAGACGTGCCAGCTTACCCGACTCGATAGCAAGAGTTATATTCGACAAAACGCGTTGTAAATCAGTTTCCGTTGAGTGAAACCTTCTGTATGCAGATTGGTATTCAGTCAGCAGTTTATTTGAATTTAAGTGACATACTATCTGCGAAGCAGTAATTTTTTCTAAAATTTTAGATATAAATGGAAGATTTAAAACGGGTCGATAATTTGAAAGATGTCCAGCGTCCAATTGCGGTTTTTTTTTAATAATGTTACGACAGCTGATTTAAGTGATTTCGGAAAATCACCCATGCTAAGTGACTTATTAAAAAGATGAACTTGGAAGGTAGCTATTTCATTACAACACTTTCATTAATATGCTTTTATAATGTTTGAAATTGATATTCATGTTTCTGTATACTTAACTTTCTGTAGTTGAAACATTTTGTATTTTTCTATTATATAGATATGTATTTGTTTTCACTGTACAGTTTTTTTTATTTTTTTTTTTATTAACAAGCACTCCTTTTCTAAGTAATTAAGAAAAGATATATGTTGCACAAAATTGTATATTGCACAAATCTGTAGAATATGTAACACACTAATACTAGCTAATAAAGGAATAAAAATACATGTATTACATGACATACAATGATATTGATATGATTATTGTTAAAAAATGATTTTTGCATTATTTTTTTTCTTTTAAAAGCTTTTAAATCATATGGATATAATAAATAATATTTTTCTTTTGGCATATAGTTTTTCTTCTTCTATTTTGTCTCTACGGGTAGGTACTGAAGTCTGAATTAGCAATGGTTGTGAGCTCTCCCTCTCAAACTGTGGCCTGCCATGGAAAAACGTAAAAGTTTACGGATCCATCTTTTTCAATTTTGTACAACTCTCGTATCGATAACTTAAGAATATCGGATCGATAGGCTTAAGTGACAACGATTGTATGACGATTTCCGGAGCGCTGTTGCGCTCGTTAGTTTTTATGATAGCTTATATGTTTTTTATGGTGAAATTAGATATGGGCGAAATAAACTGAATTAATCAAATGAATAAATTCAATCTCATGACATACTCGGTCTAACTTAACACAGAATTATTTCTTAATTCCTTAGCCCTTGCATCCGTATTTCTAACGCGCTGCACAATAATTACGGCACGAATACTAATGGGCTGCGCCGCAAAGTCGCCAGAGGTATTGTGCAGTATCCCGCGCCATCCATAAAAATCTATGGGTCATCGTTTGTCCCCAGCCCGTACATTCTCCAGCACGCAAACCCCCGCAAGTCCCCCGGTCAGTAATTCTGAGTTCATCCGTATTCGCTATCGCAGTCTGTATTCCATAATTCAAAGAATCAAGAAATGTATTCCGTGACGTCGTCTCTACGTCTCTAGTCTGTCGTTGTCGAGTCTGCCCGTAATAGGTCCGCAGGACGCAATCACTGCAAGACATTAGTTAGAAGTTCCTATTTCATTCCTCAATACCCGGGGCGAATCCGTTTGCCATCACGCGGCCAAGCCGTCAATTTCCAGTAGGTAAGAATTTTGGGGTGCAATGATGTTATACTTAGTCAATGGTATGTTGTCAAGTGATTTCGTGTTTTATTTTCTGTGGTTTAGCGTCACTCACTCACTTTTAGTCCGTTTTTGTTTTCCGAGTAATATTGTGTTTAAAAACGAATCTACTATTTACTACATTAATGTGTTACATTTTGCGTATTACATATGTATTATTTAGTTAAGTGAGATTGTTATTTTCGTGCTATTTTGTATATACTATTTTCAATACTATCACAATTTACAATGCTTTTTATTGATTATTGTTTTATTGCTTATTATTTTTTAATGACTTAGGGAATGATTTGAATTAATAAATTTGCAAGACATGGGGAATAAGACTGAATCCAATCCCTACTGCGAATGAATCTACCCATGTCTAGTAGAAATACATTAACTCTTAGCTAAGTGTTCGAATATTTGTTAATTTATAACACGTACGCGATAAAAATAATACCATAGCCCGCTTATTCATCACTATTTGAATGTACTCGTATGTGGGATGAATGCATTAATTCTACTGTCACCCATCAGAGGAGCGGGCTCTTTCATTGTAGATTTATTATGATTTCATTACAAAACTTCGTTTTTCCTTCTGGACCACAACGCACATGACATCTTAGTTGCACTTAGGGATAAACCTCATTGATAATTTTTTCTTCCAAATGTAAAAAAAATCTCCGGCATATACAGGTATAAACAAAAAAGGTGGCATTTTTTGGTGTACCAGAAGAATTGCATCTGTCCAATGTTGGTATACATATGCCTATTGCATCTACATATAGAAGTTGCCATTATTGTAGCACAAGGGACAAGGAAAAAAGGTCCAAAATTCTGTGCAAAGTCCCATTGTGTGATGTTCCTTGCTTTGTTGACTTTCATAACAAACCATAACACATTCTACCCACTTTTTTTTCTTTTTTATAATCTAATGTCAATAAATTCTAATGAAAAACGTGTTGTTTTATTATGTCTCTTACTTCTTGAACAATACATTATAATTTATCGAAGAAAGCAATCACTTTGTGGCTTGACATTATAATTTAAATATATATTTTTTATTTTTTTATCCTTATTATTTTATTTATATTAATCCATTATCGACCGGTTTCGGCTGAACTCAACCTTTACCAGGAACGTACACATATAAAATTATACAGTTTATATGTATACGTTCCTGATGAAGGTTAAGTTCAACCGAAACCGGTCGATAATGCATAAATAAAATAAAATGGCTTAAAACAAAAAAATTGTTTCATGTAAAATACATTATAATACTGTTTCTTGTAGGGTCTTTGGGAGTATATTTACCGCATCATTTACAATAAAAGTTTGTCAGATATGTGCGACCTGATTAAGGATTAAAGTTTCTCGGGTCTTGATACACCCTGAATAATATTGTTGGGGCTAATTCCTTCCATCAGAGAGTATATCAGTTACACGTTCCTATCATCGAGGTATACGAGTATAAATAGACTCTGCGTTCCTTACAAAATCAGTGTAAAATATTGTCCCTGCGCGTGAAGTAGGAAGGAGGGTAAGGCGGCTGTCGATGTCGCCCGAATCCTTCCGACCGCGAACAAACTCAACGAACGGAGTCGCCGCGCCCGAACAGCCCGGAGTATTTAAGTTACCGGCGTGCCTACTTCATTCGCTCATTGAGTGTTTAACATTAGAAAAGACAAAATATTGATTATGGTAAAACCGGAACGACATGTCTAGTCGTGTAGGTGTTTTGCAGTTATCATTGGAGATCCTTACCCGACAAGCGCTTGTAATCGACTGAAGCATGTGTTATCTCTATGATGCCAATGCCACATGTTGTTGCCCATATTTCTAACGCTAATTCTTACACCATTTGTATACCTCAATAGTTGAGATGAGAAAACCTCTAAGAATCTTCATACATTGGAACGTAATTTAACATTAAGTTTTTTGTTGTAGTTTCCATTCACTACAGTCAATCTCCGCGAGGTAACCCCATGTTAAACTACATGGGCAACAGATACATCCTGCATAGCTACTACAAGGACAAGGTAAAGAAGCGCTGGGTGTGCTACATGGCCAACAGGGGATGCAGAGCCTGTATCACTATGTACGGGGATATGGTCGTGTCGGCCAGAAATATTCATAGCCACGAAGTTAACAATATTTTAAATACATATTAATAATCTCCAATATCTGTGTTTAATAAAAAATATTATTCTTAATACGTGTTTTAAATTCGCTTAATTTTACAAATATTTATAGCCTGCAGGGTATGTATGTTATACACATCACTTTATACTCTACAATAGAATCATTTTAAAGAGATTCCTTCTTGTGTAGTGGTGTTCTGCTTCGTGGGACAACTGCGAGATAAGGGAGGAACTGCGGCGGGTGGTCCAAACTATTTCAAAACCAATTTGAATCACTACCGATGTGCCCAAATTCATTCTAACGTGCCTTCTTTAAAATGATTTGTCTGTACCAACAGAAATGTATTTATTGCCCACTGAACAGATAATTACTGTACTGAATTGAACGAAAACTTTAAATAAGATCATTTGACTCCTAGACCTCGGGCAAGTAAATGAAATTGATCAAAACGCCGTGTTTAGTTGGTACTACTGGAACGACGTCACGCCGTTGTTCGCGCCTAAATTATTTCTGTGTAAATTCATTATGTGTGACCGTATGACGCTTGTGTGACGTCACGCCGTCACCACTCGATTTCCCACCGTTTTGCTTTGTGGTAAAAAAAAACAAACTTATAATATAACGGTATTTAGGTTAGGAGGTCAATATTTATTATTATATTATTTTTTTAATGAACTGAATTTAATAAATTATTTAAGTTCCCATTAAATTCATCCGTAATGTTGACAGTGATTTTTTCCGCATGAGAATAGCGATATATTCTTTTGGTGCACAATGCCAAATTGGGTTCATAGAAATTTCGGTAAATCTACTGATTTTAGATAAAATCTATCGATCTACTAAAATACTACTGCTACAAGCTACAACTACTTCACACATGGAAAAGCGGTTGGATGAAGAAAGAAGTGCCAAGGGACTAAACGCCTCGCAAGTAAATGGAAGAAGACACCGGATGAGCCCCGAGCATGTCGCCATCAAGTGAATCAAATAATGTAAGTATGTACGAGACGATGTTTGATTGTGAATTAAGAATGTGATGTCGTGATGGTTTTTTTATTTTACGTTTCTTACTGATAACGGCATTTAGGTACTATTATTAGCCGTGAATCACTTGTCCGTAATCTCTAGTATGCCGGCGTTGCTACCATGGGAACGCAATATTTTTACCTGTCGTGTGCCGGCGTTGCCATTGTGGCAACTGCATACACTATGATTCATGGGTTTTTATAATTTAAAACATGTTCGTAGCATATTTAAATTAATCACAATCGCTTATCAACAAAATTATCAATTAGACGTTCCATTTTGTGTTGAATTGAATTATTTCTACTTTCCAGTCAGCATACGCATACGCACGGCCCGCCGAACGTTTTCTACGCCCGGCACACGACGGAATTTGAAGCTCGCGGGAATCCGATATTCTACCGCCGATTTTTACAGGGTCAGCAGTTGTGAAATATTAAAGTATCTACGGGCTGGAAATGTCCAGTGCAAACCGATGGGTCTCACCATAACGTCTCGTCTAGATTTTCGTATTTCCGAACACCTCAAATCCAGTTTTTCTATTTTCAGTTTTCTTCAGCACATCTCAACAAGGACGGCCTGTATTAAATTACCTGGGCGGTAGATACAATTTGCACATTAGATACAAGGACAAGGCGAAGAAACGTTGGGCTTGTTACAGGTCGTATAGGGGTTGCAAAGCGAGAATTATTATTGTGGGAGATATTGTCATGTCTGCCAAAACCATTCATAACCACGAATTGTTCTAACACGATACTAACTATTCTGTCTGTATTTTTCTCTTGTTTACAATTAAATTAATTTTGTCAGTTTTATTTTATTTTTTTGTACCCAATGAACCTTTTCCTTATTAATTACCGAAAGTGGAAGATTATGTATTTTTTTTAATAACGTATGTTTTGCTTTAACCATTTTTTTTCTGAAAAGCGATCTAAATATCGACCGGTCAGTGGGTGAGTTGGCATCGCGTTTGGGTCTCACCCAGGCGTCATGAGTTCAATTCCTCGGCTGGCTAAAACCTCCATTTAGGACACAAGTCACATCTTCCGCTTACTGTGATGGTAGCAGGAGATTTTCAAATATTGTCAGGTTATTCGTAATCAGGGAATATTTGTCTTTCTAAAATATAAAAAATAAACATCTATACATACGTTCTAGTTACATTTCCCGTAGTTATAACGATTCTGTCTATTCGCCACGAAATACTCTCATTTGGTGATGTAAACATTAAAACGACCGAACGTGTAAAATATTTCTTATTTTCGAACAAGTTTAAACAAGTGTTTTTTAATTTTAATTTTCAGTTTGCTACGCGTACAGCAGATCTCGGCAAGGAAAGCCTTTATTAAAATACATGGGCGGCCGCTACAATTTGCACACTAGGTACATGCATAAGATTCAGAAACGCTGGGCTTGCTACAGATCCTACAAGGGGTGCAAAGCAAGCGTCATTATTGCGAATGGTATTGTTAAATCTGTCAAATCTATTCATAACCACGATTTGCCTTAGGAGGATACAAATTATTAGCTGTATTATTCTCTTATTTACACTTAAATAAATTTTGACAGTTTTTTTATTATTATTTTGTTTGTGCCCAATGTACCTATCCCACAAGTTAATTAATTACCCGAGAGTGGCACATTCTTTCTGTTTCGCCTTGATCTTCTAAGTATTTATTTAACAATGCGTGTATATATATAGTTCATGTAATCTTTCTGAAAAGTGATCGAAATCCATGTTTATTATTATGGTTTTCAACGATTTTGTTTATTCATGGATTCAATGTGTAATTTAAATTTAGATTTTATAGCATGTTTTAAAAGCGTACCCTCTTAGGAGGTGACACTAAAAAAACACTAGAAATCCCTCATGCGAAGGATTTTGAACATTCGAACAAAGTTTTTAAACAAGTTTTTTTTTTCAGTTTACTACACCATGTCTCTGCAAGGAAAGCCTTTATTGAATTACATGGGCGGCAGGTACAATTTGCATACCAAGTACCAGCATAAGATGAAGAAACGCTGGACTTGCTATAGATCTTATAAGGGCTGCAAATCAACCGTCGTTGTTGTGGGTGATAGTATTGTCATATCTGCCAAAAATATTCATAACCACGACTTACTTCTGAACTGAATATTTTTTTCGGGCTTTATTTTCTCGATTATTTTG
The DNA here is from genome assembly GCA_022606495.2 of Halesus radiatus. Classification (NCBI taxonomy): domain Eukaryota; kingdom Metazoa; phylum Arthropoda; class Insecta; order Trichoptera; family Limnephilidae; genus Halesus; species Halesus radiatus. Next base: position 249,908 of record JAHDVE020004240.1, read on the forward strand.
CATTTAGGCATCCTATTCTATATTATTTAATAAATGTTGTTGTTTGTTTAGAACCAAACCTGTGAAACTTTACTTCCTAAAAGTGAATTGTTGGCCTCCGCGGTTGAGTGCTTACGATCCTCGGCTACGATTCGGAGGTCGCGGGTTCAACTCCCGGCATGCGCAAGTAAATTTTATTTGGTTAATTTGCGTTATTTCACAATTTATTCATTTAAAATAACATAGTATATTTGCGGCACGTTCTAGAGTGGTGAATACTTTCAGTATCGCTCTGGTGAAAGACCACCATTCAGAATCGAAACGTTGCTTTAAATGACTTTAGCAATGTTTGGTGACCAAATCTGAATAGCCCGGTACTTTCCTCTTCCCCATCTTCCTTTCCTCCCCACTACCTTCAACCTCACAACATACCCCAATTGGGGACCCCATAGTCGCACTTGCTCCGCGGGACGCTTGTGCGGTACTCGGATACGGAAAAGTTTTCTCCCCATTTTTTTTTATTTGTATTTCGAGTAAATGTAATTTATTAATGTTATTATTAAGTTCTGCAAGTATTAATTTTTTTATTATTGTGACAGCTGTTTCGGTGCTGAAATTGATTTTTAATAAAAATTTGAAATTCAGGCGGACATAAGTTGTCGAAGATAAAAAGTTAAATAGTCCATGTTGCATAGTTATTAAACGGGTCTTTAAGAAACCCGGGACCTGCCACGAGTCCTATAAGGGAAGCAAAGTGAGCGTAAATAACATAATCGTTTCTGTCACTTTTCTCGCTTTTGTATAACGTCTTTATGTCCTCCCGGGAATTTTTTAAAGGATATTTGCTTCAATCAATCTATGTGTTAAAACTCTAATTTCATCAGCGGAATTATTTTTCAAATCTTTTGATTTTGACTCTTCGTTCGCCGACCTTTGAATCGTTCTCCAACATCTCACTCTATGGCGGGGTCGATCACTGCGTGAACCGCATCTGTGAATCCTCAGGGTTCATTTGTTTTTCAAATCATTCGACTTTGATCGGCTTTTTCATACGTTTTGCACTTCAGTAAGGTAGAAATTTGCTTGGAATCCATATAGTTCCCTGATTACGCTTAGTACGTGTAGCGATTTGAAAAATATTACTTAAACATTGTAAAACCACACGTTTAATTCAATTCTTCATTATTGTTTACTTGTCAGTTTTCACTGAAAGTCGAAAGATATCGCACGCCTAAAAAATCCGACTACTTTGTATTTATGTATTTCCCATTTGGTTCGTATCTGACAGTTAACATTTGTGTTTTTGCGCACCTAGAGGAGTGAATGTGAACTACATAAATAACTACTGAAAAATTATTTTTTTCATAAATTATTATATTGTAGTTATATTTTTAATCAATAGAGTCGCTGCTATTTTTACCTCCAAATTTGAATTAAATGGGTTGAAATTATAATGTTATATTTTATGGCTTAAGGCGCGCTCCCACCTCATCTATTCTATGCGATAGAAATAAAATCATCTCATCTATTATATGCGATAGCCGATAGAAATAGAAGTCCGATGTTGAGCTTCTCTTTGAGCTTCGTGAATACAAATAAACGTGTATACGTGCAACAATTCCTTTTTATCAAAGAAAGGTAGACCGTAGAATAGATATGGTGGGAACCCAGCTTTACTTATACAATTCAATTGTGAGTACGTAGGTACGTACTTACATGGACTTTCCATATTAGGAACTGATATAGGTTAACGAAAAGTTTTTTTTAAATCTAGACAAGCGAAAAAGTTCCACATAATGTAGTGAATTATAACAGACATTAAAAATATATATATTTGAAATATGCGGTATTTATTTATTTATTTCCTAAGTCCATTAACAGAATGTAGTTTATTGTTATTATTTATTTGTTTTCAATGAATTAAATAATTTATTTAAACTTACTTACCTTATCAATTACTACTAAAACTTTTCAACAAACTGTGCTAGCACAAGCACACATCACCTCCGTTGAGAAAAATGCGCTGTAGACAAAAAAAATCTGAAATTTTGTTAAAAAAAAATAATCATTCGGACTACTCCTCTGCAATGCATTATGATGGCAAAATAGCTAATAGCACCATCGGCATTGTCTATTTGTTTGTGGATCATTGTGGATCATTTCCAAAGCGTATCCGAAGACTAAATATCAGGTCGTCAGCATACTCAGATCAGTAATACGTCAGCATACTCTGGATGTATGTGCTTGGTATGGAGTTACACAACTATATAACTCTTACACATTAGATAGTAATAACGATTTTGGTCATTCATCATGAAATACTTTAAACTCTTTCCATTGACGAGAAAGAACTCTCCTGAAAGATGTAATAATAAAAAATTAAAAAAAATAATAATAAAGCGGGAATCAAGCATTAAACTATTTATTTCAATTTTCAGTTTTCTACAGCAAATCTCTGCAAGGAAAGCCTTCATTAAATTACATGGGAGGTAGGTACATTTTGAATAATCAGTACCAGGATAAGGTGCAGAAACGCTGGTATTGCTACAGATCCTATCGGGGCTGCAAAGCAAACGTCGTTCTTGTGGGAGATATTGTTATATCTGCCAAAAGTATCCACAACCACGACTCATTTTTCAACTAATTTATTTTTAATTTATTCTATTCTAGTAATTTTATATGTATCATTTTATTTGTTACACTTAAATAAATTTGATAAATTTCATTGTTTGTTTCTGTATTGTGAAACATAACTCCCTGAAAGTAAACTACTTACTCTAGAATTGAAGATATTCTCAGTATGGCCCTGGTGAGAGAATCGGATGGATAGTCCATTTAACATATTGCATATGTATAACACGGATTCTTAAAAGAAACCCAGGATTTGCTAGGATGGAATTTATATTTTGGTTTCTATTTCTCAGCTATTCTATGTCGCCTTTATGACCCCCCAATGATTTTTTTTTAATAAAGGTGTTTGCTTCAAAATCAAATTTTTCGTAATAATTTTCAGTGATCAGATATTTAAACTCACTCTACCCCCTTCCTTCAACACCCCTACTTTATTAAACCTCACTAAATTTCCCTAAATTAGTATGTTATAATAATGTCCCAATCGAGCGGTGTTTGTTTGTTTTGTGTACAAAGCTACAGTTTTATTCCTAGCTTGGCCATATTGTCCACACTTGACGTCCGATACAATGGGAAGATCACTGTCTACGTGAGATTTCGAAAAACCACCCCCTTTCCCACCCCTTAAAAAGAATTCTTGATTAAAGTTTGCACACTTGACGTTCAAAATAAGAGGAAAACTACCGAGTAAGGACAGGGGTGGGCGCAGGGATAACATATCACAACCTCAAAACCATTCATAACCCCGGCAACGCTGTGTACTTCAGCTGGTAAATTATAAATATAAAGGCGGGAATCATGCATTAAACATTTCCTTTTAATTTTCAGTTTTCTACAGCACATCTCAGCAAGGGAAGCCTTTATTAAACTACATGGGGGGCAGGTACAATTTAAATACAAGATACCAGGATAAGATGAGGAAACGCTGGTCTTGCTACAGATCCTATAGGGGCTGCAAGGCAAACGTCGTTCTCGTAGGAGATACTATCCTCTCTGCCCAAAACATTCACAACCACGACTCACTTTAGGAGGTTCTAAATTATGTTATCAGCATCCTTTTATTGCTTACACTTAAATAAATTTTATCAATCTTATTGTTTGTTTTTTTCCAGTGAAACTTACCTCCCTAAAAGTTAATTACCTACCCCAGAATTGAAGATACTTTTAGTATGGCCTTGGTGAGAGACTGGGATGGATGGTCCATTTTGCATATTGCATATGTATTACGCGGATTTTTAAAAGAAACCCAAGATTTGCGACGAATTTGGTAGGATGTAAATTATATTTTTGTATCTGTTTCTCCGCTATTCTCTGTCGTCTTTAAGTATATATATATATTTTTTTTAATAAAGAGTGTTTGCTTTAAGCAATCTTTCTGAAAAGTTATTAATGTACATACTCTAGTTGCATTACGTACATGTACAGTCCCCTGACAATTTATTATGTCCACCCTCACTTTTTCTCTAAATCTTAGTTTCAGACCTACTTTTTTTTTTTTTTTTTAAATTTAAGTAACATTTAACAAACATTATGTTTTCTTCAATAATGGACTCACACCAGCTATTTTTCTTAAAGTTACGGCTCTTCCATAGCTAAAAATCACAAAAATATGTTAAAAATTATATTTTCATGAATTATGTAAAAAATATATCAAAACCTTACAAAAACGTAAAAAACTTATTATATTGCGTATAAATGTATAATCACAGGTTAAATTATATACTTATTTTTTCTGCTTCTTTTACAAAACCTGAAATAATTGTATCCGTACTACACTGTGACAGAATAACTGACGTAAAACAAAATGGCTGTCAGAATTGCGGTGTTGCCAGCACAATAATAAAATTGCTTGTTTTGTAAGCAATTGAGACCACATTATTATTTCTTTAAAATTTTGGTGAATATGGAAAGTAAATAATTGAAGAAAAAAATACGTGTGATAATAAAATTTGTACGAAAATAATAATATTTGGGGGTGGCCATAATAAATTGTCAGGGGATTGGTTATATAGTTTTGGTTATTAACCGCGACTGTTTAAACTTTTTCAAAGAAAGAGTTATGTATTATTTTAGTTTTTAAAACGAACTCTCTTAACTAGTGACATTAATAAATAAAATATATATATGAACGGGAATAATACATTAAACAAATTGTTTTAATTTTCAGTTTTCTACAGCACATCTTTGCAAGGGAAGCCTTTATTAAATTACATGGGCGGCAGGTACAATTTGCATACTCAGTACCAGGATAGGGTAAAGAAACGCTGGTCTTGCTACAGAGCCCGTAGGGGCTGCAAAGCAACCGTCATTATTGTGAAAGATGTAGTAATATCTGCTAAAGATATTCACAACCACAGTTCACTTTTCAAATGATTTTTTTCCGTTTCTAATTATTTTACTATTATACCTATCCTTTTATTTATTACACTCAAATAAATTTAGTAAAAATTGCATTGTTTATTTTTGCCCTGTGAAACTTTCCTCCCTGAAATTGAATTACTTACCCCAGAATTAAAAATGGTGAGCGACTATCCTTGAAAATCCAATTTTGTCATAATATTTAATATGAACCTATTTTCGGAAATTTTCTTAGACCCTTTCCCCCCACTTTTCTTCACTTCATTCAACCTCAGTAAATTTCTCAAAATGTGGTCCAAGCAGGACATATTTCACATAAACATTTGCTCGAGATCAAAATAAAAATTCTAAACATGTACAAAACTCCGATTATTTGCATTTATTGTTTCATAACAATATGTAGAGAGACGATAGAAATAAATACATACGAGTATATCCGATGCGGTCAAGACCTTCAATCACTCGCAAAATCATATTTGTTAGTTTCAGCACGCAAAAATATTCCGTATTAAATTACATGATCCATATTGCATACCGAGTTATTAAGTGAAATTTTATAATTAACTGCACGAGTAAATTGCACCTCACAGTCCTATGAGGGAAGCAAAGTGCGTAAACGTAAATTATCAATAATTCTCAACATAGGTCTACCCTTTCATCAGATCTACCGGCTTGATAGAAATATCAATACCAGTTCCAGATCCAGAAGAGGGGTCCTCATAGCACTTCAAAACAAAATGTCTTCAAAAATACTTAAAACCAAATATTGTCATGTTGAACAAATTTTTTATTGTGATTAACGGTAAAAATCTAAATTACGTTTTTGGTTGCGTGTATATTCCTCCCACAGTTAATATCTCTTTATAATAATAATAATAATTGGATTACTTGTATAGCGCCGTTTTTGTGAAAAATCACCTCAAGGGCGCTGTATAAATCTTAATTCCCTTTCTTTATCTAATTATGCACAAACAGATACAGAAAAACATACTTACCTGGCAGGTCGCTTCACATGAAGACAGTTTTATTTGAAAATTAAAGTATAGAGATGATATTTTTACAGTTGCTCTTGTATCCTCCCTTTTCTATTTTTCTATTGATGTTACATTTATTAAATGATTGGTGGCGCAAGAAGAGTTGGCATTTATTTGAAATACTTTTAATTTTTAGGACTGGAAAATGTTTATAAAATGACCTCAAAAAGCGTGAGAAGCTTCTAGTGGATATTACCATTTTTTTGTGTTGCGGGCTGTGGACGCATTTGCGCACCGATGCGTGAATTTTTTAAAGTTTTTCTGTAAGTGACTTTAGCTGAGCACCGACCGGCTAGCCTAGCTCTGCAATTTACGGGTTAATTTCTTCAATTTATGGATATGATTGTCCGAAAAGATGAGTTCTAAGTTTAGTTCTGAATTCTGTCGAGTCTTTGATAATTCTTAAATCATGCGGCAGTTCATTCCAGGCTTTAGGTCCTGATACTCCGAAAGCACGATCACCGAACTTAGTATTACGTATGCGCTTTGGTTCCTGCAACCTCCCGATAGCTGATGACGCTGCTGACTTACGGGTGGACTGCCGTGTATCGGTATTTTCAGGAATACACAGTTCTGATAAGTAAGCCGGAGCCATTCTGTTAAGTGACTTAAATACCATCCAGCAGAACTTGAACTGGGTTCTTTCAGGGCATTTGAGCCAGTGGAGATTTTTAAGATGCTCTAAAATGTGAGAATATTTGGATGCGCCGGTGATTAGTCTTGCTGCAGTGTTGAAAACTGATTGCAATTTTTTTATTTGGTATTTGGGGAGACTTGCATATACGAGGTGTGTTCAAAAGAAAAGGTGAATTTTGAATTTTTGGCGAGCTGTGTACATTCAATTATCAGATTGACAGTCATCTTGTGGCGGTCCAGAGAAACTTCGTCTTTGACAGATTCAGCTTCTTATATAAAAAAATATTCCGAAGGCGTCGTACGTTTAAAATCAAACATAAAAGATACAAATTTATTATTTTTGGGCATTATAACCTTCCTAATTGTGATTTCAAATGCATCGATTCCCAATCAATAACGTTATTTATTTCTAATTTTTAAACTGTCAATTCATGGTGGAATTCAATTTTAATACGATTTTTTTTATTAAAAAAAAACTTTTGTAACTTTCTTTCACTTTTTTTTATTTTCAACCGGACCGATTTCACACTATCACGGGCATCTTCAGACTGGTAATTTTAAAACTAAAACGTACCATATTAGAAATTAACGGGACTCACTCCCGACATAGATGCTATATATACCATAATAATAATAATAATATTCGGATGATTTTTATAGCGCCGATTTTGTGAAAAATCACCTCAAGGGCGCTTTACAAATCTTAGATTTTGTTTTAAAATTAACAGTCTGAAGATGCCCGTGGTAGGATGAAACCGGTCCGGTCAAAAATAAAAAAAGTGGAAGAAAGTTACAAACCGATTTTAATTAAAAAAATATGTGTTAGTAACATCACGTATTTTTAATTTTATTATTATAAACCACAAATACATAATTACATACAGTGTGTAGTAGGTTTAGCAGTAAGTGTAAGAAAATACATACAGAAGTAATCATCTATATCTATATACTCGTATATATATATATATATATTTTTTTTTTTTTTTTAATTGGTATAAACGTCGGTAGGTATATCCGAGACTCTATTCCGATTGCAATTGTGTTCGGGAAGAACTTTGCAATCATCATCAGGATAGCAGCCAATAATATGGGATTTTAAAAATGGAGGATAATATTAACAAGTCTTGAACTTGAAGTATGATATCGGTGTAGATGGCGTAAATTGAACTGGTCTCATTAGCTAAGTTGGTTAAGCGGTTGCCCCGGATAGGCAGAGGTCCTGGGTTCGAGTCCCAGATGCGACTGAAATCTTTTTATTTTCTGTTGTTTTTTCGGATTCGTGTTTCATTTGGGATGTGTTAATATTATCTTCTTCAATGATTTAATAATTCGGTTACATCTAATAGTAAACCCTCTTCATCTAACACCCATCCTTAAACTAAATCACTCAAAGGTTGTTATAACACGCTTCAGACACAAGGATCAGGAGACCGGCAAGAGGGGAGGGGTTTCCTACGTGCCATCAGAATTGCAAGGTTTGTAGCACCGATAATGATGAACTTCATTCATTCGGACAAAGCCTAAACCACGTTTGTACATTTTCAGCTAGTTTCAGCACATCTCAACGAGGAAAGCCCACATTAAACTACTTGGGCAGTAGATACATATTGCATAGTAATTACAAGAACCTTCAAAAGAAACGCTGGATTTGCTACAGGTACTATAGGGGTTGCAAAGCATGTATAAATAGTGTGGGAGATACTATCGTATCTGTCAAAAATATTCATAACCATGATTTATATTGAAACGCTCCATAATTTTTTCACATTCAATAAAGTGCTTTTGTTATTTTATGGGTTTTCGTTTTTACGAGCCATGTTATGTCCCTTAAAACTTTTGTACACAAAACTTTAATTACCTACGAAAAAAAATATATTTGGAACATTCTAAAAAAAATCCTTAATATCGTGGAAAGTTTCTCTGACATCTCTGATTTTCTTTTGGTTTGAACATTTCACTTACAAACATGAAGGTAGGAGAAGTTTTTAACAATGTTGACTTCAAATAGAATAATATTTAGAGAACAAATACCGCTGGATTTTGACTTTATTAGAATTTATTCTGCCTTAAAGATGGCAAGATTGTATATTAAACTACCAATATTCTATAAAGTGAACGCCGGCTGTAATCCTACCCATATCGGACAGACTGGAAGGGCCTTTTCAACTAGTATTAAATAACATTATTCTTATGGAACTATTGCATTGAACTACCCCTGCAAACCTTCTGGAATAAAGAACTATTATTATTATTGCGCCCTTGAGGTGATTTTTCACAAAAACGGCGCTATACGAATCATCCAATTATTATTATCAAAACATCCTTTCAAATTTCGCAGAACATCTCTTAGTGAATAATCACGTGCGCTTGCCAACAACGAGCCTAATCCCTTACGTTGAGAAAGAAGAGGTTTTAGATTAAATTTACTGGAACAACTGGAGAAAAGCCAACGAAAAAATGGTCCGAATATAATGTTAATAAATAAAATAAAATAAAATAATCTATTATCCATTCTTATTTTCACGAAACTTATCAATATAATTCCTTTACATAATTCAGGTGCTTACACATTTAAATTAATTGGTTTAAATAGCATTCACGTCATTATAAAATAATTAAGAAAAAGCTGCCATTATTAAAAGCGGGGAAACCAGATTTTAACTGTAAGTACCCCATAAAATTTTAATTATCATAATTATTTTCCGAGGAATTCAATTTACACCGAAAACATTAATAAATTGTTTCAAACACCATGAAAATTAAAATTGGGTGGGAGTAAATAAAATCATATAAGTAAGTCGTTTTAATGTGGCCAAATCACAGTTTGAAAATGGCTTTGAACGCCGAAACAGCTGTCACAATAATAAAATAAAAACTAAATTTCTTGCAGAACTTAATGATAACATTACATTTGGTTTCTTTAAATTTAAAAAATATATATAGTAATCTTTTCCCGATTCCCGAGTCTAAATAGCCAAGTATTTCCCAACCTCTCTTCTTTTACACCGATTTCCTACTCCCAAGAAAAATATAGGCAAGTACAACAGAATACATAATATTTATTATTATTAAAGTTTCATGGGAAGCAATCACTTAGTGAGTAGATATAACTGAATAAAAGTATTTGTTTTGTTAAAACACCACTTTATTGGATATGTAAACCAACCTGTTTCTATTCATCCTGAACTTTCTTTGTGGTTGTAAAAATGCATTCTAAATTAATAACAGAATTATAGTAAAAAATAAAACGTTTAATTTTTGCAACCTTTTTATGTTTTGTAACAATTCAAATTATTTAATTAAATTAAAGTTTTATCTAATTTTAAAACCCTGAAGGTTCAGGCTGAACCGAAACTGGTTTATTTACATATCCAATAAGGTGATGTCAAAAATGATAAATTTTGGTTCGTAATTTTATTTATTTTGCCATTATTAAACCCATTTTCATCTTTCAGTTTTCTACAGCCTCACCAAAAGGGGGCGGCCTTCCATCCTCTACCGGGGCAGGAGGTTTATCATGGAGCACAAGTACCGGGGTAGACCCAAGAAGCGCTGGACCTGCTACAAGGCCAAGGAAGTCAAGTGTCGAGCCTTCCTACACACTCTGAATGATACCATTATTTCAATAAACTCCATACATAATCATGATGACTAGAAAAGAGTTGGTCTTACTGTTTTTAATGCATAATCTGTGCTGCGTGTTCACTCAGATTTTATCTTTGTTGTGATATTACTCGTAAATGGATCTGTTCATTTATTCATTTGTTGGCTTGTAATTAAAGTTTATTTTTTAAATTTTATAATTATTATTCTTTTGTCATTTTCATTATTATTTGAGTTTCATATTTTTATCCTATTAATATCTTCAGTCTTAATTTTCTTTGTAATTTCCCATCAACTTAATTTCATTCTCATGTTATTGGTCTTTATCTTTATTGATTTTAATTCCTCATTCAGTCCACAATGGATTGCTGATACCAACCCTGATGTATCGCAGTGAGGCATGAAACTGGCAGGGAAAGGATAAAAGTAGACTGAATGCTGTAGAAATGATATCTCCGAGACGAATTTGTGGTAAAACCATGTATGATCGTGTGAAAAATATTGAGATTCGTAAAGAATGCAAGGTTGATGTGAGCGTAGTGAGCAAGATCAAGAAAGGGACGCTTAGGTGGTTTGGGCATGTAGAGTGAATAAACGAAGAGAGGAGTGTAAGGAGAATATATGACGCGAATGCGAATGGAAGAAGAAGCCGGGGACGTCCGAGGAAGACATGGCACGATCAAGTGAATCAAATACTTGAGTCGGGCCATGTCAGAAGTCGGAATAACAGAAGAGAATGTATGAGACGTTGTATGAAAGTAAATGAAGAAAGAAGTGCATGCCAAGAGTTGTTTGGCGGTTCGTCCTCTCTGCCTACCCCTGCGAGGAATCGGCGTGATGGAGTTAGTTAATTCTTTATTCTGTGTCCTTCATCTTTGATTTCATTCTCCTATTATTGATGTCCATCTTTTCATTATTTTTTGCCCTTTACCTTTGACTTAATTCGGTTTTATTTTATTTGTGTCAGTATCATACAAAGTATCTTACTTATTTTTGGGGCGTTGTTATTAATGTTTAAATAAAAGTTTTATTGGGAGGTATGTATTGTAATAAAATATTTTATCGTGATAGGTAGTAAATTTGTGGTGGACTTTTTAAGCCCTGCTTAAACTTGGTGCTTACAAATTAATCGTGTTTCGTTTGTTTTTAACTTAAATTTTTTTATAAAAAATCTGTTCTAATTTTTGTTTTTCAATTTTACTCTTTAAATTTGTTTATACTTGTCATTATTTTTTAGATACACCTGATAAAAAAAGCTTCGCTTTCGAAACATGTTGATATTTATATATTAAACAGTGGTGTAAAAAAGAAAAATTGTAAGGTTTTAAACTTTTTGTTTTAAGGTGATTTTATATGATAAATCTCCCCCAACCCTTCCCCACCCCTCCCCCACCCTTATGGTTTTCCAACTTGTGTAATTTTTTTTGTTTTTCTTTGTATTTTTGTTACAAAGTTGCTTATTCGAACTTATCCATCAACCCATTAATATAAGTAAACCTATTCCAGTTGTATTACAATTACGAGCATATTAGGAAATGCATTAAGGAATAGACTAAGCGATCAGTTTGATTCTCTGTTATGCAAAAATGGAATGGCGTTTTAAATATTTAGTGTAATTAACTCTAATTTTATCGTATATTTTCAGTTCAATTGACCTACTCCAAGAAAGGAATTCCTTCGATTATTTGGATGGGTGAGAAGTTCATGATTGAGCATAAGTACAAGGATAAAATGAAAAAGCGATGGTGCTGCTGGCGTTTCCGAAAGGGCTGCAAGGCCGCCATACACACTGTGGACAATATCATAGTGTCCACTGTCGGCAGTCATAGCCACTAAAATACCTGCAATGCTGGGCCAGGTACGATGCAGGACTAACAATTCGGGGGATACTACGACTTGGTTATTCCGAATCATCGTTTGCGAAAACGTTGCAAGTACCCGTCAAATCAACATCACTAAATCTTATTACCCTTTACCAAAAAAATTCAGCTTTCACGGTGGTAGTCGTACCATTTGGGAATGAGCTCTATGAAGTTTTAGAAATCAATGATTATTTGAAGATTAAGGCCACTCTCTGACGGTCCTGTAGGGAATCGTCAAAAACCGGGTGCAGTAAAAACGCAGGAAATGTTTCGCGATATTTCCTCCATCGACTCTGATGGGTCTGCAGTGATTTGTAGCCGCCAGTAAATTGTCGGTATTACAGATTTCTGTTATCACATTTACCGCTGAATTTCATCGGATTCAAAGTCAAAATCGAAAAATGTCGAGTGAATCAAGTGAAGACGAGGCTCTGGTATGGTATTTATTCCTTCGAACGACACAAAAAAGGAGGAGATTTTAGGTCCACTCTACATCGAACGTAACGTTCATTGTAGGTTATTTATTACTGCCAGAGAACTGTCCAGAGATCATGTCAAATTTCGGCAAATGTATCGAATGTCAAAAAAACATTCCAAGAACTGGTCCAGCACGTTACTTCATATATGAGAAGTCTTCCTATTGCACACAAAGCTTTCTCCGTTGCGTATGCCGGTAATTTATAGTTATAAAGGTGTGCATATTTCTCTACCTCCATTATTAACCGAAAATTCATACCCGCTCCATGTTTGAATGCAAAGGATGAATGACGCGTAAACGATCGAAACGCAGTGCATAGATTTACTAAGGGCGTGTTTACCAAGAAGCTACTGAATTGTTGTCCCGCTTGTGGTATAACAGAAGTGTGTCGCGCCGCTCCCGCTTCCCCCCCGAGTCGTGAGCTAGCGCCCATGTAAATGTATGGCGCAGTGCCCTGTCATGAAGTTTATGTCGATTCCCTACCGGACCGTCAGAGAGTGGCCTAAGTGTTAATTGATTCATATAAGTTGCATATATTAATATTTAATATAAGAGATTAATCAAAGGAGCGTGGGTTAGATTAATGAATTAACTCACCAATGCTACAGGAGTTGATTGATTATATAACTATTATAGAAACTTTGATTAAATTCTACAATATAAACTAGAACATGAGACATGTAAAATGATTTAAATACTGAATAAACAGAGATAATCTAATTTATCCGAACAACGGGAAGATAATGAATTTATTAGTTAAAATCGGAGACTAAATAGGATATGTAGATGGCACTGCCATCGCTGTGATTCACGTGTTTGATGGGTGTTGAAATGGGAATTATTAGTGGCCAGTTCAACAAGTAGCTACAGAGTGATAGCCCTCTTATATAATAATATTGTTAATATTTATATACAACAAAAATTGTGGAAATCTGAAGCGGGGGACATTTGGATCTCACTCTTATTAAGATATTCGAAACGTTGCTTTTTAAACATTCACATCTGTTGCTCGTACTCACCCGGAGTTATCCCGAAATTATCGAACACACAGCGATTATCTATCCTCCAGAATATCTACGTCCAGAATATCTGATTTAACCACAAAACATCCAAACGACATTTTTTCTAGTAATTGATGATTACAACATGCTACACATCATTTGGAACTCCAACCCCGCGGAACCGACTTTTGTGCCACCACCCTCCTCAATTACCTATCTTTTTCCGATTTAACACAATATAACTCCATTCCCAATAGCCGCGGACGAATCTTAGATATTGCGCTTTGTAACACCCCAGTGTACGTCTCCTCTGCCGATTCACCTCTGTTTCACGAAAATGCACATCACAAATCCCTGACAGTCGAATTCAATAATCAGATCTCTGCAATTATACCTTCACGCCAGATGATCAAATTATTTAATAAACTTGATTACGACTTAGTTAACGAAGCTCTTAGAAATGCTGACTGGTCTTCTGTTTTAAATGCACAGGACGTTGACACCGCGCTACATCATATTTATTTAATCATTGACGCCTTAATAGCATTCCCTAGCATTGTACTAGCCCCGCCCGGTAAAATGTATATAACCTCTAACTAGATATTACATAGAGACATGTCATTGGTACCGATCCTTGTAATAATTTTCTAAAACTTTGTAATTTGTACACCACTCATTTTATATATGTTTTGGCATCTTACATGCATAATTGTCTACTACCCACCCCTCCCTACCCGATTCGATTCCTTTTGTCAAGATTGTTGAACAAGAATTAACGTTCGATCTCTACCGCTCGTCAAGCAGGTAACAAAAGGTGTTCAACTCCGTGACCGAAGCATCTGGCTAATTCTGGATTAGTGAAGTTTCAGTGAGGTGAAATAAGTGTAAGAGGATATCCACGAGCAAGGTAGGCTTATTCAATTTCCGTGGCATCCTCCTGTTTCTCTTCAGTCCTTCCTTCACTTTTTTTTCTCATCTGGTTCTCCAGATTAACTTCGCCGCCAGCCCAGAATTGGGATTCTTTCAGAGCTATCGAAACAATACATGTAATTTTTGTAAGGGATGTAAACCTTATAAACGTCACCCACCAGCTACATGTTCTATATCCATCTAACCTTAACTCTACTTTCTTTGACCTACTCTATCCCTTCACTGCGTGTTTTTATTTTTAGTTTCACACCGTGTGGATTTAAATTATCACAATGTTATTGAAATTGATATAATAACCAGTCTGAAGTTGGCTTTAACAAGCTGAAACCGGTCACGGAGAAATAAAATAAAAGTGGAAATAAGTTTCATATGTGTGTTATTATATCATTATAATGGAATTCCACCATGTATTATCAGTTTCAAAAATAGAAATATTATTGAAATTGTAAATTTAGATTGGTTTGATGAATTTGGCATCATGCCATAAGTAAATTGCTAACATTAAGTTAAATTGTAGTATGCACAGGTACTTGACGAAGCTAATGACATTCATGTACATATTTTTGTTAAATTGATGTAATTTGTTTTTTTTTTTTTATTATTATTATTATTATTACTGCAGCAAACAGGTTCTTAATCACTTATGTAATAAAATTGAACAATAAATAAATAAATAAAAATGATGTCGTAAGTTCTTCTTCACCTAAAAATATAGTTAGTGAAAGCAAGTAATACATAATATTAACTTATTTTTGCCAGACCTCTGATAATTTTATGGTAAAACTCTTACTGAGCTAAACGGGGGTTACAAAATTTATAAACTTTAACAATTTGAATTTATTTCTGCCTCTCTCATAATTTTTTTTTTTATTATTAGAATTAAGCCTCTATATTTGTTTGCAGTTATATATTCAGTCTCCAGGAGAGGCCACCCCTCCCTTCAGTACAAAGGAGGGAGATATCTGATGGAACACGGCTACGGGCACAGGGCCAAGAAACGCTGGAGGTGCTACCTCTACTACAAGAAATGCAAATCTTTTATTCACACCGTTGATAATATTATCGTGAATGCTCAAGAAGATCACAACCATGAACACGAATCCGAGATTAATCCATATGACTGCTTTCACAATAATCCTATATTCAGTAAGGTTGATTGACATTTTTGTCTCCAATATTTCAAGTTCTAAAATTATGAAAAGAAAGCCATTCAAGAGAAATTGATAAAGAAGAGATTTAAATTGAGCACATTCAGCAAACTTAATCATAACCTCAAAAAAAAATTAAGATTCCTCAAGCCCTCCAATCAAGTTTATTAAATAAATGCATGCTACCAATACAGAAGTGAACTCTAACCAAGAACGTTCAGACATTAAATTTCCATCACACAAAGAACTACACTAAATATCTCCTTGCGAAGTAGGACGACTAATCAGTGGGCCAGTATCCCCAGCAGATGACAGTTGGAATATCATCAACTATTACAGATTTTTTGGTTTGACTTAAAGAGAACAGCCGGCTTCGGATGGATGAGAGACGTACAAAATAGGTAAAACTGAGCATTTGAGGATATCCATTTATTCAGAGATGGGCACCAGCAAGCTTATGAAGAAGAATACAATTTTATTTGAAAATAGATTCGGCTTAGCAGCCTGTACGCCGTACACGTTCTTATTATGATATATTAATAATTGCATATTATTTTAAAACTTACTTTTTGTATTTCTTGGGCATTACAATTTCTAGACATTTTGCGCAGTAATAAAATTATGTAACAAAAGTACACAGTGGATAAAACGCTTCAAACAAAATGTTTATAACTTACAACTAATCAATAGAGAAGTAGTCTCCATTTTATATATTTTTTTCAATATTCACCTTTAAACTTTAATAGGTGTATTTTTTAAGTTCTTTTTCATAGTTAAATTAATACTCAACATTTGATTTTTTAAACGCCTCCAAAACGGGCAGATTCCAGGCGGAGGTGGCGAACGATGGCTGACCGATAAAGACAATTTGTATAGAGATTATTTTTCTCTTCAATTCGGAATTCCAGTACTTATTTTATTAATGCTAAACGTCTAACTTAACGATTTTTTTTTTTATAACATTAAAATTTCATACGAAAGTTGATTTTTAACGTTTGAATTTTTGTATCGCCTAAAACCGAGGAGCCATACGGTATAGCTGCCAGCTGCCGAACGCGTCTTTGTTATCTCTTTTTTTTTTAATCAAATTTTACCCCTTTTATTTTAACAAAACCTTCTCAATTACAATTTTAAAATGCGTGTATTTAAATTTGAGGGTGAATATTGATAAAGAATAAAGATATTAAATAAAAATAAAAAACTCAAATTCCCTATTTCGAAATAAACGTGGTGCTAATGTTTCTTACTCGATAGCGGTTTTATTTTAAATAGCAATAAGAAATTAGGAGTTGACAAATGCGAATTATTGGTCTTCGACATTACTTCTTATTTGTAATAAAATTTATAATTACTTAAATCTTGTGTATTTTTTTCTGCAACTACTTTAATCACTGTTATATTGGTTTTATTATTATGCTCTGCCGACAAGCTGCAGTAGCTGTGCATGTTGAGATTAGTATGATAACAAAATGTTATCTTAATAAAGCCATTACGTGCACTCTAACTATCACGTTAATTAATATGTGCTTTGTCCGACTATTTTCGTTACTCTCTAAGAATATATGATCGGTTTTATTAACACGTATTTAGTTATGCTTATTAGAATGTTTACAAAAATACACCGTTTTTAATAAATTCCCTTGATTTGAAGGTTTGGTGTTCTCGACATCTGCTAGAGGGAACCCTATATTGATCCTCCAGAATTACTCCTTCTGCCGTCAGTACGCGTCCAAATCCCGCGTGAGATGGCAGTGCTCCAAGGGACTGGGATGCAGGGCCTACGCCTGGACCGTGGGGGCTTTCATCGATTCTATGAACTTAATACATAACCACTGAATCAACACAATTGTTATGAAATGATTCAACATCAGATCAGAATGGGGTAACAAGCGTGTTGGGGATGGGAAGGACGAGTGCCAGTAATATGGTTCCAAAAAGGTAGAGACGGAAAGAATAGTGAGACACCACAATGATGAAGCAATTCAAAGATTTAAGGCTAACCTACACTACTACGGACTTTACAATTCTGTGATGCCTGAGAACAAGCTGAAACAGTTGTAATAACAGAACAGCCTGGGGGACCGTGATGCCTGATGGCGCTCGATACATGGAAGCAGAGTGCGGGGTACTCGGCTCAAAGAAGATATAGAAAAGTGAAGGAGAAAAATAAAAGAAGAGATGAGAAGAGGTGACGAGTATCCCACAAAAGTAAATATTTTACTGTGATGCCTAAGAACAGGCTGCAACCCTTCGATCATCACAACAAAGGGAGGACTATGATATACAATGGACCTCGATTCTTGGAAGCACACTGCAGAAAACCAAGTTTAAAGATGCTGAAGAAAATAATATAAAATTATAATTATCGAGATACACCCTACCCCACTGCGGCTGTCTTCCAAAATCCTGGATGCTCCAGAATCCTTCATTTTAAAAACTTTTATTTATTTACCGTATTCGATATTAACATTTAATCATCACCAACATAGCATATAACATTAGTAATTTATTACATTTCTTCCTGATAAAACTAAAAACGTATTTCTGTTCAAAGTTTTTCCCTTGTCAGATTTCATGTATCCTTCGTAAAATTGTTAGCGAACGTTGTTCAGTGAAAGTTGTAAGGTTAGAAAAAAAATTGAAATGTGGGAAACTAAAGCCAGGTAGCAGTTTTTTTTGTTATGAATGCAATTATGGCGTATAGTACAAGCCTAAACTAATTTTTTATTTTTTTCACTTTTCAGTGGTGTACATCCCATCAAAGCGCGGCCGTCCCCTGGCCATGGTGAACAACTACACATACTGCTTTCAGTCCATGGGCAAGAAACACAATAGCTGGAGATGCTCCTCCTACGACTCTAGGAGTTGCAAGGCGTGGCTCTACATACAGGACGAGAAGATCACGTCATCCAAGGGAGAGCACAACCACCCACCTCCAAACTACTTTTTGAGTAGTGATGGGAATTTCGTTAAGTTATAAAAAAAATTATGGAATATCCCGACTTATTCCACCCATTGGTACAATCATCCCTCCCAATCCACGGCCAGGTGATCGTATTTTCTACTTCTTGTGCCGTCTGCTGGTTGCTGTGAGTACATGGAAAAGAATAGGTTGGTATAAAGCTATGTTTATTGGTAATCGAGTTGGCTAAAGCTAGTTAAAAACTATTTTTTATCTTAATTATTCTTAGCGCTATATAAGTGAAGCCATTATCTACAACCGGTAATTAAAAAAAAATATTTTTATCTGGATGAATAATAAATATTTACTTTAATAATTTGTGTTTTAATTTCATGCGAATCATTTCAGTGAAATCAACCTATAATTCTTACCATAAATAAATGAAACCTTATTAAAATTATTTTCTCCTGCAGAGTTAGTAATTATTTAATTGAATATTAACTATCTTTTTTACCAGCTGTATTATTTGACTGCATTTAGATTGGTTTTTGTAAACATATTATAACACAATGTTGTATTTTATTTCAGCTGTATTCTACCCTACGGTGAATGGAGCTGGAGTGGTACTCGTTGGGAACAATAAATTTCACAAGATGAAACAAGTCGCAAATAAAGTATACTGGAGATGCGGAAAATACAAAACATACGGATGCAGAGCGACTTTACATACGATCGGTAGTATTATCAATATAATAAATGACATTCACACTCATTCTTAGGTCATCTCCTATATATATATGTATATATATATATTATAGGTCATCTCCTATATATATATATATATATATGGTGGCCGTCCAAGATTAAAACCAAGTAAGGGACATTCTGAAGAAATCGTTTTTTTCTTTGTAGCTAAAGTTGCCTACAGACTTATCCGATTCGACGGAAACATGTGAAAACATATTAAGGGGTCAATAAATGGACTCGGCTTATAGTTTTATTTAGTTTAAATGATGAGACTAAGATAATTTTTTTTTTTAATTCTTTATTAACAGTTTGCCTTTTGTCCCTTACTTGGTTTTACTTTTGGACAGCTGATAGGTTCCATAATATTAGGACACCGCAATATAATTGAAGCTTGTTGAAATGTATTCATTTTGGAATCCACAATATTAGGACACCGCAATATAATTGCAGCTTGTTGAAATGTATTCATTTTGGAATCCATAATGAAAAATGGAGCACCGCATCGGATTCCGCAAATCTTCGAACCAAATATTGAGTTGTTTTTTGTTTTTGTTGTTCTTAATCTTTATTAGTTACAAATATTTTTTATTTAATATTATTCAAATTATATATTTTTATAACATGTATGTCCATTATTACAAAATACACAAATATTTATTGATTTTATTCTTATTTTTGGTGTGAATAATCCTTGTTCATTCCTTTATAGGTTGATGTTCGATTATTCAATCAGAAGGCTCAGGTTATGCGCTGTGCGTGTCTTTTACCATTTTAGCTACACGTGTCTATATTAGTTTTAGCGTTTGTGCACGTATGGTATGCATATGCTTTATCTTTACTGATTCGGCTAATTTATGTTCCTTTTCAGCTCAATTTTCTGTATCAGAAAAAGGAAAAGCAATCATCACAGTGGGTAGCAATAAGTTCTACAAAACAAAAACCACTGGCAACAAAATATACTGGAGATGTGCATTATACAATATCTACAAATGCAGAGCAACTCTTCATACCGTATTTGATGAGATCATCTATTTAAATGAGGACCATCATCATGAGATGAACAGCAGCTCTTCCCAACATGCTATTCCACCTACAATAGTTGCGATGTCCCCATCAACTTCTGTCTTAGTCTCCCCAAAGGCTTCAGTTGCTACTCACTCTCCAACTACGGATGCGATGTTTCCATCAATGTCTGTTTTAGTTTCTCCGGGGGCTAGAGTTACTTCCCACTTGCCAACTACAGTTGTAAAAGTCCCAGCTACTGTATCAAAGTCCCCATCAACTACCATGGCAGTATTCCTAAAAGCCAAAGTTTCTACCCCCTCGTCACCTATAGTTACGATGTTTTCATCAACGTCTATGTTAGTCTCCCCAAAATCTGCAGATACAAATCCCTTACTAACTACAGTTATGATGGCCCCAGAAAAGGCTGTGTCAATGTGCTATAAAGTCAAATGTACTACTCCCTCGGCAACCACAGTTGCGATGTCCCCGTCAACTTCTGTGTTAGTCTCCCCAAAAGCTATATTTTCAAATCCTTTACAAACTACAGTTATGATGGTACCAGCAACTACCGTGTCGAAGGGTCCAAAAGCCACAGTTTCTACTACTTCAACAGTTACAGTTGATATGTCCACATCAACTTCTATGTTAGTCTCCCCAAAAGCTGCAGTAGCAACTCCTTTACAAACTGCAGTTGTAATGGCCCCAGTAAGTACCAGTTCAGGGTCCCCATTAACGATGTTTCCATCAACGTCTGTATTAGTCTCCTCAAAATCTACAGTTGTGAAACCTTTACACACAGCAATTGTGATGGTTCCAAAAAATTCTGTGTTGATGTCTCCAAGAGGTAAAGTTGCTCCTCCATCGGCTACTGCTACAGTTGAGACGACCCCGTCGTCTGCTGTGTCGATCTCTCCAAAATCTACAGTTGCAACGTTGTCATCAGCTACAGTTTCCATGTCTTCATCAGTTGCAGTCTCAACGCCCTCATCAGCTATTGCTGTACGACCTTCCCCGCGACCTCTTCCTTTACTTACTTCTTTGCTCAATTCAACGAGTCGCAACGATCGTTAAGCGCAGTTTTACAATGCACTGAATGATTTCGGTCCAAGCAGTACGTTCGGACACGGGAACTTGCAACAGTTCTGAGAGTCAAATAAAATTTAAACAAATTACCAGTAGTCCTAAAAGACGTTAAAATAAATGTTTGTTTAACCATGACGTACACCTTTGTATATGTAAATGATGTGATATAATAATCCATGGCTCTGTCATATGTAAATGATGTGATATAATAATCCATGGCTCTGTTATTAATGTGTGTTGTATTATTAATGGTTACAATGTTTACGTTTCATATTATTACCAAACGTGTTTATTGAAATTTATTTTAGAAAGAACTAGAAAAAACTTTTCTAGTCAAGAAAAACTTGTATTAATTATACCAAATATTAAAATATGTACAGTATTCATGTTATAAAACACTATTATACTTTGATTACAATATTTTAATTTACCTAAATAAAACGCTTGTATTATTATCATATGTATATTAAATGGCTATTAATACTATTGCTCAGTTTTAATTCCCAATATATTTGTAAATAAAAAAAAATCTTGTCAAATTTTATTATGTTTTATTACGACTTATGATTTTATTTACTCCCACCCAATTCTAATTTGGACGATGTTTAAAATAATTATTTATATCCGATAAAACCAATTTAGTATAAAATAATTTAAATTCTCTATTCTGTGAGATGTTAACATTTATAATGTGTTTTCCCCGTATTTAAACAGCTGTCATAATAATAACAAACTAAAATACTTGCAGAACTTAAAAATAGCATTATTTAATTTGATTTACATTAAATTTCAATATATTTTTTTATAAATTTGTTCAATGAGATGTGTGGTTAATGTATTTTGTATTAGGTACGTATGCTCTTATAACTATAGGGCACAACATTTAATTCGTATTTAACACCACTCCATATCGGTCAACTATTTTCACATAGGTTTTTTTTTTTCATTTAGCGACGACCGTTTTTAGCATTAAGAATATTTTAATGAATTTACAAATCAAATTTTCGTAAATTCGTAAAATAAGTTTTTTTATTAATCGTTCCTATTTATTTTTTTAAACATTAAATTCTAGCTAAAATACAGTATTTTCCTAAAACTAATTTGTTTAAATAGCCGAATTCTAAACATACAACTTGATACATTTTTATTTTTTACCTTCATTAAGCTACTGTTTTCAGCTCCTGATTTCTGGAACCAAATGATAGACCCCACCACAGGAGAGCCATCCGGTGTGCAAAGTGTCAATGAAGAAAAGCCCCCTGCCTACCATGGAAAAATTACCAAAAAAGAACTAATAAAACTCAAAGTAATGCGCGGAGAAGGGCACGTTAACATGGAGGGCAAAGTCATAAGACCAAGAGTCTGCGACACATCCCCCTGCAACAACTATTGCAAAATCGGGTGCCATAAACTCATTCCTCCTCGCAGACAACACCAAATATTCAAGATCTATTACTCTCTTGACTGGTCTTTAAAAAATGCATTCGTTGCTGATAAGGTCTTCGCAAAACCTTTACCTAAAAGACCTGGTAACCCGACCACCTCTGAAGAAGAAGTCACCCGGAGAAACAAGACGAGGCTATACTATCTTCCAAATGAAAATGGAATCAAACAAATTGTCTGTAAGAATTTCTTCAAGCGTACACTGGATATCAGCGATGGGAAAATTAGCTGCGTGTTGAACAGGATGTCTGGTAAAGGGGTGCTTCTGTACGATGGGAGGGGCAGACGCGATCCTGTCAAGGAAGCTAAATGAGTTAAGAAATACTACCCTTAAAAGGGGAATTAATTTACAAATTTTAATGTTCTGAAGCCAAATCTCATTCGTAGGAGTTCACTCAGACGGACGTTTTGTCGACGTTTATTTTGTGACCAGTACAGGTGACAGACTGTCACAACAAATGACCACAAGCTGTCCCAGCAACTGACGCGGTTTATAATCAGTTGCAGCTAGTTGCTGGCGACAGTTGAACACCAAAAACGCGCCCACAACCGGTGAGCGCGGTAAGGCCGGGAAGTTTGGGAAGAATGAGAGACAGTCGTACACCGCCACCAGCCGCCCGGTGTGAGGGCTGTGGACGGGCGTTGTCACTGAAAACGACAGTCGCCTGTGGCAGCGACAACTTGCTACTCATGTGAGCTGCACCATAAACATCTACAGCTGTCTACAAGAAACTTCTTTTTTATAGCCGATGACATACTGCAGCGGTTGCAACCGGATACGAGCCGAGTCAACCTGTGACTGCTGGTGGTCGATTGTCGAGACAGTCGCCCGTAATCGTCACAAAATAAACGCCGACAAGACGCTCGCCTGAGTGTATCCTAAATATCTTAGCTGTAAAGCATACAATTATGTTCTGATACACGAAAAACTCTTGATGACATATTGTTCGATGGTTCAATATGAAAGAAGGGTTTTGAAACTCATATGAAGTCGGGTAATAAATACTAGTTCTTACATAGTGGGAAATAACCAGATAAAATAAGAGAAGCTATTAAATCTCTTTTTATCTTTCGTATCCTAGACATTTCTGTGTTTATTGTGTATCTGATACAAGCAATACAAAATCTTTCTTACTCTTCAAAATTCTGTTAATTCTCTCCTGCCTACGGACCTTACAAATATATCTATTTATGGTACTTAAATTTTTACATTTATTTTATAATGCCTTCTAACCATGTTCTTTTTTTTCCCATTTTGTATGCGTGTGCCAACTCGTCAAATAAATTATTTTTTAGAAATAATTTCCTCTCTTTTCAAGTAGGTATGAAGAATAATATGTAATTCTGCTTGAATCGTTGCCTCATTATCGAGGATCGTGACTCCCACCCCAATTATTGCCCATACTGAAATAAGTAGCAACCATCGACATAATTATTTTTTGTATACAAACAATTAGCTAAAATGAATGCCTCAACGCAGGCTTGCCTAGTGAGGCATGTTGTGTAAAACTTCCAATAAATTAAACAATTGATTATTATATCTCATATTATACATCTGTTTAATTATTATTGTGAAGAATATTCCGATAAAGGTCATTATTATTATTATTATTTGCCCTGAATAACCAGGCTCCTCAGCCCTCCACAGTCCTACGCTGCATGGAATTGTTGATATATGATGGGTTATAATTTTTACGTTCTGCATTATTATCAAAATTGTTTAGTGAAATATTTATTATGGGATTATAATATAACTTTTAAGCGCCGTATTACATAATACGACATATTTATTTATGTATTATCTGTTCATTATAATACCTTTGGTACCTAAATAAAACCCTTATATTATTATCCCGTTGTTCATATTATTACTCACATCAAATGCACTGTTTTCAGATCCCGAATTCTGGGTCCAAATGGTGGACCCCACCGCAGGAGAGCCATCTGTTGTGCAAAGTCTCAAAGAAGATAACCCGTCTTCCTACCATGGAAAGATAACCAATAAAGAACTAATTAAACTCAAAGTAATGCGGGGAGAGGGCCACGTCAACAGGGAAGGCAAAGTCATAAGACCGAGAGTCTGCGACACATCCCCCTGCACCAACTATTGCAAAATCGGGTGCCATAAACTCATTCCTCCCCGCAGACAACACCAAATATTTAACACCTATTACTCCCTCGACTGGTCTTTAAAAAATGCGTTTGTTGCTGATAAAGTTTTCGCAAAACCTCTACTCAAAAGATCCGCTAACCCAACCACATCTCAAGAAAAAGTCACTGAAAGAAACCGATCTAGGCTATACTACTACCTTCCAAATGAAAACGGAATTAAACAAATTGTCTGTAAAAATTTCTTCAAGCGCACACTGGATATCAGCAATGGGAAAATTAGCAGCGTGTTGAACAGGATGTCTGGTAAAGGGGTGCTGCTTTATGATGGGAGGGGCAGACGCGATCCTGCCAAGGAAGCTAAATGAGATGAGAAATACTACGCTTTAGTAAGCGATTAATCCACAACATTCTTACCTGATGTTATACCTAAAAATACAAAAATATGGTGTGGTGATTATGTATACTCTATTACCACAACATTTATTTTTTAAACTTATTTTTTCAGTGGAACGACACATGTTATAGAAAATTATTAATCTTTAACAATCAATCATCTCCCTTTCCAATATCGCTTTACTCAATGATCAATTATTTTTAAAAAAAATACATTTTTCAACAAAACTTACATACGTTATTATTTTATACGAAACATTTTATAAATAGAAATGTTATGTACTAACCAAAAATCGTGGCTCCTTATCAGGCACAAGATCTTCTATTTTCTATGAGGTCAGTGATGAACAACCTTTTTACCCGGAGGGGCAAATTATCCTTTTTCAATTTGTTCGCAGAATAATGGGGTAGGGTACATGCAGCTTGACAAGGTTAATTTTGCAGTCAGAGTATCACTAACCTGCTAAAAAGATAACTTTTAAATGCATCAGTTTTTATCATTCTGAAATATTAAAAAACATGCTTATAGTTTTGGGCGGTTGATTTAGAACAGACAGGCAATTTTTTTTCGCCATACTTTTCGTATTTTGTAAAACAGAATGAAAACGTTGTACGAGTATATTTGATCATGGTAAATCCAGATCTCCGAACGAATTATAATTAATTAATTAAAAAATACACTTTGTTTGCACCACTTTATAAATATACATAAATATCTTCATGTTTCGACAGCAATGCTGTCATCATCAGGAATATATGAATTTAAATAAATAAATTCCAGTATAGACAAATGATAAAAATTAGAACACAAACATTTAAGAATAGACAAATTATTAACATAAACAAAAATTGATTAAAGTTGGTAAGTAATTAATCAGCTAATAAAAATAATTATAAAATATTAAATATTATTAGGAAGGTATTTTTTCGTTTGAATTACATTATATTTCATCTAGAGTAAATAATTAAACATTCCAAATAATAATTAACATTCATCAATGCATAATGTTATACAAACACAACACTTCAGTATAAGTTCTCAATGTCTCTTTATCTGATTATTATCTTTGTCAATAAATATGTATTCAATTAAATTAATGTATCATGCAATTTTATTTAGGTACCTACACTATTTTTCTATACACCTACAATACGTATGAAAAAATAAATGTTTGAGTAATGAGAGAACTTCGATAAAATACTTTTTACGGTTTTTTTTCATGTTTTTACGTTCTATTGGCGTGTTACAATTTTTAATAGAATTTTTTTCTTTTATTCAAAGTCAAATTATAAAATTATAGATAATTTACTTAGGTACCGTTCTTTCCTTACTAAAATTCTCAATAACAATTTTATGTGAAACATTGTTTTTTTGTTACCTTAAAAAAAATGTTACCCCTGAAACAGGATATTTCAGTTTTGGAATATAGTAACGCAGCCTGTAGGTCACATCTAATAAATTTTGTTTCGATTTTAGTGCGAATTCTCCCATCCAAGAGCGCGCACGGCTGCCTGTGGATCGGTGATTACGCCTACTACGCCGTGAAGGCCACGGGCCATCGAGTTTGGTGGAAGTGCAAGTTCTACAAGTACACCAGATGCCTCTGTACGGCCACCCTCATTGATGGACAGCTGGTCAAGAAGAAGGGCAGTCACAATCACACCTCCCCGCAGGAAGCTGACAAAATAATTACATAAAAACGTGTTAATAACTGTTTTCATAATTAATATCGTATAAAAAAGACGAATTATCTCCCCTGTGAATAAAGAAATAAGAATTTTATTCAAGTTTTTTTTAACATTTTAGATTCACGGCTCGTTTCAGGATTCGTTCATGATTGGAATTCAAATGATTTGTGTTTTGTAGTTTTTTCGTAAGCACTCGTTTCTCGCTGTTTGGGTGGGCATGCTTGTGTATACTTACTGAAAGCCTAAATGAATCTTTTCATTGTAAATGAATCGAATCAAATCAATTAACTCACAATGACGTCGACCAAACAGTCCACGCATTACACACATTACTAACTAGCAAATGAATGATTAGGTCGTCATAGGGGCTAAATCAAGTGTATAATAATAATTGTTCATTTTTATAGCGCAGCTTTGTGAAGGTTCACCTCAAGTTCGTTTGAAAATCAATTTTGACTATAATAATATATTCAGGCCGTTATCTCAGGTGTAGCACGCCATTGAGAACAAGACTATTGAAATATCGAACTTCATACTACTACCGGAAAATATTACCAATTCAAATAATAATTACAGAAATGTTTAAAATTTTCTGACATGTCAAGAAGTAGTCTATCCAATGAACATAGTTGCCAATTTCGTAAGTAATTAATAATACCTTTTTTTATTCCGGGCTCCATGCAAGGGTTGTGCAATGTGCCATGTGTATTATGCAATTCAAAGAAATCAATTCACTGTGAATTTCAAAAATTAATTATATTTCATTTTGCTTAATTGAAGTTTGTTAGGTAAACACTAGAAATGGTAACTCTTTATACCCGATATATTTTAGTAATTTTAAGTGCGTGTACTGTATATTATACCTTCTTATTATTAGTAAGTGATTAGATTAAGTGATATTTATTATTTCTAAATAAATGTATAAGTTCTCGTGTGATTATATCATTTACTTCCTTTAAACTTTCCAATCATCGAATAAAATAAAACATGTTTCCTTTTTTCCTAGAATACATTTTATCAAATCCTCCATTTATTTTATTGAAAAATGTTTAAAAAATAAAACAAATAGTTTTACTAATAAATTATAAATCATCGTAAATTTTTTAGCTGATTGAAGAAAACAAAACATTTCAATTAAAATACCAAATACAGCGAGTTATTTTATTCTCTACGTGTTTTTCTTTATGCTTCACACTGTTTCTTCTGTTCAATCATTTGAACGACGACGATGATGTATGAAGCTGTGGCGGCCACTAGGGATGACACAGATGATAAATCAATCGGAATTCCGTAAACTTCCATCCTGTCACTGCTTTTTGTCGCCATGTTAACGAATTTCGAAAGGTCTTTGAGTCTTTCTGTAGCTGAAAGGGATGAAAAAAATCATAGAATGCGGTCACAATTATGTAATATACTTAGTCATGATATTAATTATTTTCTTGTAATGACATTGATAACAAAACAGAGAATCAATATTACCAAAAACAAAATTCATACTACAATAATTTATCTATGGTGTAAGATACTCAAATGTCAGTTGTCTATGCACTCGGTAGCTACATAACATGTTTTTATACATTTAATTTTTTGTATGCCGAATTTATTCTATTGTTTTTAATTTGGGTTTCCAAAATAGAAAAAAATATATGTAACCCAACAATATTATTTATTTGGTTTTATCACTGACTAACTAAGTGACTCTCCTTGGTACCTACCTAATATGCGAACATAATAACGATATGGCAATAATATTTTTACAGTTGGAACTATCTATGAAACTATTGTCTAACGTCATGTTATAAATATTGAATAGTGTCGTCAATTCTCCCTCAATATTTACGTGTTTTCGTTTAAATAAAGTGCATTATTTTGTATTTCCCTAAGTTTCTTTTTCAAAATTATATACAACTGGAAATATTTAATGTTAAAATGATCGCCACTCAAAGTAGATATGTACTAAATGGCTCTAGTGTCCAAAGTTATATCAAGTGAAGAATATGATTGCTTGATCCGGAAGCTGTGACGTAGGAATTCTTACTGTATAGGTTATTGGATGTAATATCGTCCTTTGGAGGTAAATCTCACTAAGCGCCATACTAGACATACTATACTAGCTGTATGGACACATAGTGACTTTGGCCTCGATAATTGTGACGATAATGTACCCGATAGACTAAGCAGCGATTCCTAACCTTATTTGAAGTAAGAAAGGTAGTCGTTTTATTTAAAAATTTTAATAAAAATTTGTTCCACATGTTGTCGAGGTACCTGGAGAGCAACAGATCAATAACTTGGCAAGAATGCTCTTAGTCCTGCTGCATTCCATCTTTAGGGTCTCGGTGGCAACCACACCGCTCAGCATGATAAACGTGCAGTGAATCATCCACAGTACTTGGGCAATCTTCTCCCAAATGTTGTATGTCTGAATCAAGAACGGAAAAACTTCTTAACGATTTTGAAGGATTTCGATCACATGGCATTTAAAAAAAAAGCTTTTTATCTATAGTGTCGACTTATTATGATAGTCTAATATGACTTATCTTTCTTTGTGTCGAATGTATGAAACGTTGTATGAAAGTGAATGAAGCAAGAAGTGTATTCCAAGATCGAGTTGTTTGGCGGTCCGTCCTCTTTGTCTACCCCTCCGGGGAAACGGCGTGATGGTTAGTTAGTTGGTTAGTTTCTTTGGGTCGAATGTATGAAACGTTGTATGAAAGTGAATGAAGCAAGAAGTGTATTCCAAGATCGAGTTGTTTGGCGGTCCGTCCTCTCTGTCTACCCCTCCGGGGAAACGGCGTGACGGTTAGTTAGTTGGTTAGTTTCTTTGGGTCGACTGTATGAAACGTTGTATGAAAGTGAATGAAGCAAGAAGTGTATTCCAAGATCGAGTTGTTTGGCGGTCCGTCCTCTCTGTCTACCCCTCCGGGGAAACGGCGTGACGGTTAGTTAGTTGGTTAGTTTCTTTGGCTCAGTTGTATACATATATGTTGAATAGAAGAAAGGTAAGACACGAATCGACTGAATCATCTCCAGTACTTAAATTATAGGTACCAATTAAATAACAAGATTGTGCATGTATAGTGGTAAACGTGGGGAAAAGAAAGATACAATATTGAGAGGGAGACAACAATATAACAATAGAAGCATACATTACAATATACATAATTAAGTATACTATGGGAAAACCACGAAAGACAAAGGAGGTGGCAGATTGTTTGATGGGAGAGAGAGTTGGAGGTGAACGGAAGTATGTTTAAAATTTGACTATAAGTTAATTTCTTTCGATTATTTAGTAGATGGTTATTATTAATTTTGACTGTTTTTTTTTTTTAATTTATTTCCAGTTCTTCTTTAACCGTAAGTTATTTAACCGTAAGCCTATTCTATTTCCATTCAACTTTTTTCATTCAATTCATCATGTCAATCCACAAAGCGTTTGCTCATTGTAAAAAATCTTCAAAAAAAATTATACAGTTAAGGCATAAATATATAGTTTCCCTTAAGGCCACCACAGCATAAATGCTAAATGTAGATGTATATTTACTATTTTATGTCATCTTGTTATTTTTATATATATATATATATATATATATATATATATATATATATATATTTGTTATTTCTTCCTTTTGTATTAATCATATTCTGTGTTCTGTTTTATATGGCAAACAGTGTTGTACCGCATCGCTGTTCCGTTGAATTAAGTAATATTTATATTAATGTTTAATATTAAAGTTAATAATTACGGATCTTAAATTTGATTTAATATATATATATTATAAATAATAATAATATTATATATATATATATATATATATATATATATATATATATATATATATAAAAAGCTCAGTGCATTTTGTTTAATACGTGTTTTACGTGTATCTTGTTTTACGTGGGTTCGCAACCACGAATTTATAAATATATTAAAATATTAAAATGTTTTTCATACCCTTTCGCTGGTGAGGTGATACAAAAACGTATTTGAAACAAATATGCATGTCAAAAACACATTCATGGACAGAGTTAGAAACTGAAAAGTAAAAAAAAGATTTATTTTATTTTAAAGCTATTAATTTGAATAAGAAAATATATTTTCAAAATACAGTAACATGGCGAGTTTCGTAACACGTGACTTCGCAGGTATGTTAACGGTAAATCACGAAAATTATAAAAAAATCTGAGCAAAGGCTATATAACATTTTACACCCAATTATCCCATTTCAAACATCTCATACCTACGCGCGTTTACTTTTGCGGGTTTTGGAAATTCTAAACACTTTTTATCCATAAATGGCATTATATAAATGTTTTTGCTTGTAAAATTCAAGTTACGTAATGGTCTACGGAACGCATTACTTATATAACTCGAGGTGTAACTGTATTCATTTACACTCTAAATTACATAGATATAATAATTACGTACAATGTAGTAATTAAATGAAAAGACACTTCGTATGAATCCACTTATATTTTTTTCTTACCAATATTCCAAAACGCGAGATCACTGAATCCACACACTCCGACAAAATGTTATATACTTTAAATATTTTTTGTAGATCCTCCTCATTTTTGGTTTTTTCTGTTTTTTCAAACCATTCTATGTGATAATATTTATGATAGATGTCAATGGTTTGGAAATCAATTTCTTGAAACTGTTTAGAATAATAAGAATTGACTCTGCCAATGTTACAGAGGCTTTCATTTAACGAATAAAATCCCAATGTGCAAAAATATATTTCCACCACGATTTGCAATATCATGAAATCAACTGATAAATTTCGAATGCTTATTAAAAGAAAACCCTGTAGCCCCAATTCAATAGCAGTATAATTGTAAGCAAGCATAGTATGGAACAAGTAACCCGCGAAATAAATTAAGTAAGCCGCGAGAATCCTTTTGATCGCCATGGATTTAAAGTGTTCACTCTCGTACATTTCATTGTAGGCTTGATTGAGGTTGATGTATAGTTGTTCCTTTTTATCGGCATAAAAACACTCCAATATAATTGATAATATGATAACTGAGGCTTCTACAATTTCCAACGAAATGTCGACGATTTTCAAAATGACCATTTGCTCACTGCAGGTTTCTCCAGTTTTGATCCGATGGACCGCAAAAAAGACATACACTGACGTTATTATTGCCGGATAAACTAGTCGTTTTGAACCTTTATTACTGATTTCATTATGTGAATATTTGAGTATTTGGAATCCAAAAAGCCAATACATAAATAATATCATTTCTGTGAATAATTTAGTAGATGGTTTTCCTATAACGTTGTTCATTGTACTTTAGTATGTTTTACCGTTAACCAATATTATAGGAAATTTATTTAACGAAAAAAAAAATTATTTTGAAATCAATACATTTATTAAACGATCAACTCACATTGAGTGTGTTCACGCGAACACCCCTACTCGTCCTTACTTTTCAAAGAAATTAAATTATGCACTTCTATTGAATATATTTTAAAACTTAACGTAATTAATAACTTGATGCTTTCGTCATTAATAAGGCTAATAAAAAAATGACAGTACTTCGCTTTAACGAAGTGCTTTTTTCAATGAAGGTTTTTTTTACACAAATGTTTTCATTTGTATGAACATCAAAGTGATTGGTTGGTCTTCTTGGGGGAGGAGGTTGGTGGGGGGGGGGTGGTTAGATAACGAGATAGTTCATTATTATTCCTAGTCCAATTTTATTAATATTAAAAACACTCACGATATACACCGATAATGATTTCATTTTATTAATAGCATATGTGTTTATTAATAGCATATTCCCCACCTTCCTATTCCCTTCTCCTTCCCCTCCCCAATACCTTCAGCTTCACAATATTCCCCAATTGGGAATGCCATAGTCTCACTGGCTCCAGAGGTTGGGATCAGTTGGGACTCTTGTGCGGTATTAATAAAAAAAATAAAATAATAATAAATGAAAAATAAAAAAATAAAATAAATTAAAAACAATAAAAAAAGTTAAATGGTTTGTATTGAGATTTATGAATCCATTTGGAAAAATAAAATTGTGTAAGAAGTAATCGCAGCGGTGATAGAATATACCAGCGTAAAATCCACCCGAATGGCTCCTCCAATCACGAAAACAAGTTTTCTTCTAATCAAGAACTCGATTAATTTTTCTATGTCCTTTTGGTGCTTTTGGTCTGCAAATTATAAATGATTCAAAACGTATTTCATTTCTGCTTGGTGTGTATGTTATATCTAATAAATAAAAGGGTAAATTAATCCAACATACCTTTGCACTCCAGCAGGGCAACTTTGCAAGCAATTTGTTTTGTCCTTTCGATCTCTGAATTGAGGGTCTCTACGGCAAAAGCTACGCTCACTATAAACCACCCATTCTCTGCTAACCACACTCCTGCTACCAACATATCAATCTGGAATAAATACCAACGTACTCATTATATATGCCTACACATTTTCTAGTATTCCATATTTCATATTTTACGGGTTCGCGGTTTCCATTCTTTAAATCTTAATCTTTTAATCGATCAACGCGACCTTCAACGTCAAGAAATACTTATTGTAAAAATGGGCCGTGAAAATTACTTTAAAAAAAGATAAGTTGCATCAGTATAATATTCAGCATACCACGTGTTTATTAACGATCATATCACTTATGTCTTACCCAGGTTATATGAGCGGGTTTTTTAAAGTTTAGGTTGACCATTAGCGCAAATGATAACGACGATGTCATCAATATTGGCAAAAACTGAAATTGTGAAATTTTTTTTAATAATATGGATTCCGATCAATTAATAATAATAATAACAATAATAACGATGATGATGATGATGATGATAATAATAGTTCTTTATTCCAGAAGGTATGCAGGGGTGGTGATAATAATACAAACAAAAAAATAACAGTTAATAACAAAACATAAAATAAGAGAGTTAATTGAGGGAATTAATTGAAGATGATATTAACAGTTCTTAGAAATCGAAGTACGATTCCGATAAAAATAGACGGATTCGGGCAGCCGTAGCTCAGTGGATTCGAACGCAAGGTCCTGGGCTCGAGTCCCAGCTGCTGCTGTTATCTTTCTCTTTTCTGTGTCTTTTCGGTTTCTTGTTTCAGAGTTGTTAATATTATCTTTAATGATTAAAAATATATTACAATGACGTTTATAAGCTTCAATAAGTTATTCCAAAAAATTAAACTTTTTATTTATTTACTTACCGTGTATGTAAAGCGTAAAGATATTAATTTTATATTGTCACTAATCATGTCATAAATTTGAATACAATCAATTTTAGAATTTCGATTTATTTCGAATAACTGGACGTTTTTGTCTCTCGGGTAAAGGGTAGTTCTGCTAAAATCAATATTTGTGTCGTGTTCCATTATGGTTTGGGAAAAGTGTGAAAGAACGGTCTCGTTCAGTAATGAAACGTAGTGATTGCAGGCGGTTATTTCCGTTAATATGTCCAAAATAGTCATAGCTATCATCGATGTTCTTACGGAAAAATAAATTCCGTACCAGGATTTATACCAAATTTTGGTGGAGCAGATAATTTGAACCGTGTTCATTACAACTAATGTAATACAATTCTTTGTGGTACGAACGAGGAATTCATATTCGTTAAATGGTTTCGATGAAAGCATTTTGTGAATTTCTAGAAATTTGCGGTGCACTTGTATTTTTTCGTTAACATGTATGAAAGATTCGGATATAATCGATAAAACTACGCATAACGTAGAAACAATCATGTAACCAACGGAAGTTACTTGATGAGTTACGGAATATTTTGGATTGTATCTGAAGTTGGTTTCGACCACATGTTTGATATCTGCAAGGAAAAAAAGCGTCGCAACCAAAAAGCAGTAAAATCGTGAAACTGATTTATTCTTTTTAAATGTCCCATCAAATAACATTGCTTCAAATCCAACTATTTGGTAAATGATTTGTTTTGTACTCAACAAAACATTTTGAATATCCTTCATATTATTAACGATTGTTTCTCGTGAATAACATGAAATAGGTAACTTCTGGGTTATGACTTATTCAGAACTTCGTGGCTTTTTAAATGATGAAACTGACATATAAATTGTGTTCATCTACTTGTAATATACCACTGTCATAATATTATGTATACGTACTCATTTAATGTTTTAAAATAATATGTCATTTTTGATGTCAATAATAATTGTAAAATGTTTTTGTATTGTGGTCATCGTTTTATCCAAATGACAATTTTATAAAAATCGTCCAACATGTGAAATGAATGTATTATTGAAATCAAACTTTTCGTTCATATTAAAGTATGATAGTCAAATTTAATTCATTTACATGGAATCCCTCATTACGTTAAAATAAAATATTTATGAAAGCGTACAGCAACGTTTAAATAAAGCACAGAAAATTTTGCATTCTTCCAAAATATTCATTAATATTGTTTCTATTTTTGTGTGCATTTCGAACCCGGATATGGAAACGAGATTAGCGAATATTTGGGTTACTTAAACCGTCTTCAAGAGCCGTTCTTTTTACCACTGTTCCCAGGATCATGGCATCTAAAAAGCAGTCTTTTCCCATTTAGACGTTACTTTGCTTACACATCTTTTAGTTCATTTGGAATTATTGACGATACTAAATAAATTTAGGAAAAATATATATAAATGCTTTTTTTCTCTCCTGTTACTTTTTACCTACCGAGATGATTATTCTTTATTTATTTTTAACATTATTAGAGATACTTCAAAGGGAAGTATAAACCAACGTTTTTCAACCGAATGCAAATAAAAATGATAGGTTTAATAACATGTATATGAAGGTTGTTTTTATAAAATGGTTTGTCGAAATTACCCCAAGCATTGAAAGAAGTTAACATTCCATGGCCTACGTGTACGATACACATGCGTGCTGAACCCATTCATGCGGAAGTTCAATTTTAGGTTTCTGGGTTATAAAAGCCATGTTTTTTTTATGTGAGTACCGCACAAGCGTACCTACCAATCCCAACCGTCTGGAGCTAGTGAGACTATGGCATACCCAATTGGGGAGTGCTATGAGGTTGAGGGTAATAGGAAAGGAAGGAGGTCTAGTAAGATAAAGGTGGGGAACTACCTTTCTATTCAGATCTGGTCACCAAATACGGCTAAAGCCATTTCAAGCAACGTTTCGATTCTGAATGGTTACCATTCTGGAATTGGCGATACTAAAAGTATCTACCACTCTGGAACTTGCGGCAAATATAGTATATTTTATATTTTATCAATATTGGCAAATACTGAAATTATAAAAAAAGTTGCATAAGGTTTTAATTTATTTACCCTTTAAAGTAATTTTACATTGTTTTTTTTTATTTACCTACCGTGTATGTTAAGCGTAAAAATATTATTTTTATATTGTCGCTAATCAT
The DNA here is from genome assembly GCA_022606495.2 of Halesus radiatus. Classification (NCBI taxonomy): domain Eukaryota; kingdom Metazoa; phylum Arthropoda; class Insecta; order Trichoptera; family Limnephilidae; genus Halesus; species Halesus radiatus. The sequence goes on from JAHDVE020004240.1 coordinate 286,330, forward strand.
GTCATAAATTTGAATACAATCAATTTTCCAATTTCGATTTACTTGGAAAAACTGCACTTTTTTGTTTCTCGGGTAAAGGGTAGTTCTCCTAAAATCAATGTTTGTGTCTTGTTCCATTGTGTTTTGAGAAAGGCGTGAAAGAAAACTCTCATTCAGTAATGAAACGTAGTGATTGGAGGTAGTTATTTCAATGAATATAACCAAAATAGTCATAGCTATTACCAATGTTCTTACGGAATAATAAATTCCGTACCAGTGGTTATGCCAAATTATTGTCGAACAGGTAATTTGAACCATATTCATTACGACGAATGCAATACAATTCGCTGTGGTAAGAACGAGGAATTCAGATTCGATGAATGGTTTCGATGAAAGCATTTTATGAATTTCTAGAAATTTGTAATTTGTATTTAACGTAGAAACAATCATGTAACATACAGCAGTCACTCGATGGGTTACAGAATATTTTGAATTGTATCTGTAGTTGGTTTCGACAATATGTCCGATATCGGCAAGGAAGAAAAAATCGCAACCAAAATACAGTAACATCGTGAAAATGATTTTTTTTTTTTAAATGTCCCATCAAACAACATTGCTTCAAATCCAATTTTTCATATTTTCAACAGTTTGTTTTCGCGTATAATAAACATGAAATAAGTATGTTCGGAGTTATGACCTTTTCAGGACTTCTGACTTTTTATATGATTAAACTGAGCAGGTGGACAGTTGCTCCATATCACTTGCTATCTAATAAATTGTTTTTACCTGCTTGTAATGTACCACTATCGTAATATTATATGTATTTTAACATAATATGTCAACTTTTATGGAATTAATGGTATAAAGTGTTATTTTATTGCCGTCATCGTTTTATCCGAATGGCAATTTTATAAAAATCGTCCAATATGTGAAATGAATGTATTACTGCAATCAAAGTTTTCATATAAAATTTTAAACATTTCTAAAAAGTCGTTTAATTTCAAGTGTGATATTAAAATATTTTACAAGGAAATATCCCTCATTATGTTAAAATATTCATGAAAGTATACCGTTTAAAGTACAACGTTTAGAAGCACAGAAAATATTGCATTTTTCTAAAATATTTCTTTTTATCGTTTCTATTTTTGTCCGCATTTCGTATTTGAGTATGGAAACAAGAATCTAATATTTGAGCTATTTGAACCCCCATCGACAGCCGTTTTTTTTACCATTGTTACCAGAAATTTTCGTCTTAACATCTGTGTTTTCCCATGTAAAAGACGTCAGTTACTTCGTTTGCACAACTTTTAGTTTTTAGTTCATTTAGAATTAATGGTGCTACTAAATAAATTTTTGATTTTTTTTATTCCTTTTGTTCTGTGCTTGGCTTTATACTTACCGAGATGATTATTCTATTTTTATTATTGGAGATAGTTAAAAACGATGTTTAAACCAACTCTGTCAACTGAACGCAAATGGTCATGAATGTCACTCCTGAAATGGTTGTAGGCGCGACTAAGTAAACCGCCTTAGGTAAAACTATAGGGTACGACGCCATAGGTATTGAGCATATAAATACCGCAAGAGATCAGCTCTATAGTATTTTAGCCGCCGTATACTCCAGCTTCCTGAGACACACACATATGCCGATTGACATGAGCCAAACTGTCATCATACCAATCTTGAAATCCAATTAACTGGATTCATCGATATTGGGAAATTACCGACCGATCTCCTTGTCGACAATGATTTTAAGACTATTCGAAAAACTCTTATTCATGCTTATAAAAGACAAACTTTCTCCCTTGGATAACCAATTCGGCTTCAATAGGGCTTCATTAACTGATATAACAATTTATGGAGTCAAACAAACAAAAGCCTACTATAGAAAAATAAAAACAACCGTTTATGGGTATTTTCTAGGCCTTAGCAAGGCTTTCGATCATGTTTCTCACCTTTGGATTGGAAAAAAATCATAAAGTGTGGGCAACAGAAAAATCTTATCCAATGGGCAGGAGCTTCTTCTAAACCCCTATTTCTTAAAAGCGGAGTTAGGCAAGGGGTAGTATGTCTCCCACTATATTTAATTTATACACAAATGACCGTCTACAAGAGCTCAAAGATTCACGAATTTTTTGCCATATCTGCGGAAAAAGGAGTTATTACTCCGCGGATTAATATGATTAATATGATGAGACGACTTGTGCGAACATGCGAAGAGTGCGCAAACTCACATAAGTTCCTGTACTTTATAACTCCCAAAAATCAGTTGTCGTTGTATTTAACCACAAGAAGGAGCCACTGAATACCCCACCAATCTGGTTAGAAGAAATATACTGCGTATGGCCACACAGGTTAAATACCTGGCACATATCCTTATAGGAAACATGGACGATATGGAACGACAAAGAAGAGGCATTAATAGAGGCGGTTCTTCCACTGTAGCGACGATGTCAGGAAACTGCTATTTAAGACATATTACACTGCCCTATACGCATTTGAGCTGTGGACGCAATACTCGCAGCACAATGGGACAAGCTGAGGGTGTGTTACAACAACGCATGCAGGCAACTTCTACAACTTCCAAGGTTCTTCAGTGCCTCTACGATGTTCAGTCAAGGGAGGGTCCACTCATTCCTCGCCTTACTTCGCCATCGACTAGCCAGCTTCTGGGGCAGGTCACGGAAGTCAACCAACGCCATTGTCGTGGCTGCATAAGAGTGGCTCAGCTCTCCACTCAATGAGCGATGGATGCAGATGATGCGGCTACCACCCTGAAAGGCGATTCCTTAATTTATTTTACGTTATTAACTATTATGTTTTTCATTTTCTATCTATTGTTTTCATTTTCATTTTTATTTCATTTTCTTTTTATGTATGTTCATATTTTTATATAATTTTTTTTAATGTACCATATCTCGTTTAATATGGCAGATTGGGCTACACTATCTACCCAGTCATGTTGGTTTAAAATTCTAAATAAGTAAATGAAAATCGTATCATGTTTTATGAAGGCTCCACAACAACACCGTTGAATGTCCATGTACAGTGAATAAGAGATATCTGCATTTAAAGATAAAACGGTTGAAAAACACGGGTGTTGAGAAGTAATTGAAAGTATTTAAATCAAGTATTAACATTATAATAGCACTATATATAGCCAATAAAAAAATTATATAAATATTACATTATATAACAAATATCAAAAAAAAATGTCACGCGATGTTTCCATTGCAAAACTGTTGATTTTCCACATTGACGCAAATTCAAGAACGATGATTATCCATTTTACCTCCTTATCCTGTTTTTTTATTTATTCATCTTCTTACGGTCCGGTCGAAAATAAATAAGTGGAAAAAAGTTACAAAGGTTTTTTAATAATAAAAAAATTCATTTTAATATGGAATTCCACCATGAATTGACAGTTTCAAAATTAGAAATAATCATCTTACTCTCTTATGTTTGCAGGATGGGAAGGATTGTCGTAGTATTCTGTTTTTATTTATTCATCTTATTCTCTTATGTTTGCAGAATGGGAAGGATTGTCGTAGTATTCTGTTTTTATTTATTCATCTTACTCTCTTATGTTTGCAGGATGGGAAGGATTGTCGTAGTATACTGTTTTATTTATTTATTTATTTATTCATCTTACTCTCTTATGTTTGCAGGATGAGAAGGATTGTCGTAGTATTCTGTTTTTATTTATTCATCTTACTCTTTTATGTTTGCAGGATGAGAAGGATTGTCGTAGTATTCTGTTTTTATTTATTCATCTTACTCTCTTATGTTTGCAGGATGAGAAGGATTGTAGTAGTATTCTGTTTTTATTTATTCATCTTACTCTCTTATGTTTGCAGGATGAGAAGGATTGTCGTAGTATTCTGTTTTTATTTATTCATCTTACTCTCTTATGCTTGCAGGATGGGAAGGATTGTCGTAGTATTCTTTTGTTTCATGCCGAAGAAACTGCAAGTATTTGTATTTTTCAGCCGATATCGGTAGTCTGTGGTCTTTTACCGGGCCGAGTTGTTTGAATTTACCTGTATTTCAGCCGGCTTTTGCAGATTTGAATGAAGCTGGTGTGTTTAACACTGGACTACCATAGAGTATTGTTGAAGTTCTTATGGAAGATGAATCGAGGATAGTCCTTGACTAATTTGAGTTAGCATACAAGCCTCGTAGGAAATGGGCATTTGTTTTTGTAAAATGGTTTGTGGAAATGACCCCAAGCCTTAAAAGAAATTAGCATTCTATGGCCTACGTGTACGATTCACATGCGTGCTGAACCCATTCATACGGAAGTTCAATTCGAGGATTCTGGTTTATAAAAGCCATGTTTTTTATGTGAGTACCGCACAAGCGTACCTACCACCCCAAACCGTCTGGAGCTAGTGAGTCTATGGCATCCCCCATTGGGGTATGTTGTGAGGCTGGAGGTAATGGGGTGGGAAGGAGGTGGGGTAATATAAAGGTGGGGAAGTACCTGGCTATTCAGATTCGGTCACCAAACACTGCTAAAACCATTTCAAGCAACGTTTCGATTCTGAATGGTGTTCTTTAATCATTGTGAAATTGGCGATACTAAAGTATCTACCACTCTGGAACTTGCCGCAAATATAGTATTTTTTAATTTATATTAATAAATTGTGAAATAACACAAATCAATCAAATAAAATGCCCCTACTCGTCCTTACTTGTAAGCGAAATTAAATTATACACATCTCTTGAATATGCTTTAGGACAACTTTATGTAATTAATAGATTGATGCGTTTGTCATTAGTGAGGCTAATAAAAAAATGTTGCTTTTGGCAGTAGTAACTTCATTTTAACGAAGTGCTTTTTTTTGTTTACACAAATACTTTCATTTATACAAACATCTAAGCGATTCGCGAGTCTTCTGGAGGGTGCGAAGGGGGGGGGGTTCGACAATGAATTATTACATGATTATTTATTATTATTATTATTTAAAATTTTATTACTATTAAAAACACTCATTATATTAATTACATTATTGAAAAGTTATATTTAGATTTATGTATCCATCTGGAAAAATATAATCGTGTAAGAAGTAATCACAGCGATGATAGAATATACCATCGTGAAATCCACTTGAATGGCTCCTCCAATCACGAACATAAATTTTCTTCTCATCAAGAACTCCATTAATTTTTCTATATCCTTTTGGTGCTTTTGATCTGTAAATTATAAATGAGTCGGCGCGTATTTCATTTCTGCGTGGTGTGTATGTTATATCTAATACATAAACGGATAAATTAATCCAACATACCTTTCCACTCAAGCAGGGCAACTTTGCAAGCAATTTGTTTTGTCCTTTCGACCTCTGAATTGAGAGTCTCTACGGCAAAAGCGACGCTTACTATAAACCACCCATTCTCTATTAACCACACTCCTGTTACCAACATGTTCATCTGGAATAAAAAACCAACGTGCTCATAATATTGACACGTATTCGCTAGTTTATATTTTTCAGGCTTCCACTTTTTTAAATCTTATTCGTTGAAACGATCAACGTGGTCATGAACATCAACGTCAACAAATGTTTCTTTAATGGCTTTGTAAATTTAAATACAAATAAATAAATAAAACTGCTTTATCATGAAAAATATAAGATTTTATATATCACGAGTTCATTAACAGGGTGGCCACAGACCTGGAAAACCGGGAAAACCGGGAATTATCAGGGAATTTTACCGAACCGGGAATTATCAGGGAAATGTCAGGGAATTTCAAAATATTTGTAGAATATCAGGGAATTCCAAAAATAAGACGATATTCGTTATTTTGCGATTTGTGAAGTCCCTAAGTTGTGTTTTATTACTGTTACTAGACTAGCGGCGTGTGTAATAAAAGATATGCCGACAAAGACAAACTAGATAGGTAAGTCTTTTTTTATTATTATTTTCATAAATAGCCCTTGCAACATGTCAATAACCACCCGCCTTGGTTTATCCCCTATACTATTCTAGTAGGTGCGAAATCTGTAAAGAAGAAGCTAGCAAAATTTCGCGGTCGATATATGTCACAGCCGGCCTTTCAAATTCAGATAGTTAATGCAAATTCGTAAAAATAAGAATTGATTTTCGCGCTAAATCCTGTCGCGGCCGACCCTTTAAATTCAGTTAGGTATTCGAACTATATTCGTAAAAATATGGTAAATTTACGCCTAAATCGAAAATTTCGCAGCCGATTTCAGATGCAGTCGGTCCTTTAAATTTAGATATTCAAAGTAAATTCGTAAAAATACGATACATTTCCGTGTAAATCGAAAAACCGCGGCCGAAATCAGTTGCCGCCGGCATTTCAAATTCAGATATTCGAAGAATGTTTGTAAATATATAACATATTTCTGCGTAAATCGGAATTACGCAGCGAATTATCATCGGGGCCAGCCCTTTTATTTCAGATATGCGATGTACATTGGTAAAAATACGATACATTTCCGTGTAAATCGAAAAACCGCGGCCGAAATCTGTTGCCGCCGGCATTTCAAATTCAGATATTCGAAGAATGTTTGTAAATATATAACATATTTCTGCGTAAATCGGAATTACGCAGCGAATTATCATCGGGGCCAGCCCTTTTATTTCAGATATGCGATTACATTGGTAAAAATACGATATATTTCCGCCTAGTTTAATAAAAATAAATTACGAATTAACGAATTTCGAATTAAAAAACACATTTTGGTAAATAATCCATAAGCCGCCACGTTTTTAATAGGCATAGATATTGGAAATTACACTTAGTTTCAACTTAATCATAAATAAACTTCTAAGTCGGGGCTGATGAAAAAATATGCACATTATATCATCACTACAGGTGAATTTTTGTATGAATTTTTTTTATGCCTATCGCCTATCTTAATGCCTTTTCATCTTAATGCCTTATATTAATAATGCCTTATGCTTATATAATATGCCTTAATGCCTTATGCTATCTTAATGCATTTATGCCTTTTCGCCTATCTTAACAAATGGGTTGCAATCTTTGGAGCACAGACGTCGGGTGGGAATGCTGTCCTTGTTCTACCGGTATTTTAATGGAAGATGCTCCGAGGAACTAGCGTCATTGATCCCTTCGGCACCGGTGCATAGTCGGGAAACACGCCAAACGCGCGCCCAACATTTGCACACGGTTGACATTTGTCACATGAGAACGGGTCGCTTCTACGACTCGTTCTTGTGTTCAACAGCTCGGCTGTGGAATGATCTGCCGGCCTCTGTGTTTCCTCCATCCTATAACATGGGTCTCTTCAAGACCCAAGTTCACTCCTTCCTATCCTCTAAAATCCCTCCACACAGCATCCCCAAAGATGATATAGGCCTTGAGGGAAATTATTTCCTCCTTGGTCTCCTGTGTGGAGTTACTGTAAAAAAAAAAAAAATGAAATAAAAATTAAAGTGCCAGTTTTTTCACTTCCCCCTACTGAAATCGATGTTGTTTGTTGAAATTAAGTTGAAACGAAGTTTATTTTCCAAAATCGGTGCCTATTAAAAACGTGGTGGCTTATGGATTAATTAATCACATTTTGTAAGAAAAAATTTTCTCCGGTATTATTTTGGTCAAAATTTCGAATTACGCATTTTTTCGAATTATCGTGGTTCGAATTAACGGGGTTCTACTGTATCAAGCGCATTTAAGCAATGCATGAATCCAGCCTTTTCTGGCATAGATGAAAATCGCGTTTCAAAAATAATTTTTTTAACGATATTCCCTTATATCAAATAAAACATATCAGGGAAAAATGTAGAAACCGCCCTGGAAAATCTGGAATTATCAGGGAGTTTTGAAATCCCTTTTTTGTGGCCACCCTGATTAATAATTATATTACTTAACTCTTACCCAAGTAATAAAAATTTCATTGTTGCTAATGCTTAGGTTTACCATTAAAACAAATGACAAAGACGATTCCATCAATATTGGTAAATACTGAAATTGTAAAAATAGTTGCATAGGGTTATAATTTATTCCAACTTTAAAGTAATTAAATATTATTTTATTTATTAACCTACCGTGAACGTAAAGCGTAAAGATATTAATTTTATATTGTCACTAATCAGGTCATAAATTTTGATACAATCAATTTTAGAATTTCGATTTGCTTCGAACAACTGCACTTTTTTGTTTCTCGGGTAAAGGGTAGTTCTGCTAAAATCAATATTTGTGTCGTGCTCCATTATGTTTTGAGAAAAGCATGAAAGAAAGGTCTCATTCAGTAATGAAACGTAGTGATTGCAGGTAGTTATTTCGATTAATATGTCCAAAATAGTCATAGCTATCACCGATGTTCTTACGGAAAAATAAATCCCGTACCAGTAGTTATGCCAAATTATTGTGGAACAGGTAATTTGAACCATGTTCATTACGACGAATGCAATACAATTCGCTGTGGTATGAACGAGGAATTCAGATTCGATGAATGGTTTCGATGAAAGCATTTTATGAATTTCTAGAAATTTGCAATGCACTTGTATTCTTTCATTAATATGTATGAAAGATTCGGACATAATCGGTAAAACTACGCATAACGTAGAAACAATCATGTAACTCACGGCACTTACTCGATGGGTTACGGAATATGTTGATTCGGTTCTATAGTTGGTTTCGACAAAATGTCCGATATCGGCAAAGAAAAAAAACATCGCAACCAAAAAGCAGTAACATCGTGAAACTGATTTCTTTTTTTTAAATGTCCCATCAAACAACATTGCTTCAAATCCAAATATTTGGAAAATGATTTTTTTTGTACTTAACAAAACATTTTGAATGTTTTTCATATTTTCAGCAGTTTGTTTTCGCGTATAATAAGCATGAAATAAGTATGTTCGGAGATAGGACTTTTTCAGGACTTGTGACTTTTTAGATGATTAAACTGAGCAGGTGGACAGTTGCTCCATTTCACTTGCTATCTAATGAATTGTGTTTACCTACTTGTACCACTACTGTAATATTATATGTACCCACCCATTTAATGTTTTAAAATAATATCTTTGCCATTAATGGCTGTAAAATGTTGTTTTATTGTTGGTCGTCGTTTTATTCAAATTACCATTTTATAAGAATCGTCCAATATATGAAACGAATGTGCCTATTATTGAAATCAAAGTTTTCTCTCATATTATTGTAACATTTTCAACATTTCCGTGAAATCGTTTCTTTTCAAGTGTGAAAGCAATTTTTTTACTAGAAAACCCTCATTATGTTAAAATATTTATGAAAATCTCAACGCTTCAATTTAGCACTAAAAGAAGTTTAGAAAATTTTGCATCTTTGTGTGAATTTTGTACCCGGGTAGGGAAACAAAATTTGCGAATAGTTACTTAAGCTAAATTTTCCTCGGTGCGACTATCGCGACGATCGTTGAGCACTGTTTCTTTGTATTTCCTATGGAGGTGTTTTGCTTCGAGCCACTGCCGCTAGTGTCATTAACGACGATCGTACGTCTTGAATAGTCGTATAGGGGATGGGCGAATTATTCACTGAATATAATCGTCAGTCGCTATCGATATTCGGATATCACGTATCGATATTATATTATTTTCAAATATCACATATCAATATCACATACCGATATCCAGTCAACCAAATCAGTATTAAGTATATATGGATACCAAAATATCACTTCCACACTCGGAAAGTTTGTAACACTACACGCCATTAGATTGGAGGAGGGCTGTGATCATGCCTCTATGCAAAGGTAAAGGGTCACGTATGGAATGTGGAAATCACAGGGCTACCCTTCTAAGTTCAGTTGGAAAGCTGTATGGTAGGATATTGATTGAAAGGGTACAAACGAAAACAAAAGATAAAATATGGGATGTGCAAGGTGCATTTATGAGCGGAAGGGGGTGTATGGATCAGATTTTCTCGTTGCGTATGCTAACAGAAGTTTCTGGCAAAAAACCAGAAACTCTTCTGTGCCTTTGTAGATCTAAAAAAAGCGTACGACCGAGTTGATAGGAAAAAAATGTGGAAGGTATTGTCCAAGTATGGAGTGAATACGAATCTCATACAGGCAATCGCGTCTCTGTAAGAGGAAAGCGTTGCATGTGTTAGGGTAAACGGTAATTTTACGGAGTGGTTTTACATCACAAATGTCAAACCACTCCATCTAAATAAAGTTACAAAAACAAACAAACGGTGTTAAGCAAGGCTGCGTAATGTCACTGTGGTTATTCAATCTATACATGGATAATTGTATGCAAGAATTGAAAGAGGCGGGCTTGGGCGCGAAAATCAGTAATCTGAAAGTATGTTGCCTGTTTTATGCTGATGATGCGGTGCTGATTGCTAACAGTATGGAAGATTTACAGTTCCTCGTATCTAGGATGATTGAAGTATGCATGAAGAATGAGCTAATGATGAATGTAAGTAAGTCTAAAGTCATAGTGTTTGAAAGGGAGAGCACGAAAACAGTGTGCAATATAGTTGTGAATGATGAATAATTGGAGCAGGTCGATGAGTTTGTGTATTTGGGAAGTATGTTTACGAGAGATGGAAAGACTGATAGGGATGTTGAAAGAAGGGTGAATGCAGGAAACTCCATTGACGGAGGACTGAACGCGGTTGGCGCTAACAAAAAGTTGTCCAAAGAAGCGAAGCTAGCAATCCAAAATGGAATGCTGATACCAACCCTGATGTATGGCACTGAGGCATGGAACTGGCAGAGGAAGGATGAAAGTAAACTGAATGCCATAGAATGAGATCTGTGAGACGATTGTGTGGTAAAACCATGTATGATTGTGTGAAAAATATTGAAATTCGAAAAGAATGCAAGGCTGATGTAAGCGTAAAGAGTAAGATTAAAAAAGGGACGCTTAGGTGGTTTGGACATGTGGAGTGAATGAACGAAGAAAGGCGTGTAAGAAGAATGTATGACGCGAATGTGAATGGAAGAAGAAACTGGGGACGCCCGAGGAAGACATGGCACGATCAAGTGAATCAAATACTTGAGTCGGGCCATGTCAGAAGTCGGAATAATAGAAGAGAATGTATGAGACGATGTATGAATGTGAATGAAGCGAGAAGTGTATGCCAAGATCGAGTTGTTTGGCGGTCAGTCCTCTCTGCCTACCCCTGCGGAGAAATGGCGTGATGGTTAGTTAGTTGGTTAGTCTAAGGAGTCAGTATCGATATCTTGCGGCATTATAATTACTACCTGAAACGAATATATTATGCATCGAAGTGTATAAATATCGTAAGGGTCGTTTTTTACTTTTCTATTCAGTTCGTCTCTTTTTCTGATACAGTTAATAATATTTTGACTTATCAGAGGTGTAGTGTGTATCTTTTTCTCCATAGTTTTGGTGTTAGTTAGAATAATATGCTCTGTGGTTTCAATGAAATAACTCCATGCAGTGTCTGTATGATCTTTTTCAATGAGAAATTCTTTTTCCAGTCAGTAATTTGTAACTCTTTTTTAACGTTTTCCCAGTTTGTTTCAGATTTCGTTAAGACAGATTTCTTGTTTTGGTATACAGGTGAATTGTTTTTTGTAATAGATAGAATTATTGTGTAATTGTCAGTCAGTGTGGTTTTATAAATTATGTTTTGAGTTTTTTTATTAGTTTTACTGAAACATGATCAATGCAAGTTTTGCTTTCATTAAATATACGCGCAAGTTCATCCATCAAAATTTTGGATCCATGGTAAGCTAGTGTCTGCAAAAAATCATATTTCTTTCGGTGGCCATTTTCCAGGATATCAATATTTATATCGCCGATAATAAAAACATCTTTGATGTTTTATGAATAAATTAAGCTCAACAGATAAGGAATTAAGAAATGGCTTCAAATTATTTATAGAAGAGGATCTGTACGAGTATATTGCGAGTATTGTTGTATCATTACCAATTTATAACCTTCGACAGTTTTCATTATTAATATTGATCTCTCTGACATCAGCTTCTATGTCTTCATAAATATATTCGATTACACCATGATTTTTTGTATTATTCATTGGTGTAAAGTAGGTGACATATTTACCAATTTGCAGGGGATAGTATTTATCAGTCAACCAACATTCAGTAAGTATAATGATATCCCAATTTATATTTAAATTTATATTAATATTTGTAGCTCGTCAAAATTTGTATTAATACTTTGATGCAATATGTTAAATAATTAAATTTTGGATAGTTAGTTGTTATTATGTTATTATCCATCTTCTCAGTGACAATATATATATACACATCTATATTTTTAAATTATACAATTTTTTTCATATCATCAACGTGTCTTATGTATATTATTTTTTCATTTGGAATACGTCTTGTTATAACTCTTCCATCTTTATAGCAGACGAATGCATAATTATTATCTTTAGCAATTTGTTTTGTTTTCCGTAGTAATTACTTGTGGTACGAGGTAATTTCTTCACCAATGTATATAGTTTCTGCGGAGATGTTATTTAATTTGGCATAATAAATATTTCGTTTTTTTGCAATTATATTATCTCTTGTATTTTTCCCGCAAAGTGCACTAGTAGTTTAGGGTATTCATTTGTCCTACTGTCCTGTATTATTTAGTCCAGGCTGGCCGCCGCGGCTACTCTTTTCACAATTTCGGATATTTGTTCACCATTTTTGGGGTATGCCCGCAATCTCTAGGTAATTACTGCGGGATTTATATTTCACATTCATTTTAATATTTCTTATTTTGTAATAAATATTGATCAATCGATTGTTAGCTACTTTCTTTATATAACTTTAAGTATTAAGTTCATTTGGATTTGATGACGCTAGTAAATAATGTCTGGAAAACATACGTGCATGTACTTTTTTTCCAATTATGTAGCTATTAAATGAATAATAACTTTATATATTAAATGAAAAACACAATTTGTAAAACACCACTTTTATTGAATTAATAACCGTCGCCAACCAGGTTTCGCTTCACCGAAGCTTCGTCAGGGCTTATTATTAACTAAAGATAATTAGATACAGGCACATATATATATATAATGTCACACCCCAAAGTGTTTGCTTCCTTCGAAAAAAAAATAATAAAAATAATAACTTTGTTTATACCACTTTTTAGTATGTAAATATCAACATGTTTCGAAAGCAAAGCTTTCTTCATTAGGATAAACAGTATTAATATTTAGTTTGATTTCTTTGTAATTAGTTTTTATTTCAGACAATATAACGCAATAAGAATAATTATCATTATACAAACTTCTGGTGTTCAATACACCAAAAACTTTATCCAACCAAATATATAATACGCCCTGCTTCTGACATTTAACATATTTTCTGTGAAAATTATAGAAATCGAAAAGTCATTAAATTAATATTACATAAAATTCCTAAAACTTCATTAGGATAAACAGTATTAATATTTAGTTTGATTTCTTGGTAATTAGTTTTTATTTCAGACAATATAACGCAATAAGAATAATTATCATTATACAAACTTCTGGTGTTCAATACACCAAAAACTTTATCCAACCAAATATATAATACGCCCTGCTTCTGACATTTCACAGATTTTCTGTGAAAATTTTCTTGATAAATTATAGAAATCGAAAAGTCATTAAATTAATATTAATCCCATCAAATGTCAGAAGCCGAACGTATTGTCAATCTAGGGTATTTGCTCTAACTCTGCATGTCGACTGTTATACTGTCTTCTCATAACATCAACAAGAATTTAGTATATATCTCAATCATACGTAATTATTCGTTCATGTTAAAGACTAAATTCCTGGAATGATACAGTTGGTAGAAAATGATCATGTAAGAAGTGACGATAGCGGCTAAGGAGTATAAAAAGGAAAAGTCTAACGTCACCACTCCGCCAACCACAAAGTTTTGTTTCCCGTCAAGTAGAAGATCCAAGATTCTTTTGCTATCGTTTTGTAGATTTTGATCTGCATTTAACAAATAAGTAATTAGTATTAAAAATTACAAATGACAAGAATTTTAAAAAAATGTGGAGTAATAAAAGTTTGGAAAATCTGAAATGCACCAATGAAACTGAAAAACGTATGTGTTATTGAATATAATATAATATAATAATAGTTTTTGGGGTAATGAAGAGGGTTATCTCTACACTACTTTTTGACAATCATAAATAATAAACTTTAAGTTCTTAACATTTCTGTACCTTTATGCTCGAGGATAGTAATCTTTGCAATTATTTGTATTAACCTTTCAACTTCGGAATTTAGGTATTCTGCTGCAACGGCTACTCCCGCAATGTACCACAATAGTTCTACTAGCCACCCTATCTCCGCTAGGACTTGACCCTGGAATTCATAAATAAATGTTAACATCAGTTCATTTTCATCTGATTGTATTTTGTATCCGATTCGAAGATCACATTTCTTATTCATCTTCGCATTTCTCTTACATACGTCTCGTTAGAGCTGGACAAAGTTTTACCAAAGTCAAAGCAGTAGATTCTTTGTCAGACATAGTCATATTTCCAAGTAACACTAAACTTATGGTCGCTGTCGGAATTATCAAATTGACCTGAAACACAGTGAAACGATACATATATCAGTAATGTATAATATCGTATCAGCGTATTATTTTTATTAATCACTTTATTAATATGTTAATATCAGTTCATACATACCGCGTATTTGCATCGTCTTGAAATAATTTTTAAAGTGTCAATGATTAGAGCATATGTATATATATTTTCTTTAATCGAATTGCGTTTTTCCTTTGGTACCATTATTCCATCGTCTCCATTCGGGCCTGCCAGACTGAAGCTCATCGTTTCAAAATCTATCCCGATTTGGCCACACGGTTGTTGGGAATAGGTAGAGATCATCGTGTTTTGAATACATTTAACGTAGAACGTGCACGTATATATTTCTGTCACAATTTGTAGAATCGTCATAGATAAAATAAATGTTTTACAGATAATGTATGTCGTGAACATATTCCAGCCATACGATAGCAGAGCTAACACGGTGTGTATACCCTTAAAAGTTAATATGATAACAAAGGCAATGTTCGTATGACCGAGTACGGTAGATTGGTTGAAAGTTTCCTCGAAAAAAGTATTGTAAAGTAGTTGAAAATTATTGAATTGCTTAGTTTTTTCACTAACATAGATACACGAGTCAGATAGAATCGCCAGTACTGCAGTTGTGGCAGTGCTAGCTGATAACGCAAGTAAGGTAATTTCGGGTACTCCATCAATTTTGTCATTTATACTAGTTATACAATACATACGAGTAGTCTCTGTTATGACAATCATTACGACAATAAACAGTGAATAATATCGAGCCAGTTTGTCGTTTCTTGAGAACCTATCGGCGAGTTTAAATGTTTGAAACCCAAGGAATCTGTTAAACCATATTCTAAATGTGACGAAAACGCTCGATGAATTACTCATTTCAAATTTTGATGTCAGTGTATTCAATGTACGCGTGTGGCTTGTATATATATACTCGTATTGTCGTTATTGTTACTTATGATTTACAATATTATACACTAGCAATGAAGCAACTTTCTACGAAACCTTTATGCATTCATTAATCGCGTTTCCGTTAATTCGTTACTCTCTTTTTGTCGAATAATTGTTGTGTGAACAAAGCTTTACTCTTTACTTTTTGTATTTTTTATTATTAACATTATTGAAGAAAGTTAAAGGGGAAGTTTAAACCAACCTTTTGTCAACCGAATGCAAATAAAAATTATATCACATCTTTTATTCGAGTCTGTAAAAAAAGTTACAGCAGTTTGATTTTAACTTTACGAATAATTAAATTAATAAAACCTTAAGGTATAATGTTATCTTTACTGCTTAGTTGTTAGCAGCGATAACTTCGACCAACCTATATAATACATACTCGTGCTTGATTTCGACACCTTTCCGTCTCGTTACCCTTACTTGCAGACACTCTACGTCTTTTAAACTGCCTATTTCAGCATTTTATAATATATGGGAAGTATTTTTTCTTTACTCCTTACAGCCATTATCATTTTATGCATTATTTAAGTTAATAAATTAAAGTGTCCTTTGACATTTCCAGTTGCCTAATGGTTTCCAGTATTTATGGATGTTTCAACAAGCTAGAACTCTGTTTTTTTTTCTCTCTAAAAGTATAATACGGTTATAAGATGATTATTATTTTACGTCAATACTTAGTCGATTTTTTAAAATTAAAACTAATCCATTAGATGGCTAATGTGTTGTGAAATATAGGTAACAAGGTCATAAAAATTTATGAAAAAAAAACTTGTTAGATTAGGATTTTACGATAGTTTTTTTTTCTTCTTTTTTTCATAATTTAAGGCTTTATATCATTTTTAAAAAGTATGCAGATTTATCACTGTATTGAATTCTCACGGAACCGTAATCGATTATATGAGGCTAGCCGCGCACTAGGCAATCCAATAGATCTTCAAATTTGTATAAAAAATTATTTAACCGAACGCACTTGGCAGCCAGATATCGTTGACTGCGGGAGCCAGTCGAAGCATGGCAATGGGCCGCAGCCTGGCTGCCTAGTCATCGACATTTTGAAAAAAATACATATTCTTAATAAACATTTTTCTAGTTTCTAATTTCAGTCCAGACCGGCAAAAGCCTGTGTTTTTTTTTTAAATTCTCCCTCATCTTTAACAACAAATAACGTATACTGTAGTATGGAGTAGGTGCAGCAACTTAAATAATGTTTTTAACACACTTTTAAAGATTAAAGACACCGGTACGTGCATGTTTATTTCATTTGGAATTATCAAATTGGTAGAAAATGATCATGTACGATGTGACGACAGCTGCTACGGAGTACAGAAAGGAAAAGTCCAACACTACTCCGCCAATGACAAAGCTTGGCTTCTTTTCTAGTAAAAGATTCAAAAATCTTTTACAATCGTCTTGCAGATTTTGATCTGTAATTTAACCAATATTTTAAAATGAATATAATGGTAAATTTATGATATAATGAATAGGAAAAACAAAAGTCATAGTGCATTAGAAAAGACACATTTTACACGGGTTTGAATGTTCAAGAAGCCAAGACAGCAATCTCTACTAACCTCAATTATTATATTTTTAGGCATGAAAAACATTTTATCAAGTTGATAAATTGCCAGAAAATTTTATACAAATGACCCCTAGTGTAGCATAGCATTTTGACACCTATAGTTCTCAGTTTCCTTAAAATAGATTTAGATTTTTTAACAAGCTGGCAATGCAAGAAAAAACATTGCTTCTAAATAGGAACACCACCGATAATACCTTAAATTGTGAAAGTGCGGAAACAACTCTTGCAATATTTAAAATCACCCAAACTTAAATCTTTGAAGATAACCTTTTTGCTCCAGAATAGTAATCTTTCCGATTATTTGAATGAGCCTTTCGACTTCTGAATTTAGGTACTCTGCGCCAACGGATATGCCACAAATGTACCACAGTACTTCAACCAGCCACCCTATGTGGTTTGCGAACGTAAACTGCAAATAATAAATTAGAATTCTTTCAATCAATGCACAATTTATTTATACGGAGTTCCCATTTCCTGTCCATCTTCTTACTATATAAATCTTAATAGTTCTTTTATAAGTTTTACCACAGTGAAAGGTGTCCTGGTAGAAATAGCGGCATTTCCAATCAGCACTAAACCTATCGTCGACGTTGAAATTGCGAACATGGCCTGAAACAAGAGGACGTTATTTCAACACTGTCATTATATTGTGTCAACTAAGTGTTAGCAATTTTTTTTCTTAATTATTAAGTGATATACCTACCGCGTATTTAAATCGTTTGGAAATAATTTTTACATTATCGATTATTAATGCGTATATTTTTATATGTGTTTTGATATCTGAATTATTTTTATCCGTTTGTAACTTTTCTTCCTCGCCTCCTTTAAAACTTGTTAGGCAGAAGCTAGTTGATCTAAAATCTATTCCATTTTGTGCACTCAGTTGTGAATAAGTAGAGATAATCTTGTTTTTGATACATTCGATGTGGAATTTGCACATACATATATCCGTCAAAATGCGGAGAATCATCAGCGTTAAAATAACTGGTCTACAGACTATGAATACCGTGAACTTATTCCATAGAAGAGTCCGAAAAGCTGAAACCATATGTAAACCCTTGACTGCCATTAACGCAGCAAAGACAGTATTCATACTTCGGAGCGTGGTAAACTTAGTGAAGGGTTCATCAAAGAAATTTGTAAAAATTTGTTTGAAATTTTTGTACTGTTTAACTTTTTCTCTAGTGTAGAAAATTGAATCAGATAGAATGGCTAATGCTGCACTTATGGCAGTAGTCACCGATAGCGATAATAGTGTCAGATCAAGTATTCTATAATTTTTGTTATTTAGAGGACGTGAACAGTAAATATTAAACGCCTCTAAAACTACAATCAGCCCGACCAGAAAAAGTGAGTAAGATCGAGCCATGTTGTCGCTTCTGGTGAATCTGTCACTGAGTTTATAAGTTTGAAACCCGAAAAATCTCTCTACCCAAATTCTGAATGTGATGAAAACGCTCGGTGAAATATTCATTTCAGTTTTAGGTGTCCGTTATATTAAAAACACGCGTCTAGTTTCCTTTCCAGTTTATCAGATTTGGCATTTAAACCAACAGAAGTATTTGGGTAATCATAACTAATAACATTCCATTAATAATTAATCTTTCAATTACAACAGTGTCTGCCAAAGTGTTTAGTATCACGCACACTGGGTTTTGTATTTATTATCGTATTAATAATACTCAAATGACATGAAAAACCATTCGCAGGAATGGAAAAATACTTTCGGCCTACCGGGATCTCGCATGCAAAACGCATTGCTGCGATTTGATTTGTGTTTAAAAAAATCCGTTCTGGATTATTTCAAATATCCTTATGTCACCTTAATTAATAATTTCCATTTTTTCACAAATTGATATTTGAATGCCATCTTTTAGCATATTTTATACATGTTACTACTAAATCCTCAATTTGCATGATAATTATAAGTTATCAAAAAACGTTTTAAGTAACACGAAACCATCTTTGTCAAATACCAAAATCGTAAAATTCCGTAAATTCAGTAGCGAGAAGAAGCAGCGATAAAAAGCAATAAGAAGAAAGAAGGAACGAAGAAAAAACATTGATCTCCTAATTGTCATATGATATTTTTTATACCTACTATAGGATATAGGATTTAAGATACCTACAATCCTGGTGAATTTTAGTTAATTAATTAATTGTTTTTGTGTTTAATTCGTAGAACTCCATTTAATTTATTTTTTTAATTTAATGAAAATCAAATTTAATAATGTTATTATTAAGTTCTGCGAGTATTTTTAGTTGTTATTATTGTGACAGCTGTTTCGGCGTTTAAGGCCATTTTTAACTGTGGTTAATCCACATTGCGACGACTTATTTATATGATTTAATTTACCCCCACTCCTTTAAAATTTGGATCGATGGGTAATGATTTATTATCGGTAAAACCGATTTAGTTAGAAAGCAATTAAAATTCTGAATTCTTTGAGGTTTTCACATTTATAATGTGCTTTTACTTAACTGACAATGTTTTCTTAATTAATTATTTAAATGTGTTGTATTGTTTTGATAATGTGAACATACTGAGAAGCGGTGAGTATATAATTTTCCTTACTTTATTAATTAATGTTATATTAGGGTCGTTAGTTCGTTTGTTAATTTATAATTGTTCAAGTAAATTTAATCTTAGGCCCTTTCTTTCTATATGTAAGGGTTTAGGTTTGTTGTTGTCAAGCGGGACGTGATTATTTACTAAAAGATGTTCTGCGAATTTTGAAGAAGTGCTTTTATTTTTATAACATCTTATATGTTCTTTGAATCTAGTTGAGAAAGCCCTTCCGTCTGCCCTATATAGATAGCTTTTCAGTCGGCGTGGTCACATTTTAATTCATATATGCCACTATTATTATGTTTGGGATTTTTACTTTTTGAGTTTTTTAGATTTGTTCCTATATTATTATTGGTTTTAAAAGCTATATTTAAACCACATTTTTTAATTTCTTTTGCAATTTTTACGGATTTTTAAGTCCGAGAAATTCCAGATATGCTAATTTTTGTAGTTTATTATTGTGTACCGGATATATTAAATTGATTTGTTTTTTATATTTCTTGCTTTTTATAATTTTTTCGATGTTATTTGCCTCATAGCCGTTATTAACCGCGATTGTTTTTATTGTTTCCTTTTCTTTTTCGTACGCTATTTTATCTAGAGGAATATTAACGAGTCTATGTACCATCGAATGGTAAGCTGATAATTTATGAGACCAAGGATGAGTTGAGTTTGCGTTTATTGTTGTATCTGTAAAAGTTGGTTTTCTAAAATTGGTAGAAGTAATAATAGACATACCTTCGAAATATATATAATCATCTCACACGCGCAATGGCATGTATCAGTACATAATTCATTAATAATGTGCAATCAAGATGGCCATTGACCTACAGTACGAGGTGAGATATGTTTATTTTTTGGTAACTCTGTCTCGTTCTGTTTTATTTATTTTTATATTTTTTCATCGTTTTTTATATATCAATATAAAATTCCCGTTCTGTTTTTAAACTAAAGATTGTTCATAACTGAAGAGATAATAGAGGTGTTTTAGAAATACATGTATTGGTTTATATATCAATATAAAATTCCCGTTCTGTTTTTAAACCAAAGATTGTTCATAACTGAAGAGATAATAGAGGTGTTTTAGAAATACATGTATTGGTTTATATATCAATATAAAATTCCCGTTCTGTTTTTAAACTAAAGATTGTTCATAACTGAAGAGATAATAGAGGTGTTTTAGAAATACATGTATTGGTTTATATATCAATATAAAATTCCCGTTCTGTTTTTAAACTAAAGATTGTTCATAACTGAAGAGATAATAGAGGTGTTTTAGAAATACATGTATTGGTTTATATTTTATAATAAAATTACTTTTTTTTGTGATTTTTTGAAATGTTTTATTATTTATTTTAATTGACATTTGCTTTTATTTACATGACATTTGTATATCCAAAACATAATAAATTACTATAAATTTAGGTGTAAATTGAAGTTGTCGTTATGTTTTACCAGCCTGTTCTGAGGAATTCAATTTTATGTTATGGGCGTCAAAATTTTGAGTTGTAACGTTTTAACTATTGTCACCATAATGGGTGCCGAAATTGTACTTTATGCAAGTTTAAAAAAATATCTATTAAGTTTTTTAAAATTTACAGGTTTACGGACTCCTTTCTTCCCAGGTCAATAAGTTACATATCGCACATCCCATAGAAAAGCGTAGTAAGTTAAAAAGGTAAATATTAAAGGAGGGGCTGTTTTCTGCGGGGATTGATACAAAGACGGTACCGTCGAATGAAAAGACTGGAGGCAGTTCGCGGAGAAGCAGTTAATTCATTTTAATACAGTTTTCAAGGGGCACAGATACAGGGATATAATCACGTTTTCTTTATTCCAAAATAAGACGTAAACCAGGAAATTTGCTATTTTGCGATTTTTGCTATTCATAATTTCTTTTCATCGACATTGTTAATATTATAATATTATATACGCCCTATTTGGGCCTTTACAATATCATGACATTTTGTTGTATTAGTTGTTATTAATACTAATTTCCAACTCCGGAAATATTTGCAAATTACAACCAAGTGTACATTTTTTTACATCAATAATAGGTCAACTTCATGTACCGCCGTTTTATAAAATAATTATTGAAAATATGAATTTTTGACCATTTAGAAGAGATATGTTTAGATTACAGGTCCATCTGTATGAATATAATCATATATGAAGCAGTGGCAGCCGCCACAGAATATAAAAGCGTAAAATCCACCTGAATAGCTCCCCCAATCACAAACACTAGCTTCCTTCTCAGCAATAGCGCCATGAACTTCGCCATGCCTTTCCCGTGGTTTTGTCCTGGAAAAATTATATTTCTTTAGAGGCTGCGCAAACTTAAAACTATCTCCTCTCGAGAGTCCCAGGCATTTTAAAACTTAACTTGACATTTTATTTTGAACTAGATCTATTTAGCGACAGGAATAATTAACAAAAATGTATATTTGTATATTCCGTGTTTCACACTCATAGCCCGGAACTTCACGGGTTGATTGTTTATTGGTATTAATCAGAGGTTAAAATCTTCAAAATAGCTGTTAATTTAAAGGGAAAAGAAAAAAAAATGGGAACTTTTTGCCCTCGGAGTACGAGCTTATACGATTGAATCTTGGACAACCTAATAAATTACTGTCTCTTAGATTATGAGGGTGAAACACGGTGAATGTTTGAACACGGTGATGAATATTATAAAAAAAACGTACCTTTACATTCCATAATTGACAATTTGCAAGTTATTTGCTTTGTCCTCTGGATCTCCGTATTTAACTGTTCAACCGAAAGAGCAACGCTTGTAATGAACCACACATTCTCTACGAACCACGCTGCCAAAGACAATATCTGGCTCTGCAACATCAAAAATTATGAATTTCATATAGTTATGAAACTTTCAAGTCCGCGTTATGTCCCAGACTTGTAAACAATTTAACCTAGAGAGCGAACGGACTCTGAATTAATAAACTAACCATATTTTAATAAATGAATTAAAATTTACTTTGTAATCACCACTTTTTAATATATACATATCCTGATGAGGAAAGCTTCGCTTTCGAAACATGTTGATAATTATATATTAAAAAAGTGGTGATTACAAAGTAATTTTTATTTCATTTTTTAGTAATGACGCCACAATCTTTTGAAGAAATTATAAGAATATTTAATCTGATGTCAACTGTCATCTGCCATCGAGTGTCGACTTCCGCTATTGTTGATAAACAAACCTTTATCGTGACAATGTTGTCATTTTGAAGGCGTTTTCGTCAAGCCTAGGTGATGCAATGAATAGAAAGAATTACAACGATATGAATCTGTGGTAACTTACCAAACTCAGAGATTCTGAAACGTATGTGTTTGCTATCAGCACGACGGCAATTGAAGATGTCAGTAGTGTCGGCAAAAACTGAAACGTTTAAAATGTTATAAATAACGTAGGTACCAGTATATTAGTCCAGCCGATGTTCATCAGTAATTGTTTAATAAATTCCTTTACCGTATATGTAAATCGTACAGAAATAAGCTTTATGCTTTCACTTAGCAAATCATAAATTTTCGTGTAATCAATTTCAGGTTTTCGGTGTTCTGTGGGTAACTGGCCTCTTTCATAATTAATTTTAACACCTGGATATAGAATAGTTTTCCCAAAATCAATTGTATTTTGTCCTTTTGTGTTCCGAGAATAACGCGACAAAATGGTTTCATTGAGTATTTTAACGTAATTTTTGCAGGTGTTAATTTCCGTCAATGTTTCCAAAATAGTCAAGACAATTAACAATGTCCTCAAGTCATAGTAAATTTCATACCAGATGTTTTGACATGTTATTGCTGTAGAAACCATCTGAATCGTATTTATTATTAGGAATATGATAAAGTTCGTTCTCATGTGAACTATGGACTCGGATGCTTCAAAGGGTAGTGTTGAGAGCATGTCGTGAATTTGAAGGAATGTGTTATGCACTTGTAATTTGTCGTTGATATTTATGAAGGATTCGGATAAAATGGATAACACAGCGCACGATGCAGAAGTAAAGATATACGCGAGTGAAATAACTTGATGGGTTATGGAATGTTGCGAATCATATCTGAAATTGGACTCCACCATATTAACTATTTCTGCTAATATAAATAGCAACGCAACTACTATAGAATAATATCCCGAAAACGACGTGTTTTTTCTAAACGTTCCGTCAAATATTAATGTTCGAAACCCGCATATCCGGTAAATGCATGTTTTTACACTCAACCAAGTTTTTGGATTGTTTTTCATAGTGAAATGTAAAACACATTTATATCAACAGTCGATTGAAGAGAATGCGACCGAACAAAGGTAGACCATGGTTATTTATTCGAACAGTGTTACGTGTCGACGTCGCAATTAATCATTGCACTACCCTTTATTTACAAATATTTAAGTCTATTCGTGTAATCAGTTAAGTATCTACCTATGGATACTCTAGCATTTAAATATCGATTTGGTAACATTCAATTAAATTGAAGAAACATTTTACTGTGTACTGTAAAAAATTAAAAAATAAATTCCATGTGGAATATCACGTTTTACCTTATTTTTTAAGGTCTACGATATTTGAAAGAAGACGTTTCTGGATGTTTCGAGGGAAATGTTTAGGATGACTTACGGACCTAGCTATATCATTATCTTAGTCTATATTATATATAAAATGCGCAGTTCATTATACCTATTTCAGAAAGTGCTGTCAGTTGTTGGAGCATTTCATTAATTTTTGTTTGCTTTCTTCGCGTTTATCAAATATTTATTTTAATTAAACGAAGACGAAGACGGGTTAAAGTAAACGCTCTTCATTATTAGGTGATTAACTAAAACATGGAGCTTTTTAAAAAATCGTAAAGTAACTGTTTGCGATTTCTGACTTAAGAGAACTAGCAAGATATTTGTAACTTACGTGAGATCCGTATCGGCTATTACGGCTCGTACCCGTATCTGAAATTTAGTGGTGATATTCGCGATTCATCTATCCAAAAAAATCTTTGGCGTGGGTTGGATTTTTACAGGTGGCTTTTTTTGTTGATTTCCGTATCTTGGTTAAAGACAAACTGTTGCCCAACGCCCGGAGGAGTGAACCTATACAATTCAATACGAATGGGGAAAGGACGACGAATTGATAGAGAGAACCTGTTAAAGGTCTACTCATATAATAATGATTATAGTTAATTTATGCGTGGGTTCACCTCAAGTACGCTTTAAACTAAATAACCTAATAATATAATTAGAAAATATATCTGATGAGAATGATGACAAAGCCTTTTCAATTCAGAATGGTGAACTTGCTTTGTGATTTCTGCCTGGATAAGAAATAAATAGTTTTTACAAACGTGAAATACATTTTTCTTTAGATCGGTCACTTCGTTGATATAGCTGGGCTAGTATTGTCGAGTGTTACTATACTCATCTGCAATTCAACGTAGGTGGGTGAGTTTAAGAATATGGGAGAAGACGTTATACTTTCTATACAATGTTTGTGGTATCTATGTATTAAACTGGTAGAAGACGATCATGTATGAAGCTATAATTGCTGTTGCAGAGTATAGAAATTCGCAGTTCAGCGTAACTATTCCGGCGAAGACAAAATTGAGTTTCTTCCCCAGCAGGAGTTTCAAGAATTTTCCTAATTCTCTTTGGAGCTTTGGATCTGTAAAATAAGTGTTTTTAAACTGTTAACATGTGCAGGTTTTATTAATCTTACAATTTTGAATATATTGTTCTCTCCTATTAATAATAATAAGATTAAAATAATGGGAACACCACGAAACTTGATAGTCTATGTATTTATATTGAAAATGTGGAATCAATTTGTATACCTTTGTGCGTCAAGATATTCATTTTACTAATGATCTGAATGGTTCTATCCACATTTAAATTCAGAGATTCCACAGCAATGGAGATACTCATTATGTGTCCTATAAACTCGAACACCCATCCTAACTGCACTATAATCTGTGCCTGGAAAAAAAGTCCATTAATAATTTAGAGCAAAACTGACAACAAAGTTAGTTAGACAATAGATCCCATCTGGTGGAAGATTTGGAAGAACTGTTGTGATAGTAACAACAAAAAGCTAAACATATAGTTCACTATCAACAAAATTATTGCGAGTTCTAGGGAACTCTTAAGGAGAATTATATTGAAACTAGTGAACTCTAACGAATATACGACCTCATCACTGAGCTTACCGACGCTAATAAAATGAGTTCGTGACTAAACTACGAAGAGATCGTTCAATCTTAAACAATGAGGGTTAGGAGAAAAGCAAAAAAAAACATCAAACAAAAGATAGAATTATGTAATTCGCTAACTTATATATCTTAGAAATATTCATTTTTAAGGCTAGTCGTGTTATTCTTATATGATTTTGTGCCCAATTAACTAAGTAAAAATAATCCATAAAGATGGACGTCTCTTTCGAAAACAATATAAAAGAGTATTAATGATTTTCAGTATTTTTATAGAAAAATAAGCAATGAACAATGGGTGGCATAGTGTAATCGCGTCTGCCCGGAAAGCGAGAGATCCCAGTTCGGGTATCAGTAACATCTGAAATATTTTTTGTGTCTTTCCGTGTAGATATTTGAATGTTATGAATATTGTTTCAATAATATTTAAGAAAAATAATAATTAATTCAATCAGAGGTGAGGTCTTACCGGAGATAAATGACTAATAATATTGTGGTTGTTTTGGAATAGCGTCAAATTGGCCACCAGCACTGTACCCGTTGATGACGCCGCCATGGTACCTAGAAGCTGAAAATAATAACCATTTAAAAATTAATTAGAAAACATGTTGTCTCTCTATAAACTAGGTCACATGCACTTAGGTAAATTAAATAATCTGATGATTTTGACGTAGTATTGCATAATTATGTTTTCATTAAATTCAATTCATTTACAAGTCCCCGGTATCGGACGGATCGTATTACAACAAATTTCCAACATGATTTAAATTAACGTTGATTTTCTGTTTTATACGCAACAAAATATATAATCATCACCCATTGTACATTCGTAATGTTCTATAGGGTTATTAAAAAATATCCTAACTATATTATTGCAATACCAACATGCTAAAACTTCGTCTATTTTTTTTTTCAATTATTAATTTTACTCTTTTATTTCAGTACCTTGAAACAAAATTTCACTTGTATTGTTAATTAATTAATTCTGCGATTTTATTATGTTACAACTTAACATTACCATATTGGAGTAATAAATCTTAGGAGCACGTCCCGTTTCACACGATTTGTTTCACGACATTAATCAGAAAAATATATTTATTTAATAATTCACATAAATCATATTGAATAATACTTACTGCGTATGTGAATCGTTGGGAAATCAGTTTCATGTTCTCTATCAATAAATGATATACTTTCATTTGGTCTTTAATGTCGACCCTGTGTTTGATTACTAAGTTTGCACCGTTATAATCAAACGCGTATAAATACAGTGTATTTGGCCTTGAATCTATTTCACTTTGTGCTTGTGTCGTGGGAGAAGTGTACAAGATGGTTTGATGAATCCAGATCATATATAATTTGCACTCGTCTATCTGTGATACGATTTGAAGAATCATCAAGTCGGCTAGAAACGTATTGACGAGAACTGTAGACACAGAGGGATTCAGGCCAAAGGCCCAGCAAGCAAAAGTTGCTTGTGCTGTTTTTACTAATAAATATGTTAGAAATATATTATTTGTCCGTGAAAGAACGTTGAAAACGTTAAAAGTTTGTTTGTCGAAAACAGAATGAATGCGGATAAAATTTTTATACAGTTTTACTCTTTCCTTTACATTGAAATACGCTTCTGCTGAAACTGCCAGAACTGCACTGGTCATTTTGTTAAAAGAATAAGACAACATGGTCATCTGATAAATTTTCGAGAAGTAAGCCATATACTTTCTTAACTTATACATTTCCATAATCTCCATAATTATAATTAGCGCAATCACTAGACAGGAATAACACAGACAATACGCTCTGTATTTGTTTTGAAATTCTAAAGTGTGAAATCCAACTATTCTATATATCCATATTCTTAACTTTGTCGAAGCACCGTCCCAAATGGGACTCATTTTATTTAACACAATTGACGATAGTTAACCCGCATGTATCTGGTTACAGTCACACTACTCAACAAAAACCTCAATTGCTCAATCATTGGCTAACGGGGTGCACTGAATGAATAAATATTTTAATTAATCATTTCATAATGGTTTTTTTTTTCATTATTTAAAAAAAAATTCTAATAAGTTAATGAATTAACAAACAGGTGTATTGACAATTTATATTGTGTTTGTTAATCTTAAATCAATATACCTATAGTAAATACACAGTTGGTTTACTACGCGTATTTACTATTACGCGTGTTAAAAAAAAACTAACTTCCTAAAACTGTATATCAAACAATTTTCAACTATATTTACTAACCGTAATTTTCAACACGTCTAGATACCTGCCATCCCTAAAACTAAAGAAATTTCACCTTAAAAAAAAAAATTCCTGGTAAAAAGAGTATCTTATTGTTACGTATGGATTGAGTATCTAGGTTGTTACGTGTGGATTCCGGAGTTTAATCTTTAGAATAGTCATAATCATAGTCATAGTCCAGTTGGTAGAAAATAATCATATAGGATGTGACGACAGCTACGACGGAGTACAAAAAGGACAAATCCAGCCTTAACACTCCGCCAATCACAAAGTTTGGCTTCCTTTCAAGTAAAAGATCTGAAAATCTATATAAATCTCTTTTCAGATTTCGATCTGCAATCAAATTTAACGAATTAACATTAACATAACAATCAAAGACAATAATACAAAAAAGAGTTCGCGAGTTGGGATGAAACTGAAAAATACCAAAGTGTCCAAGGCACTCACAAGAAAAAACTAATTAAGATCAAGTTTTTGAAACCGTCTGTACCTTTTTGCTCCATGATGGCAATCTTGGAGATTGTTCGAATTAGCCTTTCGTATTCTAAATTGAGGAACTCTGCACCAACTGCTATGCCTCCAATACACCACAAAAACTCTATAAGCCACCCTATCTCCGACAAAGTTTGATTCTGTAATTCATAAATTATCCCTGGTTTAACTTCGTCCAAAATTTTATCATATTTTTTCTTACTGAGCAATTGAAAGAATTTTATCAAACAATATGGCCCTCATCAGGTTCAAAACGAACCTTCGACCAATTACAGATTAAATAGTGTAGTTAGTTTACACTATGAGTACAATTTAATATTATTGAAAACAAAAAGTTTTACCTACCAAAGTTAGAGTAGGGGCAATGTTTCCAAGGAACACTAAACCTATCGTCGATGTAGAAATTATTAATAAACACTAAAATAAAACAAAATGTATGTAATAATTATGGTTGCGTAGACGTCGGGCCATTAATAGACATTAATTTATTCATAATAAATTATAGTAACCTACTGCATATTTAAATCGGGTAGCAATTAATTTTAAATTTTCGTTTATTAATGTGTATATTTTCATTTGAACTTTTATATCTGACTTGAGTTTTTCCTCTGTCAACATTTTTTCTTGACAACCGTTCGACCTCGTTAGACTGAAACTCGTTTCTGTGAAATCTATTCCACTTTTATATCTTATTTGTTGGGAATGCGACGAGAGAATAGTGTTTTTAATGCATCGGACATGGATTTCACATGTGTATATTTCTGTCACAATTTGCAAAGTCATCAAAGATAAAATAAACGTTCTTAAGATGATGTACATTATGAACATATCCCATTTCCAAGACCAGAGGGCCAGAAATATGTGAATACACTTGAATATCATTAATATAATAAAGACATTGTTCGTAGGCTCAATTACAGTTGATTGGTTGAAATTTTCTTCGAAGAAAGTATAATGAAGTTTTTGAAAATTATTGTACAGATTAACTTTTTCGCTTGTATAGATGCACGAATCCGATAGAACGGCTAATGCTGAACTCACTGAAGTGGTAACTGACAGTGATAGTAATGTAAATCCAACCACTGTTTCGATTCCGCCGTATAAATCGCTTGAATAGTGCAAATGTATACTTTCTAATATTAAAATCAGCACACAGAGAAAAAATGAGTAAAATCGAGCCAGCATATTTTTTGAAAACTTGTCACTCAATTTAAACGATTGAAACCCAAAGATTCTGTTCAGCCAAATTCTAAATTTGACTAAAACACTCATTTCAATATAAGCTCTCAGCGGTGTTCCACGCGTGTAACTTCTGTTAATTTTACACTAGATTTGATCATTTTAATCATATCCATATTTTGTTTATTTTAAAAAACAACAATTATCAAATTGTTTGCACGATTTCTTATAACTATATTTATTCACTCCTGTTCTTCTTCAATTAGTATAATGAGGGAATATAACGTAGAAATTTTAAGTAACTAAATACGTGTCACATTTTTTTTCAAATGTTAGTTTTTAACCTTCAACAATGTTATCGTAATAAAATATTATTAGTATATTAATATCGTTGTATTTGCTGTTCCATTTTTGTGGGGTACATAATATTTACCTAACATCATGTATAATTTAATATATTCCAACGATATCAACTTTTTTATAATCCGTATTCAATTTGTTCTGGGGTTTATCGGTTGAGTTTTTCTTTAGAGTGTATTTCTTAAATAACAAATTCCTTTATTTATTTATTGGATATTTTTCTTCTTGGATCCTTTCAACCTATTTTGTTTGTTTTTAGGTTCATTTGCAGAACAAATTGAAGAAGCTGCCAAAGAAGTTCTGGTTAACAATAAAAGCATACACGCTGTCGGTTTGAACTCTGGTGTATAGTCCAAATATAAAAGAAGTTTGAAAAAGGTAGGACTCGAATGATGAATTCAAATACACAACTGAACATGGCAAGAAACGGTGTGTGTTTAAATCCGGGCAGAAGGTGAAGCTCGTTTTTGAGAGTGAATTATAAAGATGGGATAAGTCCAATGGAAACAAGATGGCTTTTTTATTTTTTTATTTAATGTAAATCAAATTTAATAATGTTATTATTAAGTTCTGCAACTATTTTTAGTTTATATTATTGTGACAGATGTTTCGGCGTTTAAAGCCATTTTAAAACTTAAGGCAGAATTTAGGTTAAGATGCTTAGTTTAATTAAATTATAAAAGATGTTTAGTTTTAATTACATAGTAAGGGTCTTATAGGGTCATACTAGGCATGATGAAGCAGAATTTCTGGCGTAGAGATAAAGAAGAGGATAACGTGAAAAACGTGAGCACTTCTCTTCTTCGTTTCTGCGCCACTGAGTGACATTTTGTTCGTGCCTAAACCCGAAGAGTCGCTACTGACCGTTAACGGGACATTTCCTCGACCCCCACCAATCTTACCGCTTGCCTGGCGACGGTCTCGACTCTCAGGTCGGGCCCTGATTGGCCGGACCGCTTGGCGCCCTACCAAACGGGCTTGATTTTTTTCTACAATCAGTAGGTATAAGTTTATGTCGACGCTTCCCGCGGATGCAGTAGCAGGTCTTAATAAATGAACTTTGCAGACCTGTTCACGAGTATTCGCGGAATCAAATAAATTCAATTTAATTTCTGTACATATGTAATTGTGTTGCAATCCGGCGGCAAAGTTCTACCACCCAATTTTGCCCGCTATTTTTTACGTAAGAATCATTTTAGTCTTGCAAATAAAATTCTGGTGAAGAGCGGGAAAGGCTTAATCGAAGCATGAAGTCGAGGTCCACTACCTATTTTTCGTTTTATTCGATTCGAGATTGTGTCTGCCCCCTGCAGCCCGCGAAATAACTCGCGGGACCGACTACCCCCTGGACCTGGCCCCCTGCTACTCTGGATTACTCCATCCCTCTTTATTAATGCAATATTCGATCACCTTTCTCAAAGCGCTTCTACCATCCCGAGGGGTCCTAGTGGCCAGCCCCGCAACATGTTTTTCTTCGAAATGTGCGGCAGTTATTTACAGAACCCGTCTCGTACAGAAATGTTAAAAAATAAACGCTTACCTGAAAGAATTGTACTTTTATTATAGACTATAATGTACATTAATGTATTATTATATATTCTTCTTTACATCGGAGAATCCCTATTTCCAATCCTTTTACAGAAGAAAACATGTAGTAGTTTTTTGGATTAAACAAATATTTTTTTAATTTTTACAGATATAAGTTCTACCTTCGAAAGACACTATTTCAGAGGCAGATATTGTCCAACATACCCCTGCTTATTTCGGGATGGCATAGTCGTCTACTGAACACGCAAACGGAAATACGCCATCCGGTTGGGCAACGTTGTGAGGCGGGTAGCGATAGTTTCCCTGTGTGTGGTCCGTATGCACAAGAGTGCTCTTGTGAGGAGTCACATAAAAATACACGTATTTTTATTTTGTTCAATTTGTTGTAATAACTTAATAAAGCTTATAAACACAACGGTCTCAGATACATCTATCTATCCGATTTGAGAGAATCTGGGCTCTTGTCCCAGTTGCGACCGTAACCTTTTTATTTCCTGTTTCATGTAATATTCTTCAATGCTTTAATATTACGATGAAGCTTTGTAAGCTTCAATAAGTTATTCCAATAAATTGAATATATTGATTCAAGAGTTATAGAAAAGTCAGTAAATGTTCCATGTAAATTTAAACCGATAGGTAATCCTAGACACTATCTAGGTTACATATACAGTGTTTAATCGGATAGAACCTTGCAATCGTTCAAAAAGATAGCAGCCAAAAATATGGGAATTAATTTAGGATAATATTGACAATTCTTAAATTGAAATATGAGACGGATAAAAAATGACGGAACAATAATTAGGTGTCAATAGCTCAGTTGGTAGAGACGTCCTCTTTAGACTATAGGATGTTGGTTCGAGTCCCAACTGCGACCGTTACCTTTATGTTTTCAGTTTCTTTTTCGATTTCGTGTTTCATTGAGATTTGTTAATATTATCTTCAATGATTATATATTTTGTTCTTTTATCGTATTTTTATGAAATTAAAAAACATGTCATGTGCGCAAGCCGATATGATTTAATCTCGAATGATTTATGTTTATTATTTATTATTATTAGCAAACATTACATTAGATTACATCTACATCAGGATGAATACAATCTTACAAGAAGCCATTGTATTGTAGCCGCAACAGAATACAATAAATGAAAATCCGCCAAAATGGCTCCGCTAATCAAAAAACCGTTACTTTTCATATACGTAATAGCTCCATTAATTGCTCTATTTCTTTTTGGTTAGAAAATAACATTAATTTATCACTAACTAACTAACTGTTCCAGACACTTCAGGGTCCGGTCCATAGACTATAAAAATAGGGTGCTGGTCAAGTCGTTATCGTATCCGTGATGTCTCGGGCGTCGGGCTCGCTCTGGATTTCCAAATATTGTTCCTTGCAAAAGGGAAACAATGTCGACTTTTGTAGATTCTGCTGTGGTCGGGTATCCAAAGGTGAGAAGTCAAAGGCAGTTGTAGGTTCCAGTTGAAGAGATAGCGTTGGGTTGAGCGAAGAAATGAGACTGCCTTGGAACGGGCCGTGTGCTTGTATTTATACTCCCGGGCGCTAAGCCGGGCGCGATATGCAGCGCGTCCCGAATTTGCCTGAGGCGGGGGTTTTCTGAGCTCGTGGCACGCGCTGAGTAATGCTCAGAAAATCTTAATATTCTTCATTATATTGGCAGTCTTGTATTCTTTATCTCAACCCAAATTACTTCTCTCTATCATATTTATTTATTTAGTTATTATGAAAACAAGAAAGAATATGGGGTCCCAGGCCCAGTTATAATCGGGGAATTCTTACATATAATTCTTACATCTGAACATATATTTAAATTTATTAGTTTTTAATACAAAGAGGAGTCCGGCCTATCTTTCTGCGATATTTATTATTTTATTTTATCGGCCGAACTCCGTTAAAATTAACCAAAATATTGAATAAACAGTTATCCTGAG
The DNA here is from genome assembly GCA_022606495.2 of Halesus radiatus. NCBI lineage: Eukaryota > Metazoa > Arthropoda > Insecta > Trichoptera > Limnephilidae > Halesus > Halesus radiatus. The sequence continues at coordinate 319,890 of JAHDVE020004240.1, forward strand.
TTCTTAGCATTGCTAAACAATCCGAGGAGGCTGGGATTGGTCCGAGCGACGACCAATCAAAACCACTCAGAGCCTTAGCAGGCGAGGGGAAATGAGGACTGGGGTAACGTCCGGTAGGGCATCGTAAATACTGCGCGGGGAGTATTTTTTAACCATTCCACAGTAGCGCTTCGTGGTGAGAGGTCCCACAAGACCCGTCCGGTATACTCCCCCCGGTGCAGAGTCTTCTGTGCCCCTATCAATGAGGACGGGGTCGCAGGCGTCGGCGTTCTTGGCAGTCGGTCCTTTGGGGCTGTGACGATCTGCTTTTCTCAGCTGCTGGAGGTAATAAAGAGGTGGCCGACAAGAGAACGACGATCTTCACTGCTGGCCTGGTGTATTCTCCTGTACTCGTGCGTACGCGGACCGCTCGTACTTGGCCGTCAGCTGCGGGGGTGGCCTCGATGACCCGTCCCCGGGGCCAGCTATTGCGTGGTAGGGCAGGGTCGACGATGAGTACTAGATCATCTTTCTGTATTGGGGTGCTCTTTTGCTGCCATTTCTGTCTTGAGGCGATTGTTGGCAGGTACTCTCGGAGCCACCTCCGCCAGAACATATCTGCTAACTGTTGGCTGATGCGCCACTGCTTCCGCAGGCAGATTTCTTCCTCTTTGGGGCCATACAGTGATAGATGCGGCCGCTTTCCTGCAGATCCCAGCAGGAAGTGATTAGGTGTGAGTGGCTCTTCGTCGCGGGGGTCGACCGACAGGTGTGTGAGTGGCCGGCTATTTACTGCAAATTCTGCCTCTGCCATGGCTGTTAGCAGAGTCTCTTCTCGGGGAGCCCGCTCTTTCAGAACCGCCTCTAGGGCTCTTTTTACTGACCTCACGAGCCGCTCCCACGCTCCGCCCATATGGGGTGATACGGGCGGAAGAAAGTGCCACTCAATTCCTTGAGTGGCAATGTGGTCTTGAATCTGGGTGTCATTATGCAAGGTTAATAGAGCTTCTCTCATTTCTCGGTCGGCCCCGTGGAAGTTCGTTCCGTTGTCGGAATATATTGCAACAGGCTGTCCTCGGCGCGCAGTCATCCGTTGTATGGCCATAATTGTTGCGTCGGCCTTCAAGGAGTGGGCTATCTCAAGGTGAATCGCCCGGGTGGAGAGGCACGTAAATAGGGCCCCATATCGCTTCTCTCGCCGCCGACCGACGGTGATTTCAATTGGTCCAAAGTAATCTAGCCCACAATGGGTGAATGGACGGACATGGTGGGCTAGTCGGGCGGCGGGTAGTGGTTCCATTAGGGGGGGATGGGGCTTTTCCTTCCGTATGCGGCACGTGAGACATGCGTGTGTTATTTTTCTAATATTGGTGCGCAATTTTAGCACAAAGAAGCTGCTTCGCATGATGGCCATGGTTCTCTCCGTGCTTGCATGATCTCCTTTCTGATGAAAATAGCGGATCAGTAGGCGGGTGTACGGGTCATCCCCGTCCAATATGATCGAGGTTCGTACGCTTTGCGCCACTCCTTTGGCGGCCTGTAGCCGCGTGTTCATTCGAAGAACCCCATCTGACCCGAGGAAGGGTGTTAGGGCCTTTAGCCGGCTGCCGACAGATACTGATGCGCCGTTGTGCAGGGCATGGATGTCCGCACCGAAAGCCTCAACTTGTGATTTGATAACCCAACGGGTTTCAGCTACACGAATCTCATCCGCTCGTAGGGGGCCCTCGTGTGGTGCGCGGTGGGATCCTTCCTGACACCGTCTGATGAAGCGCATCATCCATCCAGTCGAACGGATCAGGCGATGCCATGAAGAAAAACGCACAATGTTAGGCAAGGCGTTCTCTTCTGTTGTGGTGAGGCCTATGAATTTGGGTTTCAGCTCCAGGATGCTCTCGTCTGGTGGTATGTGGTGGCCTTTCTGAACTGGCCACTCGGTCTCAGGCGTGACGATGAAGGGTGGTCCCGAGAACCACCTACCGCTGGGCGCGAGGTCGGGCATCTCCACGTCGCGGGTTCCGATATCCGCTGGATTTAGATTAGTCGGAACCCATCTCCAATCAGTGACGCATGACAGATCATCAATTTCACCCAAGCGGTTGGAGACAAATGTTGAGTAGCTCCTTGGATCTGTACGCAGCCAGCATAATACTGTTGTAGAGTCAGTCCAATACGTGGTGCGGAGTATGCGGCACTGCATTTCTTTCCTGACGCTGGCTGCGAGACGGGCCGCCATTAATGCTGCTTGTAGTTCGAGCCGCGGGATGGATAGCGGCTTGAGGGGGGCCACCTTACATTTACTTGCCAGGAAGGTGGCGCATTTTCCTTCTCGACAAGTCTCCACTAGGTATGCTATCGTACAGCATGCGGCCTCCGAGGCATCGCAAAAGACGTGAAGCTCGAAGTCCCCGTTCTTCTGTTGCAGACAGCGCCTTGGTACAGTGATTTCATTCCGCTGCAACGCCTTTATCCATTCGGCCCACTTTGCCGCATGTATGTCGTGGATGCGCTCGTCCCAGTTTACGTTTGACCTCCACACGTCTTGTAGGAGGATTTTTGAGCGTATGGTCAGGCAAGCCACGAACCCCACTGGGTCGAATATTTTCATTACTGTGCTAAGTAACTGTCTCTTAGTTGGATGCCGGACGAGTTCAGCCGTTTCAGTTTCCTCAAAAGTGTAAATAAAGCGATCGCTAACTGGGTCCCAGGCTAGGCCCAGCACTTTCTCTGTGCTTGCTCCTGCTCCACTATTGATCGTTATGGTCGACTTTGTTCTCTTGTCCGCCGGCACGCTTTGAATTGCGGCGGGTGTGTTGGAGGCCCAGCTAGCGAGATGAAAACCTCCTCTGGCTAGTAAGGTGTTGACGTCCCGTACTAGTGTTTGTGCCTCTTTTACTGTATCAGTGGCGTCCAAGTAGTCGTCCATGTAGAACTTGGATTGTATTGCTACGGCGGCGGCCGGAAATTCAGCGGCGCCTTCTTTGGCAACTCGATTACGGACATACTGGGCGCTACTTGGGGAGCACGTAGCGCCAAACATCATTGAGATTAGCCGGTAGGTACTTGGAGGTTCCTGCGGTGTATCTCGCCAAAGGAACAATTGTGACATCTGATCCTCCTCCTTTATTTTAACACGGAGGAACATTTCTTCAATATCGGCGGCTATGGCGATCTTTCCTTCGCGAAATCTCAGCACATTGCCCAGAAGTGAGGAAAGGAGGTCGGGTCCGGTCAGTAATCGCTCGTTGAGTGACGTACCCCGACAGTAGCTAGCGGCATTGAACACTACCCGCAATTTTCCGGGGTTGTTCGGGTTTGAGACGGAAAAATGAGGTAGATACCATTTCCTTTTAGCTGGCGCGCTCGCTTCGGCCGCGGACAGTTTTCTAGCGTATCCGCGCTTAGCTAGCTGCTCAATTTTTTCTGTGTACGCCACTGCCAGGCTTGGGTTTCCTTTTAGCTTCCTTTCTAAGGAAGTGAGCCGGTTCAATGCACACTGCCTGTTGTCGGGCAGCCACGAGTTGTCCTCCTTCCATAGTAGGCCGGTCTCCCACCGTCCCGTGTCGAGTAGGCGCGTTGTATTTTCCATGAGGGCCTCTGCGCGCTGTATATCGGTAGAAACACGAGTTATGGCAGTCACGCCGAGTGAGTCGACCGCGAAGTGGTGTTTAATCAGATCGGTGACTTTCTGATCTGCTTCGGCTCCTTCCCCTATAATGTTGAGCGTGGTCCCGTTGTCTGCATCGCGCCTTGTGCCCCCATGTTTAATCCAGCCGAGAGCTGTTCGTGACGTCATGCGGCCACCCTTTTCTTCGTGTACCTCCCGTGAAACGATCAAATGTGCATTGTCCTGTCCAATTAACATTTGTGGTTTTACTTGCCGGCGCCCGGCTACCGTTTGTTTCGGGAGGTCCAGATCGATTACTGTATTGGCGGTTATAATATATTCGTCCCCGTCACCACGTACTGATAGTTTAACACGTCGGGATGTGTTGTCGGATGAGCACATCCCATTGGCACCGTGTATGCGAAGTCCATGGGGTGGTCCGTTCACCCCCACTTTATCAGCGAGTTCAGCGTCGATGAGGGTAACAGTTGACCCCTCATCGAGCAGCGCATGTGTTAATATCTGTCCTTTGGGTCCACATATTTTTACTGACACTACTTTTAATAATACAGCACTTTGTCCGAGCCAAGTTGTGCCCACTGTTTCACTTGCTGTGGCTGGGGGTGACGCGTATCGCGACGAATCATGGAGCAATTTGTGGTGCGACAGGCGGCAGGTGCCGACACCGCAATTTGTGCGTGATTTACACATTCGCGTGTAATGTCCATTTTCTAAACACTTGTGGCACACGCGTATATTTTTCACAAACTCCCACCGGGTGGGAATGTCCATTGCGGCGAACTGCGGACAATCGCGTAATTTGTGTAAACCGCCGCACTTTGCGCACTTTTCCCCGTTCACCATACTTTTTTCACTTTTGTCCGATATCATCGTAGCACTCTGTGCATGTACTTGTTCGCGGCGGGCCCGGCCCGGCCGGGCGTGATCGACGAGTCCTGATCGCGGGACCGCCTTTGCGAGGCGTTTGAGAAAGGCCGCAAACTGGTGGATATCTGCAGCCTCTGCATTGTCTGCCACTTTATCTAACCATGCGATACGCATTGCCAGAGGCATTTTTGAGGCCACCTCACTGAGCAGCGCTGGGTTGCTCAGGTAATTATCGGACAGATTACCCAGCGACGCCACAACATTCTGCACCGTCCCAGAAAATTCAACCAGTGCTTCATTTGATGCGTCCTCTGCCAATCGTGGTAATTTCTTGATTTTCTCGTACATTATGGTGGCTATCGCGTGCGCACCGCCGAATCGGTGCTTGAGAACGTCCATGATTTCCGGCACCTGAGCGGGTCCATGAGTAATGGATTCACGGCGTCGCGTGCCTTTCCACGTAGCGCGCGTTGTAATCGTATCAGATTTTCGGCTGCTGTCATTCCACATGTTGTCGTGGACTGCTGGTACTGGGCCTGAAATGCAGGCCACTCGATTGGGTCCCCGGAGAATGTTGGCAAGTCCTTTGCCGTTGACTGCCGTGCGATAAGGGACGCCATCCGGTTGTCTTCTTCATGAGCCCTTGGGGTACTTCCGGATTGCGAGCTGCGAAAGGCCTCTGCCATAACCGCGGCGATCTGCGCAAGCGGGTTCTGTCCGTAGTTAACCCACTCTCGTGTGTGGCGGGCCGTCTCGTCCGCTGTCGGATTTCCTGGGAATTGCGTAGGAATTGTGTGGCTAGGTAGCGGACAGTACGCTTGATGCTGGGCCTCGGGGAGGGGTGATGCACCAGGCGCCGTTGGTTCAGAGGTAGGCGACCGTGGTTGCTCAGGCGGCCGTAGCGTGTCGAGCTGTGCTGATGCGTCGAGGGGCCTTGGTGTGTCAAGTGGTCGCGCTGTGTCAAAGGAGCGTGATGTGGGGAGCTCGAGCGGCTGCCTCGAAACTCCCAATGCGGCGATCAATTGCTCGATCTGCCGAGCGGAGTCCCTGCTGCTTTTTCTCTCTGCGCGTAATTCTCGTTGCAGCTGACGGAGAGTATCCTCAGTAGAAGCTTCACTATCAGACGTCAGGTGCTCATCCGCGAAGGCAGTGGTGGTCCCTGTAGAGGCGGGTTCGGTGGCTAGAGCCGCTGCCGAGGCAGCTTGTGCTCTGGTGGCCCGGGCAGCCGCACTTGATTGTTCGGCTCCGTATACAGCTGGGCTGGCAGAACTTGGGCCAGGGGGTGTAAGGGGTGCGAGGCTGGGCCCCTCAGGGTCACGGCTTGTGACATCTCGTTTGCTTGCGTCTTCGGGGGCACCTTTGCCAGAGCGTAGATTTCGGGACATCTTGGTAGCGGCTGGGTACTAGATCCGTAGTCCGGGGATCACTATGTGACTTGATCCGTGCTCGAGAGGACCACTATGTTCCAGACACTTCAGGGTCCGGTCCATAGACTATAAAAATAGGGTGCTGGTCAAGTCGTTATCGTATCCGTGATGTCTCGGGCGTCGGGCTCGCTCTGGATTTCCAAATATTGTTCCTTGCAAAGGAAACAATGTCGACTTTTGTAGATTCTGCTGTGGTCGGGTATCCAAAGGTGAGAAGTCAAAGGCAGTTGTAGGTTCCAGTTGAAGAGATAGCGTTGGGTTGAGCGAAGAAATGAGACTGCCTTGGAACGGGCCGTGTGCTTGTATTTATACTCCCGGGCGCTAAGCCGGGCGCGATATGTAGTGCGTCTCGAATTCGCCTGAGGCGAGGTTTTTATGAGCGTGTGGCGTGCGCTGTGTAATGATAAAAAAATAGATACATTTTACATTATATTGGCCGTCTTGTATTCTTCATCTCAACCCAAACTGCCTCTCTCTATCATATTTATTTATTTAGTTATTATGAAAACAAGAAAGAATATGGGGTCCCAGACCCAGTTATAATCGGGGAATTCTTACATATAATTCTTACATCTGAACATATATTTAAATTTATTAGTTTTTAATACAAAGAGGAGTCCGGCCTATCTTCCTGCGATATTTATTATTTTATTTTATCGGCCGAACTCCGTTAAAATTAACCAAAATATTGAATAAACAGTTATCCTGAGTTCTTAGCGTTGCTAAACAATCCGAGGAGGCTGGGATTGGTCCGAGCGACGACCAATCAAAACCCCTCAGAGCCTTAGCAGGCGAGGGGAAATGAGGACTGGGGTAACGTCCGGTAGGGCATCGTAAATACTGCGCGGGGAGTATTTTTTAACCATTCCACAGTAGCGCTTCGTGGTGAGAGGTCCCACAAGACCCGTCCGGTATACTAACCATCACGCCGTTTCTCCGCAAGGGTAGGCAGAATCGTGCCATGTCTTCCTCGGGCGTCCCCGGCTTCTTTCGTTCACATTCGCGTCATATATTCTCCTTACACTCCTTGCATAGACATTGATCATAGCGTAAACATTGATCATAGAATAGACGTTGATTATGGCATAGACATTATCAACGAATCTCTATCACTTTGCTGTTATACCCTTGCTATTAATATTATCATTTATGTTTCGTCTAGTTTCTCTATAATTAATTTAGCATAATGGCAACGTGATGTATCCATTGCGTATCGTTATTAGCAATGTGTACGAGTATGTAAATTTGTTGTTAATACTTTTATTAGATATTAAAGTGGGGTTGTTGCGAGTCGCTGAAAATCACTAATCAAAAACAAAAAGATGGAGGAAAAATTCTTAAATCCCTGTGTTAATATATAATTAATATTAACACAGTCACAGTTATCTAGATCATTAAGTGGAGTGACATCTGTTGAAAATTTTACAATTTTACAATGAAATTATCACCAAAAGTCACAGTTTTAGGTTTAACTGGGTACAACTTCCAATATTACTATTGGTAACACCTATAACTTGGAACCACCTTCGAGTATTTTCAACTCAATTGACCAGCCACCATTATTAAACGCACTCCCGTAAACTGCATTTGTTTAAAAACTTATTGAACGCTCAATTCTCAAGCATATTTAAAATATAATGAATATAACACTGATGTGTACGGTAACTTCAAGTATTAGTTTTTGGCGTGATCAAATTGGTAGAAAATGATCATATAAGATGTGACGACAGCCGCCACGGAGTACAGAAAGGAAAAGTCCAACTTCACTACTCCGGCAATCATGTAACTCGGCTTCCTTTCCAGCAATAGGGTCAAGAATCCATTCAAATCATTTTGTTCTTTTTGATCTGGAATTAAATAAGCGTAATGAATTTTGCATTGCCTCCACGCAGGAAAATATTTCCCTTGGGCTTATGTCATCTTTGGGGATGCTATGGGGAGAGTGTTTTTAAGGAAAGGAGCGAGAAGAAGTTCTGGGAGGGAAAGCGTTTGGGGGGTGGGTAGGAATCTGGGGGTCAGTGTGTCCAGGAGTGACGGATATATGAATCCATCCCTCCAACTGCGGTGCAAGATAATGGACAAAAAGAGTCCGGCTCCCTCAACAATCCTCTCCCGATCTGGCCCGTGCAGTTGGTGGGTAGACGAATCCGACGTCAAGACCAATGTCCTGAGAAATCTCACCCCATGAGCCCGCGGACCCTTGCTAAGTCACCAGACGTAGCTATCCACTTGGGATGCCCTATGGAAGAGGTGTTAGTTATCCAATGAATGGTTCCCGGGGTGGCGGTACCCATAGCAATGCTGCCAATTCGATTTTTTAACAAGAGCTACACGTCACCCGGAAAAGAGAAAAATCTGGGAATTTCCAATATTACCACCATTCCATTTTTTCATGTGGTGTATATTAATTATTGTAGCTAAAGTATCTGAAAAGAGGGTCTAAGAAGCTAAACCGTTATTTTTTGAGCTGGTGACCTCAATTTAGAGCAAAATATAGCTCTAAAAGAACTGAATTGGCAACACTGACCGATACCTACCTCCCAAAATAAATGACAAGAATTATTAAGGTAGTGAGTAGGTTAAGTTAAAGCCGTCGGACTATCTAACAAACGAAAGAGATCGAATAAGAGAATAGAAACTTAATATCAAAGCGTTAATCAAAACATTAGAGCACAAAAAAAAAGTTTTCGCTTAGGATGGATAAAATTGAGAATTTTTCTAAAATACGAAAACAGCATTGCCGGTTCCATGTCAAAACAGAACACGGAAGAAAAAAAGTGCTTTCGCCTAACCTAACCTTATCAACCTAACCCATTATTTTATCATCTTCTACTTTGTGTGGTTATCAATTTATAGAATTAGCCATTTCAAACTAAACCCTCTGAAGAAGTCAGTGCTACCTTTTAGCTCCAGTATGACAATCTTTGAGATTGTTTGTATTAGCTTCTCGACTTCCGAATTCAGTGACTCCGTACCAATCGCTACCGCTCCAATGATCCACAATACTTCCACCAACCAGCCTGTATCCATTATGATGTTGTTCTGAAATTAAAATATATTTTTAAAGTTTGTGGCATTAAAATAGGCCATTTACACTTCTGACCACCATCATATTTTTCCATTGATTTGAATTCAAATGTTCTTCTGTAATATACCATTCTGGGTAAGGGTCCATGTTTATTCCCTCGATCAATACCATCGAATTAGTAAATCATTAAGTGTGATAATTTCTTGGTTTTAATACTTGAGAAATATTTATTTTACCGTGAACGGAGTTTGCTTGTCCGAAACAGTGTTATTTCCAATCAACACCATACCTATGGCCGATGCCAAAACTGTAAACAAATACTGAAACAGCAGATAAAAAAATTCTACAATAATCTGTAAAATAGTGCCATCAAAACGATATTCATTCTTTCATTTTGTTTTCCTTTATTGTCTATCTTAATTGATTCATAATAAATTATTCTTACCGCGTATTTAAATCTTTTTGATATTAACTTTAAATTTTCATTAATTAAAGCGTATACTTTCATTTGAACTTGTGTTGCTGAATTGAATTTTTCCTTCAGTGTTATTTTTTCTTCGTCTGTATTCGAACTAAGGCTCGTTGCTCTAAAATCTATTTCATTTTGGACACTCAGTTGGGGGACGTAGAATCGAAGAATCTTGTTTCTCATGCATTTTATGTGGGATCCACACGTGTACATTTCTGTTAGAATTTGTAGACTCATCAAAGATGAAATAAATGTTTTTGAAATAGCGTAAAATAAATATATATCGAACTTGAAAGTCCAAAAAACGAAAGCTGAGTGAAAAACTTTAAGGGCAAATAATATAATAAAGATACTGTTCGTATGATGCAGTGATGTCGATAAGTTGAATCTTTCATCCAAGAAAATATCATTAATCTTTTGAAAATTATTGTACAGATTAACTTTATCATTAACGTAAATAAATGAGTCTGATAGGATGCCTAATATTGCAGCTATGGCACCTGTTAATGATAATATTACTAAGGCAACTCTAGTTTCTTGTTCAATTAGTCTGTCTTGAAACTGAAGTGTAAAAATTAAATTAGAACCCTCTAATAATACAATCAGCCCGACAAGCAAAAGGGAGTAATATCGAGCTAGCGAATGCTTTTCGTGTTTTGCAAATCTGTCACTCAGTTTTAATGTGTGGAACCCAAAGAGTCTGTATAGCCATATTCTAAACGTGACTAAAATACTCAATGAAAAATTCATTTTTAGTAAGATGTCCGATTAATTCAAGTATTATAATTGTATTAACACGCCCGTTCCTTCCAATACCGACTGAGTAATAATGATAATACTTTATTACTAGTCTTATAATGCGTTACTCCACTTTATTAAAATGTCATTAATTCAATTAGTAAGGGTTCAAGCGTCCTTAAAAATTAATACATATTCCTAATTGTCATTTTTGATGATGTATTTTTACCAACCACTCATATTACGTTATTATTATTCGGTTTATTTATAAAAAGTTCTGCTAGGTAATAATTATTACAAACTCACACGTTATCTCTTAAAAATTTAAGAAAGCACAAGTGGAATTAGGGTTATTGTTTTTCCAGTGGGCCTAAAACAATAAGTAGGGTTTTTTTTTTGGTCATAACATCAATATATCAAATGATAAAATCCATGTTGATATTTACAGTTTATAGCCTTGCGGTGGGAATCGTCTTTATATCAAGTGCGTAGACCGCCATTTATCTCGAATTTGTAACGAAAATAATGGAGGACCGAAGTACTTTTTATATAAATATTTTTTAAATGAAAAGTTGTTTGGCTTCGCTATTTTGGGTTCGGTGCTTTTATGCGCCACAGAGTAGCCGGGACGAGTCAGCGCTACCGGAGATCGGAAAACACTCTTGTCCAGGCCGTCGCTCAGTGGCAGGGCGCGCCCCTACACCATAGATGGAGAATTTCCCTCAAGCCACCGTAGCTTAAGTGCTAAATATGTTCACTTTTTTATTTATTTTTTTTTAAATTCTATTTCCACATCACGTAATTTTTTTAATGCATTCTTTTATATGAGAGACAGAGTATTGCACTTACCGCTTTCTTCAGCTGAAATAAAGACATTATAATTATTATTTTAACCACTTTATTTGAATTTAGTCAGTTTCTACTAGTTTCGTTTACATTTTAACCTTCTCCCGACCGTATTATTATAAACTAAATTAAGTACAGTCACATTTGTATAACGAAAACACAAAGAGACAAAGACAACATATTAAATAAGGACATATCACAAGAGCATCAGAGATGGGATGGTTGAGGAGTAGATGGTGTATGGTTAAATGGGTAAAAAGGAAACAACTTTGAAATCGGACTTTTGGTTAATTATATTTGCTTACTTAATATTTGACTATTATTTTTTCAAATTCTAAGGCTTTTAAATTATTAATACACATTTTGTGTAAAACTTGCCTTCCTATTAGAAGTATGTTAAACCTGTATTTTTATAGCAGAAGCATACATGACAATGTATGACAAATACGACAATAAATATGACAATACATAAAATCAAATAAAATGGTTAAAAGCTATATAACTTTTCATTTAAATTTAATGTTAAGCTACAAAGTGATTGCTCTCTTCGACAATGTAATATTTTTTATTGAGTTAGCCCATATACCTACATTATTCCAAAATAATTGTATGTTATCAAGTTGAAAAAATCAAATATTTCAAAACACTGTATTATATATATATTTTAATTCATCTTACGCTGATGTGTACACTAGTTCCTATACCTCAAGTTTTAGTTCTTGGCGTGATCAAATTGGTAGAAAATGATCATATAAGATGTGACGACAGCCGCCACGGAGTACAGAAAGGAAAAGTCCAACTTCACTACTCCGGCAATCGTGTAACTCGGCTTCCTTTCCAGCAATAGGGTCAAGAATCCATTCAAATCATTTCGTTCTTTTTGATCTGGAATTAAATAAGCATAAGAAATTTTGCATTATCTCCCCATATTTCCATTGAACGAGAAGTTCTGGGAAGCATAAAACTCAGCTTTCTTTCCAGAAGTAGGTTCAAGAATCCGTTCAAATGATTTTTTTTTCTTTGATTTCGAATTAAATACATTATGACTTTATCCTTCGAATCGCGACCGGAACAGATTTTGTTTTTTGTTTTGTTTTACCTTACTCTCATAACGTGAAAATATATATTGGCATTTAAATTAGACAATGGTTATTGATAAATAAACAATAAAAAAGATAGGATGAGGAAAGACAAAAAACAATAAGTTAAATACAAAGACCGCATTGGCGATTCCAGTACTGACATTAATAACCAATCTACCAAGCATTCAAAATCAACCTAAAAACCAAATGATGAAGTCAGTGCTACCTTTTTGCTCCAATATGGCGATTTTTGAGATGGTTTGAATAAGCCTCTCGACTTCTGAATTCAGCCACTCTGTGCCAACTGCTAAACCTCCAATGAACCACAACCATTCCGCTGTCCACCCTATATTCATGATGGCGTTACTCTAAAATATGAATAAATTATTTATGTTGGTACTAGTCACTATTAAAGTCAATCACGTGAAATCTAAAATACTTCGAGATATAAATATTTTACCAGAAACGGAAATTGCTTGTTCGAAAGAGCGTCATTTCCAGACAACACTATACCTAGGGCCGATGTCATTACGGAAAATACGATCTGAAGGAATGGAAGATAAAAATAATTTTATAATAATATTATGTGTAGTGCAACTTTTATCCCTTTTTTAATATTCGCATTTTTTTATATTGATCCATCATAAATTATAGTTACCGCGTATTTAAATCGTCTTGAAATTAACTTTAAATTCTCGTTAATTAAAACGTATACGTTCATCTGAACTTTTGTAGCTGCATTGTGTATTTCCTTCAGTGTTTTTTTTTCTTCACGTTCATATGGTTTGAAGCTCGTTGCTCCAAAATCAACTCCATTTTGGGCACTGAGTTGTTGGGAATGGGACAAAACAAACTTGTTTCTGATGCATTTTATATGGAATTGACACGTGCATATTTCTGTCAGAACTTGCAGAGTCATCAAAGATAAAACGAATTTTCGTAAGATAACGTATATTACTAAGAAATCCTTCTCTGTAGAGCAGATAATGAAAACTAAGTGAAAAACTGTATGTGTGACTAATGTAACAAATACACTGTTCGTTTTATGGAGTACTGTTGATAGGTTGAAACTTTCATCCAAAAAAATATCATTAATCCTTTGAAAATTATTATACAGATTAACTTTTTCACTAGCGTGGATAAATGAGTCCGAAAGGATGGCTAATATTGCACCTATTGCACCTGCTAAGGATAATATTGCTGATGCAACTTTAGTTTCTTGTTTAAATTCACTGTAGAATGACTCAATTTCGAATCTTAAACGATAACCCTCTAATATTACTATCAGCGCGATGAGTAAAAGTGAGTAATACCGAACAGGCGTTTCGTTTTTCAAAAATCTGTCACTCAGTTTTAATGTTTGAAACCCAAAAAGCCTTGTCAACCATATTCTAAATGTGACCAAAACATCTGATGATAAAATCATTTTTAAGGGGTTGTCCTGTATATTCGCATATATTAAGATGTATTAGGATACTTGCTCTTTCCAATACTGACTATATATTGAATATTATTCGTATGAAAATCGTAATTCGTTACACCACTTTATTATAAGTGCAATTAGGTATTGTTCCATTAGTCTGATAATGTCAGGCGTCTTCATTTTTTCTGTTACTAATTATTATTGAGTATGTAATATTTTTTCAGCAGCATTAACGATTGCCCTTGTAATGGTCTAACCATCATCATTTTCTTTTAATAGAACCCTGGAAAATATTTTTTTTTATATGCATAACTTTCATGCTAGAAGAGCTTAAGGGAGCGACATCTATCGACTTGTGGAGAGTTTGATTACAGTGAATTATAATCCAATAATTTTGATTCATAAAACTCGTTGCAACATAAAACCACGAGATGGCGGTGAGAAGAAGGCGTTCCCTCTTATAAATAAACATCACAGGATTGGGTGAAATCAACGAAAAAGTTACCAATCAAACGAGCGTTTTACATAAACAACAATTAGTGGTGACAGGACAAAGGAAATATTAATTATTTATGTGAATCGAAAGGGTTCAGATCGACGGCATATAATGTAAATATTCCACCAGAGGACGAATAGGACGAGAGAGGTCGTGAACTTTAAAGAAAACAATGGGTAATGCAGAGATGAATAACCATTGAAAATGGAAGTAGGAAGTAAAAATAATACGCAAAATGTTAATTACAAATAAAAAACTACAAAGTGATGATTTATCTTGCACGGGGAAAGGTGTGTTTGCATTAGAATTTAGACAGAAAGACGTGTCATGTAAGGCTAAGCGGAAAAACAACGAATTAGAGAAAATAATTCAGAGAACAATAGCTTCAACAGATAAAAAAAAGGGAAGAAACAAGAATTATACAGTATGGAAACTTCGGCAAACTTAAGAGGCGATTTAGGCGAGACTAATGTGAAATAGAAGTACAATTTTCTAATTTCAGGAACGTAGATAATTACAAGGGAGTGAAACTAGACTGATTTTAGGTGATAAAAGGTATTAATTGAGTAGATTCGGGACATCAGATATTATGAAAATGTAGATGAGAAATGTGTCAATCAATTATAAAATTTAAACTGAAGGAATTCAATAGAAATATTGAGATATATGGACTACTACTTTGAATATAGTTCGATACATTTAGGTAAAATTTTGAGGTTGTCAATGACTAATGTAAACAAGGCGACAAGAATTGTGTATTTAAGCGACCAGATGAACATGAAACTCGGGTGATAGAGAGATAAACAAACAATTAAGGTTATACAGGGAAGATAGGAATATTTATTTAAGGAAAAGTAATAAAAAATAATGAGTTTTCGATAAACTCTGATTTATATCGGTTTTTTACAAAACCAATGGTTATTACCCATAATAAACAATAAGCTAATGTGATATTGAGTTAGAGTGAAATGGAAAAGGGGGAGTGGCCAGGAAAGAAGTGAACGAACTCATATCTACCAGGTTTGGGGTAGGTAAATCGCAGGAAAAACGCCAATAAATTAATACATAAAATTATTAAAGGTAGTGAAAAATCAATTAAGGATGATATCAATCGACCCGGATGAAAGTATAAGCAGACGACAGGTACATGCAAAAGGTGTAATACAGCTAGACCAGGAAGCCGTGGTTCAGTCGACAATGCTCCGAAGCAGTTCGACGAAAAAACGCGGCTTACCGAGCCTACAATACATCTTGAATATCAGAAAACAGATCAGCATATAACAAATTGGCAAAGGACAGTAAGAGAATCATCAATAGGTCAAAATTTGAGCACGACCTACAGATCAGTAAAAAGCTAGCTGCCTGCCCGCATGGCAGCAGGGCGTTCTGGTCGCTAGCGGGCTCCATAGGTCGCAATTTCTGCAAATCCAGTCTGCCGCCTCTTACCAGACCCGATGGTTCACTAGCAAACACTGCTACCGAAAAGGCCAACCTTTTAGGGAAAATGTTTGCAGAAAACTCGGCCCTCGACGACCGGGGTGCCATCCCGCCGTCGGTTCCTCACTGCGGCTTCTATATGAAAAAGCTGAGGATACGGCATCGGGATGTACTCCTTGTCTTACGGGGGCTCGATGTTAATAAAGCTAGTGGGCCTGACGGAATACCTGCCCTGGTATTGCAGAGGTGTGCTGCAGAAATCGCTCCAGTTTTAACAAAGCTCTTTAAAATGTCCCTGAAATGTGGCTCTGTGCCCTCTGGTTGGAAAAAAGCGGTCATTCATCCTATACCTAAGAAAGGTGACCGCTCCAACCCGGCCAACTACCGCCCCATAGCGATCACATCAGTTCTGTCCAAGGTGATGGAACGTGTGATCAACGACAAACTGCTTACATACCTCAAGAAGAACAAAATCATTAACGACCGCCAGTACGGATTCCGGCGGAACCGCTCGTGCAGTGATCTTCTCGCGTATGTGACGCATGTTTGGGGACGGTGCCTGGAACGTTATGGTGAGACTCAAACGGTCTCACTGGACATTTCTAAGGCCTTTGACCGGGTTTGGCACCGAGGACTTGTCAACAAACTGCCTTCTTACGGACTTCCCGTTTCCTTGTGTACGTGGATTGCCGACTTTTTGAGGGAGAGATCGATTCAGACGGTTGCTGATGGTTTCATCTCTTCCTCGCATTCAATAAATGCTGGCGTCCCACAAGGATCGGTTCTGATCTCCGACATTGTTTTTGTTGCACATCAATGACCTCTTGACATGTGCACCAATCCATTGTTACGCGGATGACAGTACAGTCCATGATTGCTTTTTGTTTGACAAGCCCCCAAAGGGCACACAAACTCCAACGGCTCGGAGGGCTTTGAAGCAAAGAATGGACGGTTATTTCGAGAGGGTCTCCTCTTGGGGTAAGAATAACCTCGTCGAATTTAATGTTTCAAAGACCCAATCATGTCTGATTATGTCTAAAAAGGATCGAAATGACAATCTAGTCTCCTTTAATGGAACAAATCTTCCCAACAAGCCCTCCATTGATATGTTTGGTGTAACCTTAAGTGATCAGCTCAGGTATGGGGGCTCCATCGAAACCCGAGTAAAGTTAGCCTCTCAGAAGCTGGGCGTATTGTACAGAGCCCGCAGATACACAACTGCTGACCCTGTACAAATCGCAAGTGCGCCCCATTGTAGAATTTGGCAGCCACCTCTGGTCGGGAGTCCCAAAATATCTGAAAAAAAACCTTGACTCTGTGCAGAAACGGGCGGTCCGTTTGATAGATTCGACTATCTTAACAAATGGGTTGCAATCTTTGGAGCACAGACGTCGGGTGGGAATGCTGTACTTGTTCTACCGGTATTTTAATGGAAGATGCTCCGAGGAACTAGCATCATTGATCCCTTCGGCACCGGTGCGTAGTCGGGAAACACGCCAAACGCGCGCCCAACATTTGCACACGGTTGACATTTGTCACATGAGAACGGGTCGCTTCTACGACTCGTTCTTGTGTTCAACAGCTCGGCTGTGGAATGATCTGCCGGCCTCTGTGTTTCCTCCATCCTATAACATGGGTCTCTTCAAGACCCAAGTTCACTCCTTCCTATCCTCTAAAAGATCCTCCACACAGCATCCCCAAAGATGATATAGGCCTTGAGGGAAATTATTTCCTCCTTGGTCTGCTGTGTGGAGTTACTGTAAAAAAAAAAAAAACCATCCGGTAAGTTTCCGCTGGCCATCATTGTTTTTCAACCAACGAGACAAGCGCACATACATAATTTCCGGCCGCATGGGTCGGCGTGAGCAGCCGCCATTCATTCCGATTCCAGACACAGAACTATCAGCTGCGTGTGTGCCTTGAGCACGTAGCCACTTACTATTGCATCATTACCTAATATAGACACGGAGTTTTCAAGCACGTTCTGGTTCCAGACGTGGAATTATCTCTGTTTCCCTATAATTGTTAAAATCAGTGTGGGAATGTACAGGGTGGCGTAAAACTACCGCTATGGTTTGAATGTTTAATAACTTTTTAAATTTATTTATATTTTTTATTTTTATTTCAGAGTTTTGTGAATAAAACTTGGGGAATTTTAAGTAGAACACTACATAACAGAACAGCGATCAACAATTGTTGAATTTTATTTTGAAAATCAACGGTCAATTTTTTTGACGCAGCGTGCTTATCATCGTTTTTTTAATGTTCGTACTGGACATTCAGCACCAACAATAAACCGCCCGGTTACAAATTTTCGACAACATGGTACAGTAAGATACCTTCCATGTACCGGAAGACTACTTACGATCCACACGGAAGAAAATATCCAACGTGTTGTGGATAGTGTGCAGGACAGTCCAGAAACATCAACAAGAAGACGTTCGGCAAAACTGGGGCTATCGCTGAGGTCCGTTCAGAGGATTTTGTCCAAACATAAGGTTCAGCTTGTGCAAGAATTGGAGCCGATAGACTACCAACAACGGCTTGATTATGCCATTTCATTCCGACAAAAAGCAGAAGAAAATCGCGATTTCATTACCAATTTGATAATGAGCGATGAAGCCCATTTCCAATTGAATGGTTTCGTAAACGAGCAAAATTGCAGGATATGATCTACGGGGAATCCAAGAACAGTTCATCAGCAACAATTACACCCACGTAAGTGTACTGTTTGGTGCGGTGTATCGTCTGAAAGGATCATTGGTCCATATTTCTTTGAAAATATACATGGCGCCTCAGTTACGGTTAATGGTGCTGAATATCGTACGATGCTGGACAATTTTTTGAAGCCAGCTGTAGAAAACCATCCACAGTTGTGGTTCCAACAAGATGGAGCCACAGCCCACACTGCAAGGGGACACAATGGCTCTGTTACGGGACCTCTTTGGCGAACGCATTATTTCGCGCAGAAGCGATTTCAATTGGCCCCATTGGAAACTTCGCAATGAAATTTAAGCCGGAATTTTAATTTGAAATTCACCGGAAATTTTACGAAAAGTTATGCAAAATGTACTGGAAAGAGCACGAATGTGCGAAGCCGAAAATGGCCACCACTTGCGGGATATAATTTTTCACACTTAGGCCAAAAATATTCCCTATTAATACACTGTATAACAAAAAAACTATAATAGTAATTAACCATAACATAAAAAAAGTTATTACACATTCAAACCATAACGGTAGTTTTGCACCGCCCTGTAGAAACAAACATATAATTAAGTTTCCCTACTTAACTCCATGACGAATCTGTCATCTCAAAAAATGAATGTAAATATCTCGGGGTATATCTAGACAGTAAACATGCATTTTAAACTCACATCGAATCAATCACTGATAGGTCGTATAAAATGCTTGTCTTTGTACTACAAGATTTTGAAATTTAAAAAAAAAAATTGCTTCGTTTTCCACAACAGCTCCTTGTCGTATAATGATAAAATTTCGTTAACAAATAAATTCTCCTCTTGCAATCTTGCGGGAGCTTAAAACTATCTGCTGCGACTTCTCTTGAATCTTGAAAAATAACTTTACACCTATAAGAGCCTTCCTTTTTTTGTTTATCTTGATAAGAAATATTTTTTTTATTTTCTCTGGTTCCACATTGACCCGTTTCTCCCTGATAACTCTATTTATAGTATTACGGGGTTGTTCTCTTGACTGGACTTCAATACCGGCAAACTCCATCCAGTTTTAGCTAATGTTGGCCTGTTCCAGATCAGCCAGTCGAATTTTCATATGGCAAAGTTTTGTTTCTTTATTTGCATTAGCTTCTTCTACAGTCTGTATCGTTTTTAGTTGTAGTATATTTTCTACTTTGTTCGAGATATCGTCATATTATGACGGCTTATAAATTCTACACTTTTTATCATTTCATTCATTTCCGATTGTATTTTTTTTAATATTCAGCTTCTCATATTCAATATATTAAAAAATTAGGTGTTTGATTTCATCTTTTTGTTGACGTATTTAATACATTTTACATTGTTTTCTTTTTCGTTTGATGGTGGTGGTGCCTCAGTTGGTTGTGACCTTATTTGCGCTGGTTATTGGTTGTAGCAAAATAATTATTATTTTGATCATCATTTCCTCTACTACTAAGGATCTCTGCGTTTATCCCGACGTCAGGAGATATATCATGAACCGGATTATTTCGATAGACCGCCAATGCAAACTGTAGAAGGTAACCTAAACTAACCTAATCTAACTTAAACTAATCCAACATTATCCCCGTTTCTATTTATTCTGACCACTTACGGTATTTATTCTGACCGTATCAGTAAAATAGTTATCATTCATAATTGATATAAAAGAGTGACCAAAGAAATAGCAGCCCATTTCTCACGTTTATTTCCACGGTTTTTAGACTGTTACTACTACTGTGAATGTGCATATTAATATGTTTCCATTTCCAACGCTGCCTTTTATAATTATGCGTTCGTTTTTCAGGGCTTTATGCAGTTCTCAAGAGTAGACGTGTACAACATGACGCGCAGTGTGATAGGGGCAAAGAAGGTCTTCATGGGGAGGTTGAAAATCAGGATAACCGGGTTCATTTCCTCTGGCGACTTTTTATGCATTAATATGATATACAATATTGTTAAAGCCAAAGTTTAGTAGTGTCTTTGATGTACGAGGTGTGTTCGAAAAAAATCGAAGAACACCCAAAAACATGACTAACCTTTCCAGTTGTCAAAAACAAATCACTTATCCAAAATGGCTGATAATGCTATCATATGATAAACATATGTGTACCAACATAAAAAAATCGATAATCGAATGTACACATCCCGCGAAAATTCAAAATCACCACACACACACCTCGTACATAGTGTCGATAAAACCTGTTTCAAATTCTAATTGAAATGAGTGTGTGCACGTATTCATTCTAATAATGCAGGTCTTATTTAAAGGATCCAACGACTAATTCTAAAATGGAAGGTGTTTTTTTTTTTAGATGTCTTTTTTTCTATGAGATCGGAGATTAATTATAATAAATGGGTGTAATTTGTGCATATTTAAAACAAGTATATGTTCGTCTCGAGAGTTTATAATATGTTGTCAACCCTCATTACTGTACGTATGTAAATTAGACACATTGATGCAAATAAACCTGTTACAACCCCATAACGCAAACACGTGATTGCTTTTTGAAACCAAACACTAAAAATAAAATATATTACAATATTTGAATATTATTCAGCTGTGTATTTATTTATTCATAAATTTAAAAAGAAAAACATTAGCCACTCATCTCACTAGGACAGTCTTGCGTTGATTGAGCGGATTAAAATTTTAGTGAAACGATATATTATTAATTTTTTTTTTTATAAAATAACACTAAAGTTATTCAAACCATAAACAACTATAAAATCTACAGTAAATCTTTAAGTTGGGCTGTACATTTATAGATTACAACAATAATAATTTCATTGTAACCCAAATAACTATCATAAAGTGTATGTGCTCCAATTAGCCACAATCATAGGGTGACCATATTTTTGTTAACAAGAAGTAATGAGTAAATAATAATAAGAAATTGTTTTTTTATTATTTTTTAAATGCTTTGTTTTAGTCTGATGATAGATGGGTGTGATTTGTGCATATTCGAAACAGGTATACTCGTATGTTCGTCTCATGAGTCTGTAATATGTTGTCAACCCACTAACCGTCAACCGTACTAATGTAAATTAGAAACATTGATGCAAATAAATCTTTTTTTTACGGAAACACCATACAGGAGACCCTGAGGGAAATAATTTCCCTCGTGGCCTATATCATCTTTGGGGATGCTGTGTGGAGGGCCTTTTAGAGGATAGGAAGGAGTGAACTTAAGTATTGAAGAGACCCATGTTGTAGGATGGAGTAAACACAGAGGCCGACAGATCATTCCACAGCCAAGCTGTTGAACACAGGAACGAGTCGTAAAAGCGACCCGTTCTCATGTTACAAATGTCGACTGTGTGCAAATGTTGGGCACGCGTTTGGCGTGTTTCCCGACTATTCACCGTTGCCGAAGGAATCTGTTACAACTACATATTTATCTACTTTATTAATTAAATTTAGTAAAATCATCTGAACGTAGAATTATTTGCGATTTAACATGTTTGTTTAAGATGGTTAATTGAATGTTTTATTCCCCTAAACTGCTATATATGATTGCTTTTCATATACCTGGTAGGACAAGATAGTACCTACTATTTTATTGTGACAATTAAACTTCAGAGTCGTAATATTATTCCCCTAAGCGACGTATTCAAAATCTGGGAACAAATACTTCGATAATTTCTTCAAAAGATTGGTATTCACTTTGTGGCGACATTATTAAAAAACTAATTAATTAATCACCACTTTATTTTTTTTCTATTCTATATATTCCTGATGAAGAAAGCATCGCTTTCGAAACGTGTATATTTTAATAAAGTAAATCTGTGTATATTAATAAAGTGGTGAATACAAAGTAATTTTTTTTTATTCATTTATAAATACTTGGATGTTGTTGACATATTTGGCACACCAATTTTACAGTATAACCATTCATTAGTATAGTTTTTTTAATCATTAATCTATTATAATACATAACCCTTTCAATGTTATCTCTAAATGTCCATGTAAAAAAGCCTGTAATGGGAATAAATAAATAAATAACACAAACAGTTTTCTGTATTTTGAAGATTTAAATAAAATAATTTCTATATTATCTAATCTAAATTGAACGTGGAGTAGAGTAGAAGGACAGGGGTGTATTTATCGCCTGTTTTATTCCCACATTTAACATTTAACACGGTAGGGAGATAAAGCATAAACGATTTGCATATGATAGCATTCTAATTATAGATAATATTAAAGATCTACAAAGAACAGCAGAATAATAAAGTAACTAACAAATTAACATGGACTTTTTTCTTTTTTTTTTTGTCAATGGAAAAAGTCCCGATAAAGTAATTTTTTGTAGTTCGTCTAAAGGGAGATTGTTTTTCGAAACTCAAAATGGATAGTTAAGGATACAATATATATATGTATATATATATATCTACATAAAATTAAAATAAAATACATAAAAAAATGTAATTTTCTCAACATCGTCGTCGTGTATTCACTATCATTGCCCAAACCAATACCCGTTCTTACTG
Organism: Halesus radiatus; assembly: GCA_022606495.2. Classification (NCBI taxonomy): domain Eukaryota; kingdom Metazoa; phylum Arthropoda; class Insecta; order Trichoptera; family Limnephilidae; genus Halesus; species Halesus radiatus. The sequence goes on from JAHDVE020004240.1 coordinate 342,497, forward strand.
CTACGTAGTGATACTTTGTAGCTATTGATTGATTGACCTATTTGTGGAGGTACCTTTTTGCATTACGATGTCATTGTCCTATCATTGAGTTTTTTTTAAAGTACTTAACAAAATTTCCCGAAAAAAGTTTAAAAAAAAAAAATATTTTTACACAATGGGAACTTATACCTGCTAAGCTACTGCGCGTAATTTATCAGCAAGAAATAATTGCATTAATAAAAATTACATCCATTAAAAATAATGATCAATTTTCACTTGCCCTTGCCAAGATTTGCTTTTGTTTCATAATATCATTGGGACTTACTGATTTTGTTTTCAATAATTAATACCGTACAGAACCCTCCAAGAAGCGCACTGGCAGTTTTTTAAAGCTTACTAAATATCCATTCTAGCGACAAAATGTAGCCGATGACGTAGGGTTTAATGACACGGGCATCAATTTAATATTTATACTGACAACACGCGTTATTATGGCCTATTGTTAGACCGACATGTTGCAATCATTCTAACTATCGCTTGTTTGGAATGTTCTATTTATTATTATAATAAGATTACGATCAACGGGTTTAATCAAAATCAAAAACAAATTACCCAGAAAACGCTTAAATAAATACACCGGATCATCCCGTCAAAAGAACCAGCACAGTAGTATAAATGAATATTTTTCGGCCAATGAAACCATGAACACAAGGTGAATTTTTTTCTTATGTAAGGGTGTTTTGTAAAAATTCAAACTCAAAATATAATTATACATTTAAGGGGGCAGACTCAAATAAGGCGCTAAACGTCCCTTCGCTGTATGCTAACGTAAGCAATACAACACATAATTTTTTTGCAAATTCTTAACAGGAAGTTACGGTAGTGTCTAAGGTTTTCAATGACGTAAATTCTTAAACTGTAATCTTTTACATTATATATGAAATACCTACAGTAATTTTAAGTAAAACGCTTGACAGTGCCTTCGCCGTTATGTTAACTGCACCCATTACAAACATATTTAATTAAAATCCTTCCACAATCTCAGAGTAAATAAGATCAAAAACCAAGAGCGTTTATTAAAAATAATTCAGTAAATCTAGATTTTCACTGTAATTCCCTCAAAGTTCAGGAATTTTTAAATTCAGTTCCGTCATACAAAAAACGTATGAGAATTTCCGGCCCGCGCGATTGTTGATAAAACGATTTATTTCGCCGGAGTAAATCAGTTGTGAGAAGTCCTTCAGAGCGAGCGGACGTCGATTTGAAATTCTATATTTCTGTCTGTTTTATGACGAATAGCTGGGAAGAGAGGTGTTAAACTGCCACCGGAATGTAGGAATTACGTATTTTCGATTTTTTTGTTGTAATCACATTTCTTTGCAACGTTCTTTAAGATGGTCCAAAAAGTGACAAATTTATTATACGGCACAATATAAAAGACCTGCGCACTGGAAAAAAACTGATGGACGTGGTACAGATTATATCTTTGCAGGCGGCCAAAAGCAAAACTAATAAATGAACGAATTATTTTTTAAATCTTAACATTTTTTGTGCCCATATATCTTACAATCATGACGCCCCTTACTGCATATATAAGCATGCCGATCTGTGCCTATCAAAATTCATAGTTTTAGCGGTTATCTTGAATTTCTAGATATTCACACCGATTTGGTTAGAAAACGGCGTAAGTCATGTTAGGGGGGTGCTGATGTCAAATTTAATGTCAACCTGATTATTTTCGATGGTTATTTTGAATTTTGAGTTCTCTACCGATTTGGTTCAAAATCGGAATTAAAGTGTTTGGAGGTGCACTGAAATCAAATGCGAAGAATGATAACAAAGAATGTTTTTCTTCATTTAGAACAGCTGTATCTCGGACGATATTAGGTCCTTAGAGACCAATTTGGTTTCAAATTGTAGAATATTTAGCTTACTTTAAAAATATTAATTAACCTTCACCGAAAAATTACCCCTTCACTGTCAAAATTGACCAAAAAACTAATAAATTTCGAAGAATGACAACTTACAAAAAATTTGCATAATTTAGAACCGCTGTATCTCGGACACTATTAAGTCCTTAGAAACGTATTTGATTTCAAATTATAGCATATTTGGTTTTCTTTGCTTGGGGAGGGGCAAGGGGAAGATAGGAAACTTTTGTGAAAATATTCCCTGTTATAGGTATTATTCACCTGCGAAATTTCAGTTTTACTTATTGCCTTCATTGACTGAACTACTGGTGAATTGTATTCAAGTTTATTGTGAGCATCTGGAGTGGGTTGTAAATCATTGTTATCTACCTGTTATATTTTTACTGCTGTTTAGTATACAATATTGAAGGGCGTTTCTAAATCCCAAAAATTATCAAAAGACAAATAATTCTTATTCCAGTTTAATAAACTGGATCTAATTCACATCCGCCATCTTGGTTCCTAAGTTAAATGTAATAGTCGGATTCCTTAACTTAATAAAAACCATAGCCATTGAAAGAACAGCCATATAAAAAAGCATCTAATTCATTTCAACCATCTTGAATCCACAAGTGGACAATCGAAAATCGGATTCCTTGATTCAAAAACCATGAAAATAATTCCCTATATTAAAAAACTGTGCTTATAAGTATTTCTGGGCACGTGATCCACGTTACCCATTTCTATAATATTTCCGAAGCAAAAATAAAAGATTATGCTCTGAAGAAATAAATGCGTAAATAGTAACAAAAAAATATTTTGTGAAAGGGAAGCACTTTGCATGGGTACTGTCAATTATTAATATATTATATACAAATTTAAAAAAATATATATTCTCATCATTTGCCCTAACCTATACTAACAGATCGACTTGCTTTACTTTGCAGTAAGTGGCAAAAAATCTTCCCTTTTCCGACTGCTAAGTTAAGTCTGTCAAGCTTCTATTAGTTTATTGTTACACAGCGAATAAACGAAAAAAATATAGAGCAAATGTTTTTTGTTTCGTATTGCATCAATACGCTGAACATTTTTTTTAATCCGGCGTGGTCTACATTATCCACATTTCCCCAATCCTGCTGTCGGATCGCGGTGGTCCGTGGTTTTGAGTTTGAGGCCTAAAATTCCTAACGGCGGTGAATACGCGGTCTTATACTGGACCCTTAATCATTGAAGATAATATTAACAAATCTTAAATAAAAATATGAAACAAAAAGACACAAAAAAAATGAACGGTCTCATCTGGGACCCGAACCCGGGACCACTGTCTACTTGGGACAAGCGGTCTACCAACTACGCTAATGCCAATTAAAATGAACGGTCTCATCTGGGACCCGAACCCGGGACCACTGTCTACTTGGGACAAGCGGTCTACCAACTACGCTAATGCCAATTAAAATGAACGGTCTCATCTGGGACCCGAACCCGGGACCACTGTCTACTTGGGACAAGCGGTCTACCAACTACGCTAATGCCAATTAAAATGAAAGTATATTTATCTGCAAGGTGTGAGGTATATTTATAGCACGAGTCACTAGGTGTTTTAAAAATGCAAATAGCCTCATTATCCTATACAATTCGTAGCGTCCTGGAATACGGGTCAACAGGGAATTTAAGTTTATTTTTTTATAAATATTCACCTTCAAACTTAAATACACGTTTTATTTCGTTTTAGTTCGTTTTCATTGTTAAATTAATCCTCAAAGTTTGAATTTTAAACGCTGCCAAAACGTGCAGAATCCAAGAGGAGGTGCGCGTGACGTCATCCGTACTGAACGATACCCGACCGATGAGGACAATTTGTATGGAGATTATTTTTTCTTCAATAAAGAATTTCAGTACATTTTTTTTATTAATGTTCGTTCGACTTCAAAATTTCATACGAACATTGATTTTTAACGTTGGCTTTTCTTTATCGAAGTAAACCCGACTTTCAAAATAACCGCATTAAAATAAAATCAGTCCAGTCTGGGCAGCGGGATTTGCGATATCAGTTTGTTAGGAAACGGGTCCTTCACCACCGGTATAGTCACATTGGATGTATGACAGATTGCTCCACCAAAGACGCAAAGCTGGTCAGGTATCGACAAAGCAGACGATCGCTTGTGCGTCGACAAGCCTTCGAACAACCTCTTGATTAACGAATTATTGAAATTTACACTGTGACATTGATTTAAATTGTTTAATCGGAAATGAGCACGAATCAGGCACCAAACAATCCCATAGGAAGTGTTATGTTTATTAATTGTTTTTGTGTTTAATTCGTAGAACTCCATTTTTAATTTAATGTAAATCAAATTTAATAAGGTTATTATTAAGTTAAATTTGATTTAAATAAAAAAAAAAAAAAAAAAAAAAAACAATAAATAAAAAAGCGTTATGTTTGTAAAATTGATTTTCACAGAAAGCGCTCTGTTCCCCCGTGAAGCGATCCACAGCCCCCCTTAATATAAGTCCAAAAACTTTAGTCTCACCGTAACAAATAATAATGTGTAAAATTGTTTTTCACAGAAAGCGCTCTGTTCCTCCGTGAAGCGATCCACAGCCCCCCTTAATATAAGTCCAAAAACTTTAGTCTCACCGTAACAAATAATAATGTGTAAAATTGTTTTTCACAGAAAGCGCTCTGTTCCCCCGTGAAGCGATCCACAGCTCCCCCTTGATAGAAGTCCAAAAACTTTAGTCTCACCGTAACAAAGAATAATGTGTAAAATTGAGTAATTTTTGTTTGTGAAGGCATATAATGAATATATATATATATATTTTTTTATATTGAATACCCCACAAGAGTCCCAACTGCTCCCAACCGTCTGGAGCCAGTGAGACTATGGCATCCCAAATTCGGGAATGTTGTGAGGCTGAAAGTATTGGTGAGGCGAAGGGAGAAAGGGAAGAGGAAGGTGGCTTTTCAGATCTGGTCACAAAACATAGCTAAAAGCCATTTCAAGCAACGTTTCAATTCTGAATGTTGGTCTTTCACCAGGGCGATACTGAGAGTATCTTCCACTCCGGAACGTGCGCAAATATACTATATATTATTTTTAACTAACTAACTAACTGACCATCTCGCCATTTCTCTGCAAAGGTAGGCAGAGAGGACGGACTGCCAAACAACTCGATCTTGGCATGCACTTCTTGCTTCATTCGCTTTTATACAACGTCTCTTAAATTCTCTTCTGTTATTCCGACTTCTGACATGGCTCGACTCAAGTATTTGATTCACTTGATCTTTCCATCTCTTCCTCGGACGTCGCCGGATTCTTCTTCCATTAAAATTCGCGTCATATATTCTCCTTACACTCCTCTCTTCGTTCATTCGCTCTACATGCCCAAACCATCTAAGCGTCCCTTTCTTAATCTTGCTTACTACGCTTACATCAACCTTGCATTCTTTACGAATCAGAGATCTCATTTCTACACCATTCAGTATACTATCATCCTTCCTCTTCCAGTTCCATGCCTTACTGTCATCAGGGTTGGTATCAGCACTCCAAATGAATTAATTGTGAAACAGAACAAATTAATTAAATAAAATTTACTTGCGCACGCCGGGATTTGAACCCGCGACCTTCGGATTCGTAGTCGAGAGCCTTACCCCTCAACCATGGAGGCCGTCCATATATATTTTTAAAAAATTGGCCATAACGTAGTTAATATAAACCAGCGTGCGACTTAATGTGTGCGTGCGAACTTACCATTCATTTCCTGCGTTTCAACCAATACCCCCTGATATAGTAAATCACCTTTTTAAAATCAGTTCAAAAACTAACGGCATCAAATACGTACTGATATTTTGATATTCTATGGAATAATTGATTTATCACCCGAGTTTCAAAAGTCTTGTAGATTATGACCAAGTATAAAGATCATGAAGCTACGGCAATTGTCTTTGGTTTGGGCTTACTGATTTTCTATACCGCAAATGTTCTTAGCTTGGGTTCATCTTCTTCTGACGGTTTCTACTACGTAAGTAATAAGTACCCACTTGAACTACCCAAACATAATACGAGCATTGCAACACTTCTCTGAACACTGCGGATTCAAAATACCGCAAGTCGTTAGGCACCTCAAAAATAGATTCCTCCGGGTATATTATCGCTCTTTCATTTTTTTAATATGTATTTAGCATAGCAATCGTAGAAAATTTCAACTTTAATTTTTTTATTTATTTGTACTACATTATATTGGTTCCATGAAAATTCGGCACAGTCACATATCGGCATTCTTCTAAAAAGTGAAGCAAAGTCATTAAAACTAAAAACAAAAACTAAGCAAAAAACTTATTTCCACTAACCTAGTAGAAAAAGTTATTATTTTTTTCGTCATTTTTCGTGGTTTAAAAGATGTGCCGATTTATCACTGTGCTGAATTGTCGGGGTACCATTAAATTAAATTTTGATGTCATTCATTGACACATCATTACTTCGTATTGCAACTTGTAAAATCATTTAAACAGGACCTGTAACAAAATTTAAACAAAAACATTTGGTTTCACGATTTTAGAATGCGTTTTGAATTTGTATTTTTCTAGACAATAATTGAAAACTCAAATATTTTTCCCACCCACTGACTTTTTATTAAAAAATTAGCTTAGTATGTTTTTTATTAATGTGACATATTAATATTATAACAAAAGGGATTTGTTTCTGTTGCACCTCCTTTTTAATACTATACATTTTTAACAACCGCTCCAAAACGTCTTGGCATGGAGTTTATGATGTAGTCTTTGGAAAAATTATCAAATTTTATATTTTCAATTATTCTCTGCGGTTCTCCTGTGATGGAGGATTCGGTGCATTTATTTCAATTGTCTGATTATGCTACGTTCTCGATTGGGTTCAGGTCAGGACTGTTTCAGGTTCAATCTGGTGTTTCTCAAGACTTTACAAGTGTTTATTTAGTTTAATTTAACAATAAATTCCTTAATCTGATACCTTACTCTGACAGCTGTTGCGCAGTGGCAATACGCAGAGTCGACTTGGAAAATGAGCAGACAATGCATTTTAATCAACAATAAAAGTTTTTTTTTAATAAACTTCTTTATTAATAATCTGAGACACTCGTCGCTAAGACATTTTTCAGATCTTCCACCTTCTGAATTCTACATAAACCGAAGACATTTGATTTTACTCGCATTGAAGAAAGGGATCCGGCGTCATTCAATCGCACAACAATTTATTTTTTGTATCAATTAAATACGACTTTTTCAACTCACTAGAAATAGAACTATTAATAAACTACTTTGTTTTTGAATAGTTTTAATTTACAATGTTCACTGTAATACCCTAATTATAGCACCCTGTAAGTCATACTTGCTAACCACGTTTCCTTATTTTTACTCATTTGATCCTCTCCAAATCACCAACCTCACCTAAAAATGGACGCTCGAAACCGGTAGCAAATTATTAAAATTACACATTGTAAAAAAACTCCTCAAAACAGAATGTCTAGAAAATGTTACCCAGTTAATATCCAAGAAATAGAAAAATTATAATTATTTTCCCCCTGACTCCTTAGTCAAGGAGAAAAGGGGGAAAAGGGGGAAAAGTCAGGGGGGGACTTCCCCTGTGGAGTCAGAACGCATACTTAATTTTGCAATGTCTTGTCAGAAGATCAGTGGTCTAATAAGATGACATAAATTCTATACCAGAGTTTCTAGCACATAATTAAAATGATTAGGTATCAAGTAATATTTAATTTACATATTTACTTATTTTCAGGGACCTTATGCAGTATTCGAAGAGATGTTTGAGTTGTGCTCTGGAAAAAATCCGAACCTCATAATTTTTAATTCCGAAGTTTTTCTTGATCCGTCAAATGGACAATATTATGTAACTGGAAATAGCACAACCCCAAGACCTGGAGGCGTTGTTGGGGTAATAACTGAACACAGATGACAAACTTCCAAAATATCACCGATTAGGAATCACTGTATCGGATATCTAACATTATCTCTGAAACGTTAACAAATACACGCTTTTCAACCACCTACTCCCCTCCCAAATATCTGTTGGCCACAAATGGGGATTACAAATCTCCGGGCAGTTGGCGACTGTAGCGGATTGGTTATAGGATTGTTAGAAAACAGGGTCTCGGTCGTGTATAAAGGTTTTTAGATTTTTTCTTATCCGCGTGATTTAATGATTATTAATTATTAATGTATGGAAAACCGAATTAATGTATATTAGATTACCGAGCTTGGAAAAGTGAAATGTACCGAAACCAACTGCATATAATTTTGATTGTATACCTACATAGAAAAATGCAAAGAGTTTGCCATTGTTATACTATTAACTTTGTCAATTAATAATGCATATGATTATCTGGGATTAATGCCATCATAAAAAGTGAAGTCACATGAACGATAAACAGACAAATACATTATGTAAAACTGTTTTACCGCGCTGAGGGCCTACTCATAATAAAAGGTCTCCTCTATTTCATTACTACTATGGAGAACTGGGGAAAAAGTTTGTATGGTTAACTAGTACTCATGGACAGTCTTACTAGCAAAAAAGGTTTGAAAATTCCATTAATATCAAATAAGTATAGAGGATGAACGCTGGATAACGCTGGTGTACAAGTGATTTTTAACTGAAAAATAACTGTGTGTTAGAAAACATGCATCTCTTAAAACATAAACAAAATATTGAAAAATCAAAGTGTAATTACGCGCAGATAATCTGTTTGTAATTAAACCGTATTTGGTGTAGCCATTAACTAGCTTGCAAGGAAGCCGCTTTGCGTGACTACCTGTTTTGATTTTGTAAACACTTCTATGACATGAAGTCTGCACGTTCTTTACGATATTCATTTTTCTTTTCAGGGTAAAATAAAAACTTGGAAATGGAATGGGAACAGGTTCGAACACGTCGTTACCTTGGTTTCTAAGAATCTCTGTGTTAATCCCGACATCGCTAGACATTTCATGAGCCTGTTTATGTTGATAGACCGCAAATGTAATCTGAAAAAGGTAACCTCACCTAACATAACATAACCTAACCGAATCCAACCATCTCCCCATTTTTATTTATTCTGACCGAGTATGATATTTATTCTGAACAAATATGGTATTTATTCTGACCAAGTACGGTATTTATTCTGACCAAGTATGGTATTTATTTTGACTAAGTATGGTATTTATTATGATTGAATCATTAAAATTAATAGCTACTATTTATGATTGATGTAAATGAGGACCAAGGAGATAGCAGCCTATTTCTCACATTTCTTTCCATGGTTTTTAGATTGTTGAATGATGTAGTGAAAGCTCAATATAATACAATATTTTTATGATTTTGACGCTGACTTTTCTAACTATTGGTTCGTTTTCCAGGGTTTTGTACAGTTCACAAGAATAGACGTGCACAACATTACACGCTATTTTATCGGGCCAAAATCGGCCTTGTTGGGACGATTTAAAACTAGGACAACCTGGTACATTTCCGCTGGACAACTTTTATGTATAGATATGATTTTCGTTATTGCCAAAGCCAATGTTTAGTATTCGTTCTAACTATGCAGATCTAATTTAAAGAACCGACCGATTAATTCTACAATGTAAGGTGTTTTTTTAAATGTTGTGTTTTAATCTTTCTTCGATGAGCCCGGTGAATAATGCGTGTGACTAAATTTAAATGAAGTACATGTTCGTCTCACGAGTCTGTAATATGTTGTCAACCCTCATTGCTGTAATAACGTAAATTAGACATATTGATGCAAACAAACCTCCCATAACCTCACAACGCAGCACGTTACTGTTTCATGAAATGTTATAATATTTTAAATTGAATAAATTATTGAGTATTGTAAAACACAAACCATTTAAAAGTATTTTAATCAATTTTGTCTATCATATGGGCAATATGATCGTTCCTCCCTTTAAACTATTACTGTAACAGTTGGATACATAAACGTGTATTACTTCTCAGGTACATGGAGTATAAAATAGATTTATTTGTCTATATATACCATAGGTTTAGTTTAAGTTGTACCAGTCTGAAGATGCCCGTTGTAACAAGAAACCGGTCCGGTCTAAAATAAACAATTGCCAGAAAGTTATAAAGGTTTTGAATTAAATAGTATAGTCACAGTTGTCGTGCATATATGATCCATAAACGGGGCCTAAAGGATTCCGAACTTTGTGAATGTGAACATATTCAAACACCAGAACACATCGCAGAAGAATGTCCCCTTCATCAGTTTCCCCATGGCACATCTGTGATGAACCAAGTGACTCCCGATGTCGTCGAATGGCTGAATAACCTCGGCATCCCAATGTGACCTCCACCAACTCTCCCCCACCTTGCGAAAGAATAAAATAAAAAAAATCGTTTCATTTAAACTTTGTTATAAAGCCGAAGTGAATTATTAATACAAACCGTTTGACGTTCTGGAGCTCTCATGTACAATAAATTACCTCGATGGATTCAATCATCAATCTTATAAGCTTCTATTTCTTGGCAATTACGGTCACTGGTTGCTGTTGCTAGCCGGTCGGCTCCGTTGTCCGAAAAAATTATTCAGTAAGTCCCCGCTCCTTGTATAATACGGCTGGCGCAAGGTGTTTGCATTCGAGCACACTGCACTGTGTGCTGAACAATATCCCGTTGTTATTGTTTGCACTTGGTGTATAATGTATTGCCAACCCTTTCTCACCCAGAGTTATTTTAAAAATACACGAACTTTGAGAATTATTTACAAAGTAAGTACTAATCCTATTCATTTGCGGCTTCTTTTAAATGATTTAGTGATCTTTCCTTAGCAACACTATTTTTTTCGTTGGGTTGGATGCGCTGCGTACACACTTTATATCATAAACAAAAACCGATGTTCGCTCCTTTTGGAATTCTGTGATTCGACTTTTCTATTACCGTAAAACACACAATGTATTTATTGTTATTTCATTTGTTTTATTATTTTTATTTAAAGAATAATGTACGTTCTTACATATTTCAAGCAAATTCTAAACAAAAAGTATATCTTTTTATCGTCCCAAAGTTTCTCAATGTAACTAACTAACTAACTAACCATCACGCCGTTTCCCCGCAGGGGTAGGCAGAGAGGACGGACCGCCAAACAACTCGATCTTGGCATACACTTCTTGCTTCATTCACATTCATACATCGTCTCATACATTCTCTTCTATTATTCCGACTTCTGACATGGCCCGACTCAAGTATTTGATTCACTTGATCGTGCCATGTCTTCCTCGGACGTCCCCGGCTTCTTCTTCCATTCACATTCGCGTCATATATTCTTCTTACACTCCTTTCTTCGTTCATTCGCTCCACATGCCCAAACCATTTAAGCGTCCCTTTCTTAATCTTGCTCATTACGCTTACATCAGCCTTGCATTCTTTACGAATTTCAATATTTTTCACACGATCATACATGGTTTTACCACACATTCGTCTCAGAGATCTCATTTCTACGGCATTCAGTTTACTTTCATCCTTCTTCTGCCATTTCCATGCCTCACTGCCATACATCAGGGTTGGTATCAGCACTCCATTGTGGACTGCTAGCTTCGCTTCTTTGGACAACTTTTTGTTAGCGCCAACCGCGTTCAGTCCTCCATTAATGAAGTTTCCTGCATTCACCCTTCTTTCAATATCCCTATCAGTCTTTCCATCTCTCGTAAACATACTTCCCAAATATACAAACTCATCGACCTGCTCCAAGTATTCGTCATTCATAACTATATTGCACACTGTTTTCGCAATCTCTCTTTCAAACACCATGACTTTAGACTTACTTACATTCATCATTAGCTCGTTCTTCATGCATACTTCATTCATCCTAGATACAAGGGACTGTAAGTCTTCCATACTGTTAGCAATCAGCACCACATCATCCGCATACAACAGGCAACATACTTTCAGATTACTCATTTCCGCGCCCAAGCCCACCTCTTTCAATTCTTGCATACAATTATCCATGTATAGATTAAATAACCACGGTGACATTACGCAGCCTTGCTTAACACCTTTTGTGATGTCAAACCACTCCGTAAAATCAACGTTTACCCTAACACATGCAACGCTTTCCTCGTACAGAGACGCGATTGCCTGTATGAGATTCGTATTCACTCCATACTTGGACAATACCTTCCATATTTTTTTCCTATCAACTCGGTCGTACGCTTTTTGTAGATCTACAAAGGCACAGAAGAGTTTCTGGTTTTTTGCCAGAAACTTCTCTGTTAGCATACGCAATGAGAAAATCTGATCCATACACCCCCTTCCGCTCATAAATGCACCTTGCACATCCCATATTTTATCTTTTGTTTTCGTTTGCACCCTTTCAATCAATATCTTACCATACAGCTTTCCAACTGAACTTAGCAGGCTAATAGCCCTGTGATTTCCACATTCCATACGTGACCCTTTACCTTTGTATAGAGGCATGATCACAGCCCTCCTCCAATCTAATGGCGTGTAACCCTCCTCTAAACACTGGTTAAAAAGCTTGCATAACCATGTGAGAATTATACGGCTATCTCCTTTAAAGTATTCAACAGCAATATTGTCGAAACCAACAGCCTTACCAATGAATATGTAAAAAAAATAGTTTATAAGGTAATAAAAATGTTTCATTTTTCTACATACTAATTAATTGTTTACTAGTCAGAGAGCCACAGTAATTTTAAAATGACATTGAATATTTCCCAAACAATAAGTAAAAAAAAAATATTTATAAATACCAAAAATTTGCTAATAATTCCACTGCACACAAACCAACGTAAATTTTTTTTTTTTAAGACATTGAATTGGGTGAGAAAGGGACCCCAAGCTAAAATTTACCTAGGAAAATTATAATACTTAACTAGTTTCTATGTGGAATTTTTTTGACGTGTCTCAGGGACTTTTTGTGATTTTAGAAAAATATCAGAATCTTACTACCAAACTTTGTATAATGAACGGACATCAGTATTTAAATATGTATTAATACATTCATGGATACTTGCCGGAAAATGACGGAAAACAGAGGTTCGTGATATGACGCATGCCGTACTTTGTATAAGAGGAACAAATTTTTGTCTTTTGTGAAGTCGATGAACTTGGATAATAAAAAAATGTTAACAGGCTATCGTCTTTGGGTATGACAATATCAAGTATAAAAGTGTTCGCGCTGTGACACAAATAGACAGGCTACATATTACTACGACTTGTCTTCCCTGTGCGCTGTGTCGCATCGCGTCCCTGGCGTATATGTACGTTGTGTCATAGGCAGCCGAGTGGATCAAAGCATCGGGTTCCCACACAGATGTCGCGTTTCAATCCTCTGCTATCAAAGTTCTCAAACATTGCGCAAGATATTTCTTCCGCTTGTAATGTAGGAGAAATTCAAATAATGTAGATAAGGTTATAGTTATGGTTATAGTGTATGTACATACATTGAACTTTTATTATTTTTTTTATATGAATACCGCACAAGAGTCCCAAACTGCTCCCAACCGCCTGGAGCCAGTGAGACTATGGCATTCCCAATTGGGGAATGTTGTGAGGCTGAAGGTATTGGGGAGGGGAAGGAGAAGGGGGAGAGGGAGAGGGAGGTGGGGAAAAGGGAAATGTTATTGAAACATTTTTTTTTCGTATTATTCACCTTTTTTTACGTGTTTTCCACTTGAATACGATTAAAAGGTACCTTACCCTCGCCATACTTTTAGGGGTAGCCAAATTATTAACCAACTAACCATCACGCCATTTCTTGAGTTGCTTGCGCAACTTGAGTTGCGTTAAATCAATTTTTTCACAGCACTTTGATCCCCGACTCCCGCATTTTCATCGAATCGAAGTACTAAAGTTACGTCAAGCTTCAAGAGAACGTTTAAAATATTACTTATTTCGTGAACATCTGTTGTTTATCGAGGTAGCATTCTGAGAAATAACAGAATAATAACGTGATGTTTTGAAAGAAAATACCTAACTAACTACTGTATTTGTTATTAACCATTCAATTAATTTAATTTATAATACCTTTCTATTTATGCTTTTCTATAATATTTCGCCTACTTCCATCTAGTCAATTGTCGGCAAATACAGAATTATTATTATTACTTAAACACCTTAGGCGTTTCTTAACTCTAATGTTAGTTATTAAAATATATATATAAAATTTTTTGGTTAATTACTTACCTACTTTAATAATTTTTTGTTTATGTTTTTAATTTGTAACTCTTACATTTTTTAATTTTTTTATTTGTTTATTAATTATCATTATTGTGTTCTATGTTTATCATTTGTCTATACTTCACATTATTATTATTTAGTATTATGTATGTCCTGATGAGGATAGCTTCGATTTCGAAACATGTTGATGTGTATATATTAATAAAGTGATGATTACAAAGTAATTTTTAATTAATCTATTAAATGTAATGTTGTTTGAAATTTTATTCAACCTCACCATTCTTCTTTTCATCCTAAGCTATGCTAGAACATCTGTTCTGACTTGTGGTATCTTGAACAAGTCGTGGTGACGACTACAGCTGAAGTTTTCAGGCATGCATAAGCCAACGCATTTTAAGAGGAATGGGCTATCAACAGCGTTATGGGCTATGTTATAACTAACTTTTGCAAGATTTGCATAACGTCTGGTTTCTAGGTTAAATCTATTTGTTGCCTCAACTAAGTCCTCGGATAAGTTCCATGCGTCTGTATAGTAGATATATATATAGTCGGTTAATATTATCTTCTTCAATGATTAAATATTACGATGAGGTTCTTAAATCTCAAAAAATAAATAATAATTAAAAATTGAATTATTTAGGCTTTTACAAAAAGTCAATAGATGTCTCATATAAATAAAAAGTCGGATGTAAATCCGAGACACTGTTTAAGTTTGCAATTGAGTTCGGGTAGAACTTTGGAAACATCATAAAAATAGCTGCCAATAATATGAGATTAAACAATGGAAGATAATATTCACAAATCTTGAATTTGAGATATGATATCGATGAAGATGACACAAATTGAACTTGTCTCATTAGCTAAGTCGGTTGAGCGTTGCCCCGGATAGGCAGAGGACCTGGGTTCGAGTCCCAGATGCGACTGAAATATTTTTAGTTTCTGTCCTTTTATCCGGTTTCATCTCTCATTTAGGTTATGTTAATATTATCTTCTTCAATGATTAAAAATTAAAAATATATATATACGGAGGAAACCGAAACCAAACAACTACCAGAGGCTTGAGGAAATGACTTTTTATAATAAATTGAAGAGAAATTAAACTTTATAGACAGTAGGATTTTTTAAATAAGTTTGTTTTTAAAGCAGGTTTAAATTCAGTCAATTTCTGGATATTAGTAAGAGCTGGAGGAAGTTTATTCCAAATGAGAGGGCCATTTACACGAAAAGAGCGATCATAGTAGACGGCTCGATTTGACCTTGAAAGTTCAATTAGACTAAAATTTATCTAAAATATGTACGCGAAAAATCGGTTAGATTAAAAAAAAAATGCTTTCAATTCAAAGAAACCGATATTGCGGAAAATCACCAAATATGTATTTAATTTTTTCTTTTTATATGAATAGGCAATTTAAAGACCTAGTTTAAAGAGCCATTATTACATTCTAAGATTCGAAAACTGTTTAATAGAACCTAAATGATAAAAATAAAACTTTATTAGCATCCTTAAAGATAGATTTAAAATCGCTATCACAAAACACCCATTATTTCAAAGCTATCCATTTGTTAGTTGGTGACTTTTCACTCCACGGCGACGATTTCCGCTATTTTGAGGATCATCGTTGTATAACCTTGAACGTTGTACCACAACCGAATCCGCAAAATTAGATTTCGTGGCTGCCGAGAAAGGCGCAATAGGAAATCAAAACGTTTGACGAGAAGATCTTCTGCCGTCACGGCGACCTGAGTTCTGACCTCCAGTTCACGGAGCAGATCCGGTGCATCATGCGGCCCACGGACGTGCCCGACAAGGCTGCTCTGCGACGTGCTATGGTCCAACCCCGACAAGGATACCACCGGCTGGGGCGAGAAATAGACGACACGCTGATGTGCTATTTCAAATATTTATTATTTGATAAACTAAAGTTTTTAAGACAAGATTTTTGTGCATAGATCTTGTCTTAAAAACTTTAATTTATCAATTAATAAATATTTGACAAGTCAAAACATTTTTCACCAATAAAATAAAGACATAATTTGTCTCGACGCCACCTATTGAGGGATTTAGCCGTTACAAGCCTTCCTCATACTAATAAAGTTGGTTGTTTACAGGTGAAATGTAATAAAAAACCGTAATTATTGAATGAACCACTAGTATATATTGATTAACTTGGCGGGCTTGCGATAAGCCGACGTAGCTCAATGGTAGAGCATCTGACCGGATATTAGAAGGGTGCAGGTTCGAGTCCTGTCGGCGATATTTATCTTTTCTCGGAAGGTTTTTTCAATTTGGATGAGTGTTTCAGGCTTATAATTATTGTTTATAAAAATAATTGTTACCCTTTGCGCTATGCACAAAAATCTTGTCTTAAAAACTTTACTTTATCAATTAATACTTTTTTGTAGTTCGTCTAAAGGGAGATTGTTTTTCAAAACTCTAAATGGATAGTTAAGGTTACAATATATATATATATATAAAATAAAAAAAATTAAAAAAAAACATCATTTTCTGAACATCGTCGTCGTGTATTCACTATCATTGCTCATACCAATACCCGTTATTACTGCTACGCAGTGATGCTTTGTAGCTATTGATTGATTGATCTATTTGTGGAGGTACCTATTTTTCATTACGATATCATTGTCATATCATTGAGTTTTTTTAAGTACTTAACAAAGTTTCCCCAAAAAAGTTTTTAATTTTTTTTTTATTATTTTTACACTATATGAACATATACCTGCTAAGCTACTGCGAGTAATTTATAAGCAAGAAATAATTGCATTAAAAAAAATTACATCCATTAAAAATAAAGATCATTTTTCACTTGCCCTTGCCAAGATTTGCTTTCATAATATCATTGGGACTTACTGATTTTATTTTCAATAATTAATTCTGTACAGAACCCTCCAAGAAGCGCACAGGCAGTTTTTAAGGCTTACTAAACATCCATTCTAGCTACAAAGTGTATCCGATGACGTTGGGTTTAATGTCAAGACCTTCAATATAATATTTATACTGACAACACGCGTTATAATGGCCTACTGTTAGACCGACCTGTTGCAATCATTCTATCTATGGTGTGTTTGGAATGTTGTATTTATTATTATAATTAGATTACGATCAACGGGTATAATCAAAATGAAAAGGAAATTACCCAGAAAATGCGTAAATAAATTAACCGGATCTCTATCCCGTGAAAAGAACCAGCACAGTAGTATGAATGAATATGTTTCGGCCAATGAAACCATGAATTTGAGATGAATTTTTTTCTTATCGAAGGGTGTTTTGTAAAAATTAAACTCAAAATATAATTATTCATTTAATTATTGAAGATAATATTAACAAATCTCAAATGAAAATATGAAACAAAAAGGCTTACGGTCTCATCTGGGACCCGAACCCGGGACTACTACTACTCTTGTGACAAGCGCTCTACCAACTAAAAGTTATATAGCACGTGTCACTAGGTGTTTTAAAAATGCAAATAGCCTCATTATCCTATACAATTCTTAGCGTCCTGGAATACGGGTCAACAGGGAATTTGAGTTTATTTTTTTATAAATATTCACCTGCAACCTTAAATACACGTTTTTTTTTTGTTTTAGTTCGTTTTCATGGTTAAATTAATCCTCAAAGTTTGAATTTTAAACGCTGCCAAAACGTGCAGAATCCAAGAGGAGGTGCGCGTGACGTCATCCGTACTGAACGATACCCGACCGATGAGGACAATTTGTATGGAGATTATTTTTTTCTTCAATAAAGAATTCCAGTATTTTTTTTTTATTAATGTTCGTTCGACATCAAAATTTCATAAGAACATTGATTTTTAACGTTGGCTATTCTTTATCCAAGTAAACCCGACTTTCAAAATAATCGCATTAAAATAAAATGAGTCCAGTCTGGGCAGCGGGATTTGCGATATCAGTTTGTTAGGAAACGGGTCCTTCACCACCGGTATAGTCACATTGGATGTATTACAGCTTGCTCCACCTTGCGTTGTTGTAAATACAATTTCATTATTCGACGCAAAACTGGTCAGGTATCGACAAAGCAGCCGATCGCTTGTGCGTCGACAAGCCTTCGAACAACCTCTTTATTAACGATTTATTGATTTTTTTTTTTAAATTTAATAAGTTTATTATTAAGTTCTGCAAGTTAAATTTGATTTACATAAAAAAATAAAAAAGCGTTATGTTTGTAAAATTGTTTTTCACAGAAAGCGCTCTGTTCCCCGTGAAGCGATCACACAGCTCCCCCTTGATAAAAGTCCAAAAACTTTAGTCTCACCCTAACAAAGAATAATGAATAAAATTGAGTAATTTTTGTTTGTGAAGGCATATAATGAATACATATATATATATATTTTTTATTATTGAATACCCCACACGAGTCCCAACTGCTCCCAACCGTCTGGAGCCAGTGAGACTATGGCATCCCAAAGTGGGGAATGTTGTGAGGCTGAATGTATTGAGGAGGCGAAGGAGGAAGCGAAGAGGAAGGTGGGGAAATACCTAGCTATTCAGATCTGGTCACCAAACATAGCTAAAAGCCATTTCAAGCAACGTTTCAATTCTGAATGGTGGTCTTTCACCAGGGCAATAATGAGAGTATCTTTCACTCCGGAACGTCCGAAAATATACTATATATTATTTTTAACTAACTAACTAACTATCACGCCGTTTCTCTGCAAAGGTAGGCAGAGAGGACGGACTGCCAAACAACTCGATCTTGGCATGCACTTCTTGCTTCATTCGCTTTTATGCAACGTCTCATAAATTCTCTTCTGTTTCTCCGACTTCTGACATGGCCCGACTCAAGTATTTGATTCACTTGATCGTTCCATGTCTTCCTCGGACGTCGACGGCTTCTTCTTCCATTCACATTCGCGTCATATATTCTCCTTACACTCCTCTCTTCGTTCATTCGCTCTACATGCCCAAACCATCTCAGCGTCCCTTTCTTAATCTTGCTTACTACGCTTACATCAACCTTGCATTGTTTACGAATCAGAGATCTCATTTCTACACCATTCAGTATACCATACTATCATCCTTTCTCTGCCAGTTCCATGCCTTACTGTCATCAGGGTTGGTATCAGCACTCCAAATCAATTAATTGTGAAACAGAACAAATTAATTAAATAAAATTTACTTGCGCACGCCGGGATTTGAAGTCGAGAGCCTTACCCCTCAACCATGGAGGCCGTCCATATATATTTTTTAAAAATTGGCCATAACGTAGTTAATATAAACCAGCGTGCGACTTAATTAATGTGTGCGTGCGAACTTACCATTCATTTCCTGCGTTTCAATCAATACCTCCTGATATAGTAAATCACCTTTTTAAAATCAGTTCAAAAACTAACGGCATAAAATACGTACTGATATTTTGATATTCTATGGAATAATTGATTTATCACCCGAGTTTCAAAAGTCTTGTAGATTATGACCAAGTATAAAGATCATAAAGCTATGGCAATTGTCTTTGGTTTGGGCTTACTGATTTTTTATACCGCAAATGTTCTTAGCTTGGGTTCATCTTCTTCTGACGGTTTCTACTACGTAAGTAATAAGTACCCATTCGAACTACCCAAACATATTACGAGCATTGCAACACTTCTCTGAACACTCCGGATTCAAAATACCGAAAGTCGTTAGGCACCTCAAAAATGGGTTTATTATCGCTCTTTCATTTTTTTAAATATGTATTTAGCGTAGCGAGCGTAGAAAATTTCAACTTTTTTTATTTTTTTTTATTTGCATTACGTTATATTGGTTCCATGACAATTCGGCCCAGTCACACATCGGCATACTTCTGAAAAGTGAAGCAAAGTCATTAAAACTAAAAACAAAAACTAACCAAAAAACCTAATTTCCCCTAACCTAGTAGAAAAAGTTTTTTTTTTTCATCATTTTTCATGATTTAAAAGATGTGACGATTTATCACTTTGCTGAATTTTCGGGGTACCAATACATTAAATTTTGTTGTCATTCAATGACACATCATTACTTCGTATTGCAACTTGTAAAATCATTTAAACAGGACCTGTAACAAATTTTAACCAAAAACATTTGGTTTCACGATTTTAGAAAGCGTTTTGAATTTGTATTTTTCTAGACATTAATTGAAAACTCAAATATTTTTCCCACCCACTGACTTTTTATTAAAAAATTAGTTTAGTATGTTTTTTTATTAATGTGTCATAGTAATATTATAAAAAAAAAGGGATTTGTTTTTGTTGCACCTCCTTTTTAATACTATACATTTTTAACAACGGCTCCAAAACGTCTTGGCATGGAGTTTTGGATGTAGTCTTTGGAAAAATTATCAAATTTTATATTTTCAATTATTTAATCATTGAAGAAAATAATATTAACAAACCTAAACAAAAGATGAAACTGGACAAAAGGACAGAAACTAAAAATATTTCAGTCGCATCTGGGACTCGAACCCAGGTCCTCTGCCTATCCGGGGCAACGCTCAACCGACTTAGCTAATGAGACAAGTTCAATTTGTGTCTTCTTCATCAATATCATATCTCAAATTCAAGATTTGTGAATATTATTTTTCATTTGTAATCTCATATTATTGGCAGCTATTTTTATGATGTTTACAAAGTTCTACCCGAACTCATTTATTTTCAATTATTCTCTGCGGTTCTCCTGTGATGGAGGATTCGGTGCATTTATTTCAATTGTCAGATTATGCTGCTTTCTCGATTGGGTTCAGGTCAGGACTGTTTCAGGTTCAATCTGGTGTTTCTCAAGACTTGTGTTTATTTATTTTAATTTATCAATAAATGCCCTAATCTGAAAGCAATTAGAATATGCAGAATACTCTGACAGCTGTTGCGCAGTGGCAATACGCAGAGTCGACTTGGAAAATGAGCAGACAGTGCATTTTAATCAACAATAAAAGTTTTTTTTTTAATAAACTTCTTTATTAATAATCTGAGACACTCGTCGCTAAGACATTTTTCAGATCTTCCACCTTCTGAATTCTACATAAAATACTTTTTCAACTCACCAGAAATAGAACTATTAATAAACTAGTTTCTTTTTGAAGAGTTTTAATTTACAATGTTCACTGTAATACCCTAATTGTAGCACCCTGTAAGTCATCCTTGCTAACCACGTTTCCTTATTTTGACTCATTTGATCCTCCCCTCTCCAAATCACCAACCTCACCTAAAAATGGACGCTCGAAACCGGTAGCAAATTATTAAAATTACGCATTCTAAAAAAAACTCTTCAAAACAGAATGTCTAGAAAATGTTACACAGTTAATATCCAAGAAATAGAAAAATTATAATTATTTTCCCCCTGACTCCTGAGTCAAGGAGAAAAGGGGGAAAAGTCAGGGGGGGACTTCCCCTGTGGAGTCAGAACGCATACTTAATTTTGCAATGTCTTGTCAGAAGATCAGCGGTCTAATAAGATGACAAAAATTCTATACCAGAGTTTCTAGCACATAATTAAAATGATTAGTTATCAAGTAATATTTAATTTACATATTTACTTATTTTCAGGGACCTTATGCACTATTCGTAGAGATGATTGAGTTGTGCTCTGGAAAAATTCCGAACAACGTCACAATTTTTCATGGCGAAGCTTTTCTTGATCCGTCAAATGGACAATATTATGTAACTGGAAATAACACAACCCCAAGACCTGGAGGTGTTGTTGGGGTAATAACTGAACACAGATGACAAACTTCCAAAATATCACCGATTAGGAATCACTGTATCGGATATGAAACATTATCTCTGAAACGTTAACAAATACACGCTTTTCAACCACCTACACCCCTCCCAAATATCTGGTGGCCTCAAATGGGGATTACAAAGCTCCGGGCAGTTGGCGACTGTAGCGGATTGGTTATAGGATTGTTAGAAAACAGGGTCTCGGTCGTGTATAAAGATTTTTAGATTTTTTCTTATCCGCGTGATTTAATGATTATTAATTATTAATGTATGGAAAACCGAATTAATGTATATTAGATTACCGAGCTCGGAAAAGTGAAATGTACCGAAACCAACTGCATACAATTTTGATTGTATACCCACATAGAAAAATGCAAAGAGTTTGCCATTGTGATACTATTAACTTTTTCAATTAATAATGCATATGATTATCTGGGATTAATGCCATCGTAAAAAGTGAAGTCACATGAACGATAAACAGACAAATACATTTTGTAAAACTGTTTTACCGCGCTGAGGGCCTACTCATAATAAAAGGTCTCCTCTATTTCAATACTACTATGGAGAACTGGGGAAAAAGTATGTATAGTTAACTAGTACTTATGGACAGTCACAGCATAAGATTTACTAGCAAAAAAGGTGTGATAATTCCATTAATATCAAATAAGTATAGAGGATGAGCGCTGGATAACGCTGGTGTGCAAGTGATTTTTAACTGAAAAATAACTTTGTGTTAGAAAACATGCATCTCTAAATACATAAACAAAATATTGAAAAATCAATGTGAAATTTCGCGCAGATAATCTGTTTATAATTAAACCGTATTTGGTGTAGACATTAATTAGCCTGCAAGGAAGCCGCTTTGCGTGACTACCTGTTTTGATTTTGTAAACACTTCTATGACATGAAGTCTGCACGTTCTTTACGATATTCATTTTTCTTTTCAGGGTAAAATAAAAACTTGGAAATGGAATGGGAACAGGTTCGAACACGTCGTTACCTTTGCTTCTAAGGATCTCTGTGATTATCCCGACATCACGAGACAAATCATGAAACTGTTTATGTTGATAGACCGCAAATGTAATCTGAAAAAGGTAACCTCACCTAACATAACATAACCTAACCGAATCCAACCATCTCCCCATTTTTATTTATTCTGACCGAGTATGATATTTATTTTGACTAAGTATGGTTTTTATTATGACTGAATCATTAAAATTAATAGCTACTATTCATGATTGATGTAAATGAGGACCAAGGAGATAGCAGCCTATTTCTCACATTTCTTTCCATGGTTTTTAGATTGTTGAATGATAAAGTGAAAGCGCAATCTAATAAAATATTTTTATGATTTTGACGCTGACTTTTCTAACTATTGGTTCGTTTTTCAGGGTTTTGTACAGTTCACAAGAGTAGACGTGCACAACATGACACGCAATGCGATCGGGCCAAAATCGGCCTTCTTGGGACGATTTAAATCTAGGATAACCTGGTTCATTTCCGCTGGACCACTTTTATGTATGGATATGATTTTCGTTATTGTCAAAGCCAATGTTTAGTATTCGTTCTAACTATGCAGAAATGTAAGGTCTTTTTTAAAATGTTGTGTTTTAATCTTTCCTCGGTGAGCCCGGTGAATAATAATAATAGATGCGTGTGATTTGTGTATATTTAAATGAAGTACATGTTCGTCTCACGAGTCTGTAATATGTTGTCAATCCTCATTGCTGTAATAACGTAAATTAGACATATTGATGCAAACAAACCTCCCATAACCACATAACGCAGCACTTTACTGTTTCATGAAATGTTATAATATTTTAAATTGAATAAATTATTGAGTATTGTAAAACACAAACCATTTAAAAGTATTTT
The DNA here is from genome assembly GCA_022606495.2 of Halesus radiatus. Lineage (NCBI taxonomy): Eukaryota > Metazoa > Arthropoda > Insecta > Trichoptera > Limnephilidae > Halesus > Halesus radiatus. Next base: position 366,152 of record JAHDVE020004240.1, read on the forward strand.
AATCAATTTTGTCTATCATATGGGCAATATGATCGTTCCTCCCTTTAAACTATCACTGTAACAGTTGGATACATAAACGTGTATTACTTCTCAGGTACATGGAGTATAAAATAGATTTATTTGTCTATATATACCATAGGTTTAGTTTAAGTTGTACCAGTCTGAAGATGCCCGTTGTAACAAGAAACCGGTCCGGTCTAAAATAAACAATTGCAAGAAATGCCGACGGGACACGAACCCGTCGTGACGGGTTCGTGTCCCGTCGGCAGCATGTATTTTTTATCGGAAGATTATTCAATTTGTATGATTTTTCAGGTTAATAATTATTGCTTATAATAATTTGTTACCATATTTGTGCTATGCATAAAAAATCTTGTCTTATAAACATTAATTTATCATTTAAAATAATTGCAAGAAAGTTATAAAGGTTTTGAATTAAATCGTATCCAGTCACAGTTGAGGTGCATACATAATCCATAAACGTGGCCTAAAGGATTCCGAACTTTGTGAATGTGAACATATTCAAACACCAGAACACATCGTAGAAGAATGTCCCCTTCATCAGTTTTCCCATGGCACATCTGTGATGAACCAAGTGACTCCCGATGTCGTCGACTGGCTGAATAACCTCGGCATCCCAATGTGACCTCCACCAACTCTCCCCCACCTTGCGAAAGAATAAAATTAAAAAAAATCGTTTCATTTAAACTTTGTTATAAAGCCGAAGTGAATTATTAATACAAACCGTTTGACGTTCTGGACCTCTGATGTACAATAAATTACCTCGATGGATTCAATCATCAATCTTATTAGCTTCTATTTCTTGGCAATTACGGTCACTGGTTGCTGTTGCTAGCCGGTCGGCTCCGTTGTCCGAGGAAATTATTCAATACGTCCCCGCTCCTTGTATAATACGGCTGGCGCAAGGTGTTTGCATTCGAGCACACTGCACTGTGTGCTGAACAATATCCCGTTGTTATTGTTTGCACTTGGCGTATAATGTATTGCCAACCCTTTCTCACCCAGAGTAATTTAAAAAATACACCAACTTCGAGAATTATTTACAAAGTAAGTACTAACCCTATTCATTTGCGGCTTTTTTTAAATGATTTAGTGATCTTTCCCAAGCAACACTATTTTTTTCGTTGGGTTGGAAGCGCTGCGTACACACTTTATATCATAAACAAAAACCGATGTTCGCTCCTTTTGGAATTCTGTGATTCGACTTCTTCACTACCGTAAAACACACAATGTATTTATTGTTATTTCATTTGTTTTATTATTTTTATTTAAAGAATAATGTACGTTCTTACATATTACAAGCAAATTCTAAACAAAAAGTATATATTATATATCTTTTTATCGTCCCAAAGTTTCTCGATGTATATCTAAATAAAAATAGTTTATAAGGTAATAAAAATGTTTCATTTGTCTACATACTAATTAATTGTTTACTAGTCAGAGCCACAGTAATTTTAAAATGACATTGAATATTTCCTAAACAATAAGTAAAAAGAAATAATTTTAATATTCCATAAATTTGCTAATAATTCCACTACACACAATCCAACGTTAAATATATTTTTTTTAAGAAATTGAATTGGGTGAGAAAGGGACCCCAAGCAAAAATTTACCTAGGAAAATTATAATACTTAACTAGTTTCTATGTGGAATTTTTGTGACGTGTCTCAGGGACTTTTTGTGATGTTAGAAAAATATCAGAATCTTACTACCAAACTTTGCATAATGAACGAACATCAGTATCTAAATGTGTATAAATACATTCCCGGACACTTGCCGGAAAATGACGGAAAACAGAGGTTCGTGATATGACGCATGCCGTACTTTGAATAAGAGGAACAAATTTTTGTCTTTTGTGAAGTCGATGAACTTGGATAAGAAAAAAATGTTAACAGACTATCGTCTTTGGGTATGACAATATCAAGTATAAAAGTGTTCGCGCTGTGACACAAATAGACAGGCTACATATTACTACGACTTGTCTTCCCTGTGCGCTGTGGCGCATCGCGTCCCTGGCGTATATGTACGTTGTGTCATATGCAGCCGAGTGGATCAAAGCATCGGGTTCCCACACAGATGTCGCGTTTCAATCCTCTGCTATCGAAGTTCTCAAACATTGCGCAAGATATTTCTTCCGCTTGTAATGTAGGATAAATTCAAATAATGTAGATAAGGTTATATTGTACCCGCGAATGTTTGTCTGTATTAACGGGGAGAGGGACGTCGGAGATTTATTATTTATTAATTCAAAATAATGTCTCACTGGCCCCAGACGGTTGGGAGCAGTTGAGACTCTTGTGCGGTATTCTTGTAAAAACAAAAAAAAAATTCGGTTATTTCAAAATGGACATCGAAATTAAGCCCATTCAAATATTGTACAGGCACAAGTGGCACGTTCAGTGTTGCAATCAACATACAACGACACACAATGCGATGATGACCGCCATATTATGAAATAATATAAGCCGGATTACGTGATGTGCATGCAGCTTTACAAATCATGGTGGGTGCGTAACTTATTCTCTTCTGTCGAAAAAAGTCACTTACTTTCTGTTTTTGGTTTCTGCTTGATGATAACGTATTCAAATCCTGTTAAAATACTTTTAAAAAAAAATTAAACTCCAACTTTTTAAATATTTGAAATAATTACTAATAATACGGGTATTTGCCTAATTTGATAGCAGAAAGTCATCTAATTTTTTTCCCAAAACTTCTTAATATGATTATTTTATTTATTTATTTTAAATCAACAGATTCTGTATTCAAGGGAAGGTATTGAACACCCAGCATTATTCCATACCTGTTGACTGGAATATGAAATAGTTAGCACCCTACCGATAGCAATCAGGAAGATATAAGTCGGCATCAATCTTCCTTATGAATCGAATAAAATATTTGTACCATCGTTAACCCTTTATTACGGACACCTAACGAGGCAGGAATTACGTGGCCGGCGGTTAGGGGCGGTTCGCTGTGAGGCTGTTGATGACGGAGCATTGTCCGCACAATAATAGAGCCGGCTGACATTTCCGTCACTCCATTGTATCGAGTGACGCCGCGGTACGAGGCGACGAGCCATTCACAGCTCCCATACAACACGAGCGGTGTTTGAGTTAAAAGATAACGCCTTTGAGGTAGTGTTTTATCTCTACTGGGTACAAACGGTGTCAGGATGAAATTACACGTGCCAAAATGACACTGCGAAAATTACACGTGAAGGAAATTACAACGGGCCAAATTATGCACGTTTTTAAAGGTTCAATTTTTAATGATACATATGTGCTTAAGTGATAAATTAAATAAAAATTTGTCCGAGTTTATAATGATTTACAAAAGTTTCAAAAAATGTGACCTTTTTTAATATGAATACCGCACAAGAGTCCCAAACTGCTCCCAACCGTCTGGAGCCAGTGAGACTATGGCATTCCCAATTGGTGAATGTCGTGAAGCTGAAGATATTGGGAAGGGGGAGAGGAAGGTGGGGAAAAGAGGAAATACCTGGCTGTTCAGATCTGGTCACCAAACACGGCTAAAAGCCATTTCAAGCTACGTTTCAATTCTGAATGGTGGTCTTTCACCAGGGCGATACTGAGAGTATCTTCCACTCTGAAACGTGCGCAAATATACTTTATATTATTTTTAAATCATACTGGGGTATCCCGTTCTTAGGTCACACTGTACATGGTTTTATGTATGGATTATAAATTAGGTTAAGTTTTTTGTAAGTTTGTTAATTTTTTATAGTAAATTTTCGTAATTATAAAGCAGTAAATAAATAAAAATTCTAAATTCTAAAAGAAAAAAAAACCTTGCGTTAATAATAATAATAATAATCGGATTATTTTTATAGCGCCGTTTTTGTGAAAAATCACCTAAGGGCGCTGTAATCCTTGTTCGGTTGCAACATCATATCTATATTCTTCCTTCTCTTGTCCATAATTCATATCTTAATACTTCTTTTCAAATCGGATAATTTTATAATGGTTTTTATTGCTAGAGAGAGAGAATTATAAATACTTTTATAGAGAATTTACATTTCTTTGTCCAAAAGTTGTTTTAGCTGTAGGTTGGTGGAATGTATGTTGTCATAATGAGTTCAAACCGTAAAACCTTTTAATGGCTGTTATTTCATCGTGTGTAATTTTAACAGGTGTTGTATTCTGCATTTGTATTTTAGCGCACTTATAATTTCCACATGTGATTTTCGCCGTCTAATTTTAGGACGTGTAATTTTAGCACACCATGTAAGTTTCGCCGTGTAATTGTATTACGTGTATATTCCGCCTTTGTCATATATCATCATTATTATAATATTATGAACATACTCTGTTAAATATTTTGTTTATTTTACACAACGGGGTGCTCATACCAGGGGTGGATTTCTAGTGCATATTTAATGTCGCTATTGTAAATAATTTGTAACGGGTGAAAAATTGGGAACATTTGAATTCTAAACAGATCGGGTTACTAAGAAACCGTCATGTCAGGAGTCAGAATAAGAGGAGTATATATGAGACGGTATCCGATAATTTTATCGCCCGCAATTCACCGCCAAAAATTTACCATGGAACATTTACCGCGGGGAAAGTTCACCGCACACAATTCAAGGCAGAAAATTTTGTCCGGTGAACTTTCCGCCGTGAATTCTTTGCCATTGTTTAGAAGTATGTTTTTTTAGTACATCTATAATTTAGTCAAGTATTAAATGGAACAACAATTCTCTTAGTTGTTACTATTAATGTAATACAAACAGTCCTTAGGACCATCCAGATGTTTCATTTGATCTATTGTGTGCGGTGAACTTTCCTCGGTGAATTGTGGACGATGAATGCTCCTAGAACCATGTGAGACAATACACGTATGTGAATGAAGCAAAGAGCGTATGCCCAGATAGAATTGTGCTGTGAAAATGATTTGTACATTTTAAAATATTCCCACTAGAAAAAAGTGCTTTGAAATGCGCGTAGTTTAGTTTGCAGTCAGACGGCGAATTGCTACTTGCCCGAGGGTTCATCAGCAAGAACGTTATTCATCTATTGAAGAAAGAATGACTTTATTTTGCATTTCTCTTTCCTCATTATGACCTCTTTGAGTTTTCTGCGAAGTCATAATGACTTCCCGTTCTTTCCTCACGCGCCCTAGTAATTGCGTCTACTTCTTCGTTTTGCCTCATTATGGGTACTGTAGGTATTATACTCGTACATGATCACTTATATAATCAACCATCAAATTAATTATTTTAAATGATAAACTAATGTTTTTATAAGACAAGATTTTTTAAGCATAGCACAAATATGGTAACAAATTATTATAAGCAATAATTATTAACCTGAAAAATCATACAAATTGAATAATCTTCCGAGAAAAAATACATGCTGCCGACGGGACACGAACCCGCGACCTTTTGTTTACCGGACAAGTGCTCTACCACTGAGCTACGGCAGGTTATTCATTACCATGTAATAAGCAATGATTGTAGTCTGAAGAACTAGTACATGTGGACTAATTTGGCGGGTTAATTTATTTATTTACTTTTCTTTTGGGAAAATTAACAGCAAATCCATAATTTTCATATATATAATAATATAAACAATAAATTATGCCAATTATAAATTTTCCTCTGAGTAAAGTGTGACAATGTACAGTTTTTCATCAATTAGCTAAAACAATGTCAGTCGGGGGAGGGGAGGGTGGATGGGAACATAGGAGTGGGATAAAGGTAAAAAGATGGTTTAAGTTAACTAGTTTGAGAGTGGTCGCATTATGGATTTTAATTTAATATCACGTGTAGTTGAGTTAAAAATGTCAATATGGTAATAATTTAAGTTAAACGAGTGTGTAGATCTGTAGATAAATGAGTTTTGTTTGGAATTGGTTTTACAATGAGGGATATAAAAAGTAAGTGGCTGTCTGCTGTTGCGATTTGGGATATGAAATAATAGGCGTTTGAGAAGATCAGGGCTATCAACTAGGTTGCGTGCGATTTTAAATAACATCTGTCTGTAAATTAAAGAACTATGCGGAGTCTTCATTCAAAATCTATTTTGGACGCTTTCAATTCTGTTTTTATGTAGTGCATAGCCTGGGTTCCATACCTGAGATGCATATTCCAAAATACTGCGAACATAAGAGAAGTAAAAGTAAGTACTGAAATATTTTGGTAATAATAATAGCCAAGTATTTAAAGGAAATAAATTAAATAACAGTTCTAACTTAACCTAGGAAAGGTTAGGTTAGTTTACTAATGTAATATAAATAGTTCTTAGTACCATTGTATCGAACGTGTCTACAGAGTGGATTAATGTAAACAGATAAAACATGTTTCTTATAACCAAATATAAATTATTACAAAACACGTGTAATAACCAAGCCTAAAGCTGGTATTTCACAACACCGAGCCAAGAACCTATATTGCACCACAAGTGTAATGGCAAGTCAAGATTGCACCACAAATGAAATACGGAGACGATATTTCACAACACGTGCACATAATGTTCGGCCGCCCCGCGCGCCTTATAAGAAGCATACGCATACGCAAAGCGGTATGTGTTTATTTTCACTTCAACCGTAGAATGGACAACATGTTCTCACTTGGATACCTCTACCTGCCGCTACCAGACAAGAACAGATTTCTACACCCACCAAATCACAATAGTCGTGCGTCCCTGTGTGCCGGCGCCTAAATATTTACACTCTTTCTTGTGCGGGTCTTATACATCTCGTATAACCATTCACACACATTTTACTTTATCTGTCGTGTCCAGAGAACTTTTCACGGACAATGTGCGGTGAACTTTCCACCGAGACATTCATTTTCCATGAATGTTCCGCGGTGAATTGTGGGAGGTGAATGTTCCCACAATCGTACTCTACGTTGAACATTAAATTTTCTTTAAAAAATTGGTGTTAAAATAATATTCAGATGACCGATTACTTTAATAATCGTAATTTTATAATGTTCATTTTGAATAAATCCCCATTATAACTAGGTATTAAGCGGATTTCAGATTGCTGACATTAATTTAGCCTGTTCTTGCCTGATATTACGTTTAATGTCTCCCAGGCTTTCGGGGATTAACGTTAGGCGGTAGCTCGTTGCTACCAACAGTCATAACTACTCGCCCTACCTAGCCGCAGCTACCTTCCTAGCTCACTATCATCGCCCTTCCCTTACAGCCTGCGAGACTCTATCCCAATTTAAACCCACAATGGACCCAGATCGAACTTTATTGATAACCTAATTCGGAGGTTTAGTTAGAGAATTATAATAATAATTATTGATACAGTGTTATAAGACTTGGAGGGTTCCTCTGAAGCACGAACCAAATTAATTAATTAATTAATCATTTATTTATTGTGTTCAACTTTAATTTGAAGAATTCCATTTTAATTTTTAGTGAAGTAATACAAAATAGAAACTATTATAATTCATAATTGGTATTCACTTTGTGGCGTCATTGTTAATACATGAATTTGTAATCACCACTTTATTAATATATAGATATCAACATGTTTCGAAAGCGATGCTTTACTCGTCAGGAATATACAGAATACTAAAAAATAATAATGTCAAGTATAGACAAATGATAAACATAGAACATAATTGATGTGTATATATTAATAAATTGGTGATTGCAAAGTAATTTTTAATTCATTTATTATAATAATAAAAAATTATTATAATAAAAAATAATTAAAAACGGTTTATTTATATATAATAATAGATAGTTTGATTATGCCCTCGGAAGGCGACACAGCTGTCACTGGGTAGGGGTAGGGATAATATCTCCTTCAGAGGATAATAACTAAATTCTAATACAGAGTTATCGGTTATATATAGGTACAAAATACAATAGAATACAATGTACCTATATACGAGTTATTATATTTACCCTGATGAAGCTTGAGTTAAGCGAAACCGGTTGGTGAAAATAAAATACATTCGTGATTTATAACAACGTGTTTCATTTACTTAATACTAGTATATTTATTTGATTTGATTTTACGCCCAGCTGGGATTTTACATAGATTTTAATAACAGGACATGATGAGCTATCAAAAATTATACATACTTTTTTTAAAGTTTGATGTAATGTCAGAATTCAGAGCAAAACTCAAAACTCATCTCCTCGGAAAGTCATATCCATAAATGGTTCAGTTGCATACCCAATTTACATAGCGAATCTAGCTGTTAGTACCAACCTAAAGCAATTAACAGAAAAAATTTAAACTTTTCATATTGTAAATAACTATAAATATTTGTAAATTGTAAATGTAAATAATTATTATCAAAAATCTCAAATATTTTTCAGATAAAAAACCAATATCATTTTGCCAATAACCTTTTAATAAATATAGTATCAATGACAAATGGGATTTAAACAGTAACCGCAATATCATGTAATCAGTGTTTTCTAATGTTTTGTTCTCTGCGTCCAAAATCATATCTTCTCAAGCGAAAATTTTATACTTTAACGTTTTAATCTGGAGTGATCTATCAGGTAAGTATATTTCTCTATCTTTTTGTACATTATAAGATAAACCCTAGCAACTAGTATTTGTCTGAGGTGATTTTTAAAAAAAAAACAAGTCATCCAAATATTATTATTATTAATTAACTGGTAAACAATATTTTTTAATCATTTAACAGATAAATTAAAACAATATTATAATAAAAATCATTAAAACTGCATTACCTCCGCTACAATATTTGTAAGATTCATGAAAGTGATGGTATAGATTAATCCTTATTTTTTTTTAATGAATATTCAAGTGAGTGAAGCCATATATATATTGTACATCACTCGCAAATGAACAATCATATAATAATAATAATAATCGGATGATTTTTATAGCGCTGTTTTTGTGAAAAATCACCTCAAGGGCGCTGTACAAATGCTACTTCCTATTCTTATATTACATCTATGACACTTTCTATGAATTTTTTTTTTTACATTTATTTTCTCTTTTTGGACAGGCTACCATTACACATTATTTATAGACCATATAAAGAGATGCAGTTAAATTATCAAAACTAAATACGGGTTGGTGTAAGTTTTCATATATGTTACATTGAAAAAAAAGAAGCTAAATGTATTTATTCCTAACGATATTTTGCAAGACGCTAATAAAAATGATAGAGTGATTGTTTCCATTTTTATCAAGAATGTATTTAAGCTAAGACAATGAATTATTATCCATATTTTTTAGGATAAATAACACAGAATACTCTTAAAAGGCGACACTTTATGGCGGACTGATCCATGGAGCCCTCAAATCTTCTTCTTCTTTGTCCTGTTGGTGACGCACCTGTGCGGCGTGATGGGACAGTTGGTGTTGATCTGCACGTACGCCAGGTGGCGCTTGTCGGCCTGTTTCAGGATCTGGAAGGAACACATCAGCGTGTCGTCCACTGACATCATTGCATCTGCATTATCGAATTCCCCGCAATTTTTTTTTTTTTTTTAGTGGAAGATAAGTGAAGGAGGGGAAGGAAAGGAGAAACGTTAAGAATTATTTGTCTATTCAGATCTAGGTAATGTTATTGACTTAGGAAACACCATTTAATGGTTATTATGCCAATGGCGATTCTGACAGTTTAAATTATCTATTGGATAATAATAAAATTCAAATGCTTTATATAGCGCTGTTTTTGAGAAAAATCACCTTGGTATACCTATGCGGTTAGCGTCAGTTATTTTAAAACATATTTTAAATATATACTACTAGAAAATAAAAAGTTATTTCTTGTCAATCACTTCATATCAATATAATCTATTTTCAGGCCGTAGCTCGAATACTGCAGTATGTGCACCTCTGAACTACGTATAAAGGTTGTCAGGAGAAGGCAGGGGTGAAATTATTTTGTCGTTATCCTTTATGGAAAATCATTTAGAGGAAACGTATAGCCGACCGTTGGAAGGAAAAGTGCTAGGCTTTTACGAGTTTTTCTACCCAAATGGCCTTTGAGAAGTATTCACAAACCGTTCCCAAATTATTACATTATTATTACGTTTTTTTTTATAGGCGAGATTCGGATTTATTTAACAGATTTATGTCTGTGTTTTTTATGGGTGTTTTTATAAACACAGAAACCGCAATTCGACTTTATTTTTTTGATTACGAAATTATACGTTTTCTTGGGTTCTTTAATAATAATAAAAAAATCTTCGTATAATTTAATATAATACCTACTCGTACATGGAAGGGTAACGTGGTTACAAATTACAACATTATTGGTTTCCACAATACACAATAGGGTTTCCGGTAGCCTTGAGAGGTGGCTCTTTATAGGAAGAGGGAAGTGAGTCGAGACAGAGACGCCGCATCTTTATGGGCATTGTGTGCTATGCATCCGGGCGGCCGAAACAGGGGGCGGACTCTTGAATTTTCGACTCTGCACTTGCCGCTACTTGAAATATGAGCTATTTCATTATATAACACATACACATTTACGATTTTATTATTATTCTAGCATGCATTTAAAAATGAAATCAATAGTTTTTAAAGACAAGATGGATTGAAGAATTGGTAGGTCCCTACTGATTGGAATGCTTGTATGTCTTATAGCTATCATCCCCGATTTGAGGTATGTTGTGAGGCTTAAGCATTTAGGGTGTGGAAGAAGATGGGGAAGAGAAAGGTTGAGAAGTCTTGGTCACTTAGATCTGATTATAAAGCTCGACTATAGCCATTTCAATCAACATTGCAGCGTTTCGAATCTGAAGGGTGTAATGAAATGGATTTGACTGGGAGCGGGAAGGCTGGAGAAGGAGAGGAGGATGGTTGGGAAAGTGCAGTTACGGGAGACAGAGCATTGGTACAGACTTACTCGGTGAGGGGGTTTCTTCCAGGGAGCTCGGCTCTGGACCTTTGACTAGCTCAGTTTCGGCAGGCCTAGGAGCTCCTCTGCAGGATCGTGAGCCGACAGGCGGTCTTATAATTGGGAACCAGACTCGAATACTTTGACAAATGAAACTACCTTATGCTTTCAAACTCAGTGGTTTAATTAAGAGGAAGGTACAGACATGGTGAATGTAGTTATGGTGAACAGTAGGCTAACCTAACCTCAAAATAATGTTACGGGCAAATTCTCTCTGATAATCTCTAAAACGGGCATGTAAACTGTGTCTTGAATAAAATACAACACTAACAGAGGGGGAAATGTAAAGACAGCTCACGGTTTAGGTTGTAGAGGCAATGGGTTTTCTGGGGAGGCAATTATTAGCTCTCCGAGGCGTAGCGTGGCCGAGCGGGAAGCCATCTTCAGTGCAGGTGCAGTGAGGGTGTTCCTTAGGCGGGGTCCGAGCGGTGAATGGCCGTGTGTTGGGCAGCGCGTCGGATGTTTCTTTTTGCGAGGTCTTGCTTTCGGCCGTTTGAGGCGCTGTTGTCTAACGAGCGGCTAGTTTTATGGACTATTTGCGTTATGTAACAAGGGTTGTCTTTCTACAGGGCGTAGAGTATATATCTGCCACTCCGGAAAGAGCGAAAAATAATTATTTATTAGTAGATTATTTCTGACACAGGGTCGCAATTTTGTACACCTCGCTGCGGCCCTGCTTGGAGGAGGTACCTAATTAGGAACGTTCCTTAATTTTCTAGTGGCAGCATTATTATTATTATATCCGCTGCACCGCCAACTACTGGCAACACTGGAACTATAACCAACGGTGAAATGTTAGAGAAACTCCTACTACTAAGGTAAGGCCATTCCGACAGTCGTAATTACCTATTCATTATTCATGCTTTCCTCCGGTTGGCTCGAACAATAAAAACTTTCGAGCTGTTCCTGTCAGACTTCCATTGGGTCTTGTAGTTTATTATAATTTTATTAGTTTCAGATTATTTGATTATATGATTACTTTATAATTAGCGATGTCGCCTATTTCTATGGCTGTATTACGAAAGCAAAACCCAGCTTTGGATAATATACACGTATAACGGATTTGTATCCATTTGGAAAAAAATACACTGATTTCGTATGTTACTTTCTTAAAAAAAACAGTTGTGTAAATAAATCAAAATATTGACACATAGTTCACTGTACGAGACGTATAGGCCCGCACAAGCGAGTGTAAATATTTAGGCACCGGCACACAGGGACGCATCACTATTGTGATTCGCTAGTTCTGCTGAGAAAGGTGTTTGGTAGTTTCCAAGTGGGGATTTCGTCACCCCGAGCGTACTTGATTTGTAGCACCAGCCAGTATGGTCGATCGCTTGAGGTGGTGTCAGCTGTCATATGAACGAGGTTTGCGCCAGTATGGTCGATCGCTTGAGGTGGTGTCAGCTGTCATATGAACGAGGTTTGCTGCGCATCCGGAACCGGCATTCAAGGTCGGGCCGGTCGCTGTCAGCTCATAGGTAGGCTGGGTGGCTGTCGGGCTCGGGTTGCGACATATCCGGAGACGGCTTTCGGGTCGGACCGGTCGCTGTAAGCTCGTGGTTCAGTTGAGGTAACGTCAGCTGTTGCTGGGTGTAGAGACTATTTCTGTCTGGCAGCGCTAAGTTGAGGCATCCGAGGTGAAGCAGCGTCTCGGCGGAGGTATCTCGCCTGGTGAGGAGAGTGGGTCTGGGTAGAGTGAAGATCTCTCACTTGGTGAGGAGAGCAGGTCGGGTAGAGTGAAGATTTCTCACTTGGTAAGGAGAGCAGATCCGGATAGATTGAAGATAAATAATGGTGATCGATTTTCACGGTGAAGCAGCGTTACAGTGGACATGTTATTTGGTCAGGGTCGTGAGCGGGAATCAAGAGAACGTACCGCGTGTGTGGGCTTTTATAGGCCGTATACGGAGGTATTTGCGCAGGATTTAACTTGCACTTGTTGTTTTTTGATGATCTTGTTTGTTTCAGAGATCGTTCAACTGGCACGTGTTGTTTTGATGAATTTTAGCAGGTGTTCACACAAGTTTTAACTTGCACGTATTTTGTTTACGTCATATCTATTCAAATCGGTTTGCCTCTATATGACACGTTTGATACAGTTCACAATGTTTTATTACCGGTAAATCTCTGTTTTGAATTTCAGTATTCAGCTTAATTTAAAATAATCCAAGTATTGCACACAAATCTCAATTGTCCAGAACCAGTGGAACTATGGCATCATATGAAAGTTGAAGGCATTGGGAGTGGGGGTGAGAAGAGGAAGTGAGAGAAGTACCAAATATTAAGACTATTATTTTTTTACCAGAATATTCAAATCTGGTCTAAAAACGTGGCTAAAGCTGTTTGAAGCAACGTTTCAATAATGAATGGTTGTCTTTCACCGGGACGATTCTGTGAGTAGCTATTTACTATTACCACTCACTACATGGGCCAGACATACTGAATGTTATTGTATTTAAAATATATATATTTATGTATATTCTCTTTGCTATATTATGCTTTATGTTATATTTCCCATATTTCTTTTAAATTATTTAGCATCTCTAGCAAGTGATAACTATACCAAAAAAATGCATCCTGTCAACGTTTTTAACTGGATTATTTAATACTTATGTACTTCTCAATATTAATATTATAGGTACTATAACGTTAATAATCTCTAAATATTCCAAAACAATAAATAAATAATGATTTTACGTGTGAAATGTTTAATAAAAATAGGAAGAAAAAAAAGTTGTAGTTCAATTTCTTCTGTAATTTTGTAAGCATAATGCCTGTGGACGAACAGCGTACGATGTAAATAACAATTCCATTTGAACCGTTGTGATTAATTATTGAGTAATGTTCAGTTAAAATCCTTTTTTTTTTAAATACTCACTGAATCACTCTCATCTAATTTTCTTTCGTAATTTAAGTACTTAGGATGTAAAAAAATATTCTATTCATCTTAGTATACCAACACACCTTCTTTTCACGACTGATGAAAACTTTTTTCAGCACAAAGAAGAAAACTTTATTCCTTTATTATATTTCCTGATTTAAAACTTTCAAACTCAATTATTTGAAAAAGTGTAGCTCCATAATTTAACTTTTTTTTTAAAGTAACACTTTTCAAATCCTTTGTCCAAATTTTATGATTATATTATTATTTTCCGGCTTCCTCTTTCCGTCGATCAACTTTCTTTATTACGGCTAAATATCACGTTTAAAGAATAAAGTTTGCCACCTTCTTTACTTCGGAAAATGTTACATTATTTACGATAATTATGCTGACGTCGACGGCTAACTCTAATTCCGATATTCCACTTATAATTAGACATACAAACTTATGATAACTTTATGCCATTTTGAAATTATTTTTTTGTATATAGTAATAATTTTTTTAAAAATTTAATGTAAATCAAATTTAATAATGTTATTATTAAGTTCTGCAAGTATTTTTAGTTGTTATTATTGTGACAGCTGTTTCGGCATTTAAGACCATTTTAAAACTGTGGTTAATCCACATTGCGACGACTTCCAGACATACAAATGTCAGAATGCCAGAATTTCTCGGTACAATATCCGTAAAAAATGCAAAAGAAATTAAAAAATGTGGTTTAAATATAGCTTTCAAAACCAATAATAATATAGGAACAAGCCTAAAAAACTCAAAAGGTAAAAATACCAAACTTAATAATAGTGGCATATATGAATTAAAATGTGACCACGCCGACTGCAATGCTACCTATATAGGGCAGACGGGAAGGGCTTTCTCAACTAGATTCAAAGAACATATAAGATGTTATAAAAATAAAAGCACTTCTTCAAAATTCACATTCAAACATCTTTTAGTAAATAATCACGTCCCGCTTGACAACAACAAACCTAAACCCTTACATATAGAAAGAAAGGGCCTAAAATTAAATTTCCTTGAACAATTAGAAATTAACAATAGAACTAAAGACCCTAATATAACATTAATTAATAAAGTAAAGAAAATTATATACTCACCGCTTCTCAGTATGTTCACATTATCAAAACAATACAACACATTTAAATAAATCAATTAAGAAAACATTGTCAGTTAAATACGAGTAAAACACATTATAAATGTGAAAACCTCACAGAATTCAGAATTTTAATTGCTTTCTAACTAAATCGGTTTTACCGATAATAAATCATTACCCATCCATCCAAATTTTTAAAGGAGTGGGGGTAAATTAAATCATATAAATAAGTCGTCGCAATGTGGATTAATTGAAAATGGATTTTAAAGCCGAAACAGCTGTCACAATAATAACAATTAAAAATACTTGCAGAACTTAATAATAACATTATTAAATTTGATTTACATTAAATTTAAAAAAAAATGAAATGGAGTTCTACGAATTAAACACAATAACAATTAATAATATAGTAATAATAATTATAATAATAACAAAGCATTTATATAGCGCAGTTTTGTGTTATTTCACTTCAAGTGCGCAACACTATAAATAAACTTGAAAAATGATTAAATAACTCCATTCAGTGGTATCCTACAGTGCTACTTTTACATTCTATTTATACATTCTTAACATATTACATACTTTCTTACTTATTCTTAATATTACTCCTACAGTACTCCTTAGATACATATTCATCTAATAAAATTACAAAATATTATGCAGTATATACACGGCTATACAAAATAATACATTCACAATAATAATAGAAAAATAGTAACATTTTAATACCGGAGTTGGGTTCAGCAATAACGGACTTCACATAAAAAAAATAAAAAATATATATACCGAGAAAACCGAAACTAAACAACTACCAGAGGCTTGAGGAAATGACTTTTTATAATAAATTGAAGAGAAATTAAAATTTATAGACAGTAGGATTTTTTAAATAAGTTTGTTTTTAAAGCCCGTTTAAATTCAATCAATTTCTGGATTTCGTAAGAGCTGGGGGAAGTTTATTCCAAATGAGAGGGCTATTTACACGAAAAGAGCGATCATAGTAGACGGCTCGATTTGACCTTAAAAGATAGTTCAGATATATAGGCTGGCGCCATTCCCTGCAATGCTTTGAAGGTCAGTAAGCAGATCTTGAACTATATTCTTTCAGGGCATCGAAGCCAATGAAGCTGATACCTTAGAAGTGGGGTTATATGACAATATTTAGATTCACCATATATCATTCTCGCCGCAGCATTGAAGACGGACTGGATTCTATTTAATTGTTTTTGAGGGAGGCCAGCATAAGCACTATTACAATGGTCCATACGTGAAACAATGAAGGAATAGTACTCATATTATAGAAGGGATAAAGAAGGATATTCAAATGATCAAGGATTGGATGCAGTTGCCAGTAAAAAGATGTCTAAAGAATTGAGACTAGCAATCCACAAAGCAGTTCTCATACTAACCTTGATGTATTGAAAATAAACATGAAAAGGGAAGGTCGAAAGCAGACTGATAAGGCAAAGCTGTCAGTGAAATCACTACTTCGATTGATCTTTACTACAAACCGGTTTACATTATGAAAACCAAAAAATATGCTTTGGATTAATTGAAGCTTTTCCTATAGTTTCTGTTAATTAGAATTAAAATAACATTGTTAATTACGTTATAAAAAATATAAGCTTTAACTACTAAGGAATTTATTTTTCATTTTAAAATTATGAAGGCATAAACAAAATAAGTTAAAAAAATACTACTTTATAGCTAAGATTATTTGTGACAGTTTTTGTTGATTAACTTTTTCTTACAAAATTATTCACAGAATAATTAAAAACTGATTTTTGCGTTTATATTAAATACTTTTAGACTGCACTTGCCAAGCGATTTTTATGCCTACCACCTATATTCGTGGTGACATAAGACACACAGCGTGTAGTAATATTTTTGGCTTGTATACTCCTCTTAAGATTCTTTTTTCGAAGATTTCTCTTAAGATCTGTAAATAGAGTGGATGGGTATGAAAGGGATGCTTAGATATTTTAGACAGCGCCCTTGAGGTGATTTTTCACAAAAACGGCGCTATACAAGTAATCCAATTATTATTTTTATTATCCATAACAGATGGAATGAGAAAACAGTATTATGAGAATATTATAAACATTTATCAGAACTGTGTACTCCTGAAAATACCAAATCACGGCAGTCCACCCTTAGGTCAGTAGCGTCATCAGCTATCGGGAGGTTGAAGGAACCAAAGCGCACACCTAATACCAAGTTCGGTGATCGTGCTTTCGGAGTGTCAGGACCTAAAGCCTGGAATGAACTGCCGCATGACTTAAGTATTATCAAAGACTCAACAGAATTCAGAACTAAACTTAAAACTCATCTTTTCAGACAATCGTATTCATAAATTGAAGAAATGCAGCCGTATATTGCTTAGCTAGGCCAGCCGAGTGTTTACCTAAAGTCATTAAATAGAAAAAATTTAAAAATTCACGCATCGTGCGTAAATGCGTCCACAGCACGCAACACTGTAAATAACTAAAAGTGTAAAAATAAATAAAAAATGTTAATATCTATTAATAGCTTCTTACGCTTTTTAGGGTCATTTTATAAATATTTTCCAGTCCTAAAAATTATAAATATTTCAATAAATACCAGCTCTTCGTGTACCACCAATCTTCTAATAAATGTAACATCAATAGTGAAGGAGGATAAAATAGCAACTGTAAAACTTTCATATCTGTACTTAAATTTTCTAATAAAGCTGCGTTCATCTAAAGCGACCTGCCCCAGGTAAGTATGTTTTTCTGTATCTGTCTGTACATAATTAGTTAAAGAATAGGAAGTAATATTTGTACAGCGTCCTTGAGGTGATTTTTCATCAAAACGGTGCTATAAAAATCATCCAATTATTATTATTATTAGTACTTCGCGCAAGTGCGTAGAAAAAAATCATGAATGTCCCAGATAGAAGACACGATCGAATAGTCTTATCAGTTGAAACACATAATATGTATGAATGCGAATGAGTCGGTCTCAAGACATTATTTCTAAGAAATGGCGTGCAACATTTGCCTCTGTCTATCCACTGAAGGAAGAAGTTTATTCTCTTTTCTATTCCATGTTTTACGCTACTATTTGTTTTAATTATTGATTACTTCGTATAGCGGGTTTTAGGGCGGCCTTGAGCTTCTTGTGCGGAACTGAATGGGGAGATTTGTCCATTGGATGTCCACCCTTGTGGAATGAAAAGATGCATGCTTGGCATCACCCGAAGAGTTAGGAAACGGAATGAGCGGATAAAGGAACAATGTCAACCGACTTCATCAAACAGATCAAAAAAGATAATTGCAACGAACAAGAAACTCCACTCGATGAAGCAACAAAAAAACATTATTAATAATAATAATCGGATCATTTTTATAGCGCCGTTTATGTGAAAAATCACCTCAAGGGCGCTGTACAAATCTTACTTCCTATTCTTACATTATTCCTATATTAAATCTATGACTTTTTTTTTGGACACTATCATTACACATTATTTATAGACCATATAAAGAGATGCAGTTAGATTATCAAAATTAAATACGGCTTGGTCTAAGTTTTCATACATGTTTAATTGAAAAAAAAAAAAAGAAGCTAACTGTACTTATTCCTTACGATATATTGCAAGATGCTAGTACAAATTATAGGAGTTATGTGAAGTTTGGCGGCGGGTGAGGACTGGGGCCAGGGGTACTGATCCCTTCTTCCAATCTTCTTTGTCTTTGTTGGTGACGGGACGCTTGGTGTTGGTCTGCCCGTACGCCAGGTGGTATGTGTACATTTGTGGTAGATACTATGTAAGATGCTGAAGCTGTTGAGCTGCTGAGAGATATTACAACATATCACAGAATACGAACATCTAGTTTCTCAGTTGCGCTGAAATTTCAGAACCTACGGGGCTTTCAATTAATATGTTAAACATCAAATTCATCAGAATTTAACAAGATAATCTTCTAGCGATACGCACTGGCGGCTTATGCAATGCTACAAATTATAACGTACGAACTATAATAAAGTGATTGTACTCTTAAACTGAAATGATCAGTACTTTCCACATCATTTTTAATTAATATCGACTAGAGTTTTTTTAACACTTTTTTTCCTAAATTTCGCACTTTCCGATTAAATTCAATTGAAATTTAATCTCCTGTCTGTTGATTAACAGGTTTTTAAAAGCTATTTTTTAATTTAGAATTTGTTCTTATTGTAAGAAATTAGATTTTCAATTAAATTAAATTTACATCACAAGTTTTTTTAAATGTTAAATGAGTTTTAATTGCACGCTATTTGATTTAAACAAAAATTCTAAATTTATTTACTGTCTTACATTTTGCAATATGGTAAACATCACAGTTAGATTGTTTTATGGCTTTATATTAATTAATCTGTAATTATTTTTCTGATGCTGGATTTAAACCGAATAATTATTCTTATTATGGCTCTCAACTCAACTTTTATGTACCTAATAAATTAGGAAATGGCCTACTATGAAATCTGGAGATAGGCTTATTAAATGTAATAGATTGTAACTTTTTTTACATTAACTGCACACAAAACGCCCTGAGAGAAATAATGTTCCTTAGGGACTACGTCATCTTTGGGAATACTGTGTGGAGGATCTCTTTAAAGACATATACTCTGTTGTATTTTTACAACTTCACATTTCACAAGTGTCTTTATTTAATATGTATTTGAAAATGATCTTTATTTCATCTTACTCTCTTAGAAGAACATTTTAAAACCAGACGGATTGATAATTAAGGAAACTTTTGTGTTAAAAGTTTTAAACTTTTGGTTTGCCTTGCTTAACGCATAACACCAACGGCCGTTCTTCCCAACCCTACTTAGAAACCGTTAAGTAAAAATGTTTCCTTAACACTGGCCAAATGCACAAATACGGTCTTTCCAACGAAATTCTCGTTCAAATTTACGATCGATTTTTGTGTATTAAGTTCCCCTCAACTGAGGACTAGTTATAAAAAGTGTCAACAGGGTGAACAAATGTCAGTGAAATTCAAAACTATTCAATGACAAAAATTTATTTCCGTTTTCAAATGTCAAAACATGTTTTAGTATGTTTTAAATAATATTAAAGAGAACCTAAATTATTATTTCTTATTATTAGATACGTTTTGTCTTGTTTTTAACGAAAGAGAAATGTCGTATTTCAAATAAACGTCTATGAAAGTGCGCGGGCACTATTTTATAGCGTTCAAAAGTGGGCGGGCACCTCCATAGACAATTTAGGATAAAAAAACGTGGAGACAGGCAAACAAAGCGAATGCTCAACAAAACACTTGGCCAAGATCGGCGCCTCAGATTGATCATTCTAAAAGTTGTGAAGAACGACCGTAAAAGTACACATTTTTAACGTATTCTTAGTGAGTATTGTGAATGGGTAGGCTTATCGGCCATTGCCTTTATCGGACTCTATCCGCATTCGCCCAGTAAGTGATGAAGGGAACTACATAAATCCTTATCAAAGACAATAATCCCTAACTTACTGCATTGAAAAATAAATACAGGCCCTGGGTTATTTTAAGGAAATCCTTAAGTTGATTAGTAAACTAACTAACATTCGAACTTAATTAATTATTTCCAGCTGCGAATCCAATGATTTAAAGGGAATTTTTAAAATAAATAAAAAATCCCATTCCATAAATACTAAATAAATCTTGCATCCTATTCAATGAAATGTATATAAATATATTTTTTACATTAACTCCACACAGGAGGAAAATAATTTTTTCAGACCCTATACCATCTTTGGGGATGCAGTGTGGGGAGTATTTTGAAGGAAGGGAAAGACAGCAAGTTCTGGGGAGGATAAAGGCATCAGGGGTGGATAGGAATCAGGAGTAAGTGTGTCCAGGAGTGACGTATGAATTCATACCTCCCACTGCGGTGCAAGGCGATAGGTCCAGAGAGTTCAGCTGGAGATATCAAAGGGTCTCCGTCAACCGGCCTCATGCAGCTGGTGGATAGACACACCGCCAATACCGCGACAAGCCTCACCCCATGAACTCTGGCACCCCTGCTAAGTCACCAAACGTAGCTAACCACTCGTGACGATTTATGGCGGAGGTGTTGATTATCCATTCGGGTCTTTTGTAATACAAATTGCTGATGTGTACCCGGCCTTGAACGGTTTTTTTTTTGTAATAAAGTCATGAAGTTGTGAATTCTTGCTTGCCGTTTGGCCGCCATAATAGATTTGACAGTGAAATGCCTTGTGACGACTATTACTATCTGTAAACAAAGAAACAAAAAAAACATTATTATAAATTTTTTATTTCAATCCAATCTTATATTTTTCTCAAAATTTATCTAAATAATAAAGTTCTTAAGTAGGTACCTATTAGTGTTTTCCATTTTGAAAATATTCTACCAAAATAAACCTTCTTCTTTTGAATATGTAATCTGTGGCTAACCAGAGTGGTATATATATATGCTAACCTCAATACAACAAGGCGGCTTCAATGTGTTTCATACTAATTTTATCGCAACAGTTTTACATGTTGGATTTCATTCAAAACCTTCCTGGCACTAATAAGAACAAACTGTGCTATTTTCAGCGAAACCGGTCAAGTATTTAAAAAAAAGAACACAGCAGACAAACAAACATTTAGTTTTATATATAGAGATGTAACTATTAATGTGCAAATATGGTCATCATTACCTTATGCAATACGAGTATTTTTATTATTTATTTCAATAAATTTGATCCAATTTCATACACAGTCCGAAATATATATATATATATATAATTAACTCATTTTAGTTCTGTTTTATAAAGTTTTGCCTAGACCATTTAGTATTGTGGCATATAAAGTTTAATGTTATTTTGCTAAGCACCCTTCATGAAGATCACCAAAACGAAGCCACTTAAATTACCAGCATAATTTAATTCCCATGTATAATCCGATGTATACTTGCATCACATATTGTGTATTTGAATACGAAGAAAAACCCTTGCAATATCGGTAATTGGATAAACCCCTCGTTCTCAATGCATACCACCCCATCTCCTGCTGCTCCCCTCTCCTCAGGGGCTCCTGAAGCACTTTTGACTCCATTAAGTAATGAAACACAACCGCGATGGCCCAGTGGTCCACTTATTGAATACTCTACCTTTAGTTCCTCGCATTTGGCACGGTTCCAGCATTACTTACACGGTAATAGAAGCTCTATGATAATTGATTCGCTAAAGGAGGGCTTATGCACCGATTATTTTGTGCTGACTTGTAATTTAAATTCCTTCTTTCCATTATTCTTCGTTCGTATTACGCTTCATTTGTAGAACTCCTGAAACTGTAATTTAACATTTATTGAATTTCAATTATTCAAATATTTTATTTTAAAATTCTGGTAGGCAGAATCATTTTACGAAATTTGAAATTTAATAAGAGGATTTTGGTGATGGTTTGGCTAGTACCTAGTTACATCATATTAAACGATGAATAACTACAAGTATTGTAATCTTATTTCCCCACCTTCCTCTTCCCCTTCTCCTTCCCCCCCTCAATACCTCCAGCCTCACAAAATACCACAATTGGGGATGCCATAGTCTCACTGGCTCCAGACGGTTGGGAGCAGTTGGGACTCTTGTGCGGTATTCATATAACAAAAAACACCACCAAGTTGTTCCTCTGCGATGATATCCAGAGAGAACATAACGTGAAAAATTATTTTTCTTCTACACAATTTTTTCTTCTACTCTCACCCTACTCCGATCCAATCCGAACCAAAAAATATGAATTCATTTTTTTTTTAAGGTTTCTAAATTCTTTGAAGTATATACGAGTGTAATTTTTGAGGTTCCTGTGACATCATCTGCGAATATGTATCAAGCAACGGTTGGGCATTGATAGAACAGCCCGAATATATTATTACAATTTACATTCATAATTCTTTTATGTCACAATTTATTTTATACACTTGGTTTCGCCGGTGTAATTATTTGATTGCTACTTGGGAACGTGCACTGTGTAGATTGTCTGAACCGTGGAACTAGGAACTGAACGAAGAATATATATTTATTAGTCGTAGTAACGTAGTAACCGTTCTCATGTGACATATGTCAACCGTATACAAGTGTTGGACACATTTGGCGTGTTTCCCGACTATGCACCGGTGCCAAAGAGATCAATGACTCTAGTTCCTTAGAGCATCTTCTATTGAAATACCGTCAGAACAAGGAAAGCATTCCCACCTGACGCCTGTGGTCCAAAGATTGCAATCCGTTTGTTATGAAAGAATCTGTCAAACGGACCGCCCGTTTCTGCACATAGTCGAGGTTTTTTTTCAGGTATTTTGGGGCTCCAGAGCAGAGGTAGCTGCCAAATTCAATATCGGGGCGCACTTGCGATTTGTACAGAATCAGCAGTTTTGTACTATTGAAGTATCTGCGGGCCCTGTACAGTACGCCCAGCTTCCGGGAGGCTAACTTTACTGGCTTCGATGGAGCCCCCGTGCCTGAGCTGGTCGCTTAATGTTACACCAAGCATATCAATGGAATATTTCCATGGAAAATTTCTTGTGTTAAAGGAGACTTCGATATTTAGATTTTGATATTTCGATTCCTTCCAGCTCAATATGCTATGATATTTAGGCAATAATAAATTAATTAAAAATTATTTTTTATTCGCCACTTTATTAATATACACATGTTTCGAAAGCGGTGTTTTCTTCATCAGGAATATGTAGAATACTAAAAGATAATAATGTCAAGTATAGACTATAGATTTTAGAAACCAATCATTCTTTTGATACAAATAAAGGTATAAAATTTTTACATACAAATACAATCGGTTTACAATCAGACAAATACGAAATTTTTCAAATCAGAAAAACCGTTAATAGAGAATTAAATTTAATTAATAATCACAAAAGATGTTTAAATAGCTATTTATTGAATTTATTTTCATATTAATATTAATAATAAGAAGAATTTATTTTATGATTTCTAATATAAATTCGTTATTCAATGTTTTATAATAATTTTTGGTTAAATACTTACCTATTTTAATAAATTTTTGTTTATGTTTATAATTTGTCTATACTTGATATTATTATTTATTTGTGTTCTATATATTCCTGATGAAGAAAGCATCGCTTTCGAAACATGTAGATATCTGTGTATATTAATAAACTGGTGAATACAAAATAATTTTTAATTCACTTATTAATAATGACGTCACAAAGTGAATACCAATCTTTTGAAGAAATTATAATAAATAAATTATTTTACCCATGAAAATTCGTAAGTTCTATTAACTGTTCGAATCAAAAAGTATTACGTATTACGGTACCTATTTTTTAAAAAAATTTTTTTTTTTTACCCCCGTCGGTTCTGTTTTATTCAGTCAGTTTTCCGCCTCAGAAAAAAAGTCATAAAAACATAAGCGAATTATTTTCTGCATCTGTTTAATATCGTCTCGTAAAATATTTCCCTCTCTGGAAATTACGTTAGATTTTCACAACCTGCCGTAATCATTACGGTGGCGCTTTCACAACTTTTAATGTATGGAGGTAAATATTTTCACGCGAAAACCTCAGATAAAAGGGGAATTTTCAAACAATTCCTTTTACTCGTATTATTATTTTTTTTTCATATTCTATTTGGCGTTATTAATAAAAACGAGGACTTAGGAGAAATTATTTAAATTATTTAAATTTTCTATTTCTATTAAATTTAGAAGCGAAGCTAGCAGTCCGCAATGGAGTGCTGATACCAACCCTGATGTATGGCAGTGAGGCATGGAATTGGTATAGGAAGGATGAAAGTAAACTGAATGCTGTAGAAATGAAATCTCTAAGGCGATAAAACCATGTATGATCATGTGAAAAATAATGACATTCATAAAGAATGCGAGGCTGATGTAAGCTTAATGAATAAGATTAAGAAAGGAACGCTTGGATGGTTTGGGCATGTAGAGCGAATGAACGAAGAAAGGAGTATAAGAAGAATATATGACGCGAATGTGAATGGAAGAAGAAGCCGTGGACGCCCGAGGAAGACATGGCACGATCAAGTGAATCAAATACTTGAGTCGGATCATGTCAGAAGTCGGAATAATAGAACAGAATGTATGAGACGATGTATGAATGTGAACGAAGCAAGAAATGTGTTCCAAGATCGAGATGTTTGCTGGTCCGTCCTTTCTGCCCACCCCTGCGGGGAAACGGGATGATGGTTAATTAGTTAGTTTTTTATGGAAAATGTAATCTATATGTTTTGATACTGGTAATCACTACCCGGTTTTACACAAGTTTTAACACGAAACAAACATGATGATGTCTAGTATTATTTTTGACAGTTTAATGGATATTTAAAAATACCATAGCTCATGATGAAAAAACTGTTAAAAAGGGGAATTAAAAAAAAACGTGTATCCAGATTTAAGTTAGGCCAAAGATTACTGAAAGTTTGGAGAACACGGCAAATTTGTGTTTTTGGTGCAGCGTTTGTTTTGTTGTTTAGTGTGTAAAATAGTTTGGTGGGGATTATGCACACAGATTTTCCCAGTGTTTTTTTTTAAGGAAAGACAAATATTTTCGGGTTATGAATAACGTACAGTCATCATAGTGCAATGATGGAGAGCATGCATTTGTCCACTCAGCTACTAACTTTACTATCTGCGATGATCTCTAAGTCTCCAGTGATTGATTCGTCGGTAAAATAACAACACGACGTGTCGATATTTACAGTATTTACTGTGGCTATGTTACAAGGTATAAACTAAGTAATGAAGTACACGAGAGACAACGTTTCTCCCGTATCTGTTAACTCTGATTCGTTCTATCTCTTTCATAGTCGGTTGTCCCTTTCGTAATCTTGGACATACGTTCACCTCACTAACTTAATTGTCATATTTACAAAATTAAAAAAAATGTACTAAAAAATATAGTGAGATTCTTGTGAAAATATAATGAGATTTTTATTAGAGAAAAAAATACAGTGAGATTTTTAAATATATGTCTACGATTTTATTTATCGTATTATGTTATCTAATCATGTTTTTTTTCTTCTTTTTTTCAGGTGAGTGCCCTTTATGATTTTGCAATTTCGTCTAATGATAACGTAGATAATGGGTAAGTTTAATTTTTTTATTAATATTTATAATATTATCTTTCGTAAAAAGGCTGAAAAGAATCCTTTGAAGCACGCTTGCCAAAAACAGGACTGTGTAGTTTACTGTCTGCCAACGGCTAAGTAAGTAAGTGTTACATGCTTTCAATACCGGAGTTTTTTTTTCACAACCGGTATTACGGTACTTTCAATTTTCAATCCCGGGATTCCGGGAATTTAAATGTTTAAATTATTAAAAAAATAAGAGTTGTGACAGCTATGTTGTTTTAATTTTTCTGTTTTATACATAAATTAATAAAACGGTTAACAGCATTCAAATATAAGAGGAAATAATAAATACTAATAAATAAAAATTAAAACAACAGATAACGAAAAACAAAAACAGAACACAATTTAAAAAAAGTTCAATTAACAATAACATGACATCAAAGTGTCTAAGGTTATTTCGGTGCAAGAATCAATTGCAATTCGGCGCATAATAGGTACTTTTAAACGATATGTTGACAATGTATAAAAGATAATCCGATTGTCGAAATAAGGTGATAAAACTAATCAAAATTTAAAAACACCATACTTTCATAATGTCTCCCAGCACAGTAATTCCGGTATTTAGACAAGCTCAGCACCGGGATTATAGTGCTTAGAAAAGTTCGGGATTCCCGGTATCCCGAGGACCGGGATCCCGGGATTGAAAGCCCTAGTAGGGGACTCGTTAAGAGGAACGGCTACGCGGCCTGTTTCATACAAAACTTAATTTTGGATTTGAGGTCAAAATACTCACCTAAACCTAATGATCTTTTTTTCATCAAAAACTATAGTAAATATCTAGTACGGATTAGATGTAATTTATTTATATATATTTTACATCACGAAATATAGGCTCTTAAAGGAATTGATTTTTCGTAATTTTAGAGGCACCTTTAACAATTATTTGGGGTCTAACGGTGATTTAAAAAAAAGTTTTATCCCATCTACTTTGAATACATAATAAACATAAAATATATATGTTTTTTAATTGTATTAAAATAAGCATTATGACGGACTTTAAATTAAATTAAAAACGGCCAAATTACGTTGGAATACAAATTTGCCACAAATAATTTAAAATATATAAAATAATAAAATTAAAAATATATATGGTTTCGAAAAAAAAAACAGTATATTTAAAAAAAATATTTTCACCACCGAGAATCGACACCCGAACAACTGCTAGGAAGGCAACTATGCTGACCATTACACCACCAAGTATGGTAAGAACTGCGGTATAAATGAATTATATGTACAGAAAATAAGAATTATTATGTATTTTTGAATTTCATAATTAGAATTTTACGTACATCGCATCACATCCGAAATTATATCGTTTAATATAAATAATAAGTCGAATAAAATAGAAACTGAAAATATTTCTTTAAATGAATTCGTCCTCGTAATATCGAAATATTTTCACATCGCATTTTATTTCACCCTTGTAAGATTTGTCTCTTGGAACGTATAATGGAGGAAATAATTAATACAAGAAAAACACTGAACTACTCTCGAGAGAATATGGTTAAAAAATTGTGTTAACTTTCATCTCACATTTTTGCCAAATTAACATCCTGTCAACAATTTTAATATTTCTATTCGAACAGATTTCAAATTTCACAAAATTGTGTCCCTACTTTTAAGTGCCAAGAATCTCAATCCTTTCGTTTTAGTGCGAATATTTTTGAAATATTAGTTCAAGATGAGGGTAAAAAAATATTTTCGTCTATTTTTAATTTCCGTTTTTTTTTTCTTTCTAATTTATAGAATCCCATGTTAAACTCTTCAAAAGGATAACCTAGGTTACTTTTAAGTTTCAACATCAATAACATTGCACACAATAGACACGTTGTAGAACTCGCAAAGTCGCGAGCAAAAGATACGGTAATTGCCGTACTTTAAAATAAGTATTAAACTATAAATTGAACTGGTCTCATTAGCTAAGTCGGTTAAGCGGTTGCCCCGAATAGGTAGAGGTCCTGGGTTCGAGTCCCAGGTGCGACTGAAATCTTTTTATTTTCTGTTGTTTTTTCGGTTTCGTGGTTCATGTGGGATGTATTAATATTATTTTCTTCAATGATTAAAATATTACAATGAGGTTTACAAACTTCAATAAGTTATACAAAATAAATTGAATGTTTAATTATATTTAATTCTTTGTTAACATTATTTATAAATTTTTGTTTATGTTTATAATTTGTCTATTCTTACATTATTGTGTTCTATTTTTATCGTTTGTGTATACTTGACATTACCATTTTTTAGTATTCCATGTATTCCTGATGAAGAAGACATCGCTTTCGAAACAAGCAGATATGTGTATATTAATAAAGTGGTGAGTACAAAGTCATTTTTAATTCATTTATTAATAATGACGCCACGAAGTGAATACCAATCTTCTGAAAGTAATAATAATGGTATTTATGTTTAAAAGTTAGATCTTGTTGTTTTGGGGTTTTTAATTGAATCCGTGCATAGTAATAATTACATACTTATACTATTATATCGGTATATTTATAAACAATGATTTCAGAATTCTAAGAGTAATGCTAACGGAATTTTTCTAACGTGTTGATTTATGAAAAAGGGAACACTAGTGGGCACCATGTGTAGCAATAAAGTTTTTTATTTATATTAAATATGCAAGGCATGCGTGAGAGCATGGCATTTATTTCATTAACGACCCAGTTTAAACGGTTTTATGGCCATAAATGGCATTTGAGTTGCGTTAAATCAATTTTTACACAGCATTTTGATCCCTGACTCCCGCATTTTCATCGGATCGAAGTACTAAAGTTACGTCAAGCTTCAAGAGAACGTTTAAAATATTACTTATTTCGTGAACATCTGTTGTTTATCGAGATTCTGAGAAATAACAGAATAATAACGTGATGTTTTGAAAGAACATACCTAACTAACTACTGTATTTGTTATTAACCATTCAATTAATTTAATTTATAATACCTTTCTATTTATGCTGTGTTTACAGCTTTTCTATAATATTTCGCCCACTTCCATCTAGTCAATTGTTGGCAAATACAGAATTATTATTATTACTTAAACACCTTAGGCGTTTCTTAACTCTAATTTTAGTTATTAAAATATATATATTAAAATTTTTGATTAATTACTTACCTACTTTAATAATTTTTTGTTTATGTTTATAATTTGTCTATTCTTACACTTTTCTTTAATTTTGTATTTATTTATTATTTATCATTATTATGTTCTATGTTTATCATTTGTTTATACTTCACATTATTATTATTTAGTATTATGTATGTCCTGATGAGGAAAGCTTCGATTTCGAAACATGTTGATGTGTATATATTAATAAAGCGATGATTACAAAGTAATTTTTAATTAATCTATTAAATGTAATGTTATTTGAAATTTTATTCAATATCACCATTCCTCTTTTCATCCTAAGCTATGCTAGAACATCTGTTCTGACGTGTGGTATCTTGAATAAGTCGTGGTGGCGACTACGGCTGAAGTTTTCAGGCATGCATAAGCCAAAGCATTCTAAGGGGAATGGGCTATCAACAACGTTATGGGCTATGTTATAACTAAGTTTTGCAAGATTTGCATAACGTCTGGTTTCTAGACTAAATCTATTTGTTGCCTCAACTAAGTCCTCGGATAAGTTCCATGCGTTGTATAGTAGATATACCTGAGGATATACTACTCCACTTTATTCATTATAATTCCATCGAACATGGCTATCATTGCATCTGGCTCATAAAACTGTTTGGATAATCTGATGATAAATCCCAGGAGTTTGTAGCAAGCTGGAGTGAGTCTTGATATGTGGTCCAAGAACTTTAGTTTGGGAAAAATACAATAACGTGATATCTAATGCTGTTGACTCGGGATAATGTTTGCCTGTTTATGCTGTACTAAAAATAATAATAATAATAACAAAGCCTTTATATAGCGCAGTTTTGTGTTGTTTCACTTCAATTGGCTTAAGTGTCCTGAGAGGATCCAGTTTAAACTATGCTGGATGGTCTTTAAGGCGATACACGACGTGGCACCACCCTACTTGGCGGAACTATGCACTCCAAACGATGTCAACACTAGGCAATCATCTCTTCGATCAGCGTCTTCAACGGCCATAGGAAGACTCTCAGTACCTAAACGCAATCCCAATACCAATTTCGGAGACCGAGCTTTTGCGGTGGCAGGCCCAACAGCCTGGAACAAACTCCCTTCGTATTTGAGAAAAATCGACAGCTCTACTGAATTCAGAACAAAACTAATGACTCACCTTTTTAAATTATCGTTTCCAGAATAACGACCCCATTGGTCTAATGGTGTTTTCGAGTACTCAGTCCAAGAGAATTACTTATATTCCTATTTACATTCTTCTTTAATTTCAATAAAAATTATTACACTTTTGTGTGCTTTACCACTGACAGCACGAGCAATAATCATACAGGTATTTATATTATTATAAATAGGTATGTTAGTTGTAAGACTCTAGTTTTAAGCCATAGTTGTATGTCATTTTGCAGTATTGTATTCACAATATGCACTTGGTCATAGATATGTATTAGTTTTAAATAGGTACTAGGTTTATATATGTGTTAGGTTTTTATTCTAGTTATGCCTACTTAAGTTTAAATTGTCACTAGCTATAACTTTTAGTTGGTAAGTGATTACCTATAAGCCATAGATGTAAGTCACTAATTATAAGTCTCAGTAGTTAGTCCCTAGCCATAAGTCTTACTTATAAGTCATTAGTAATAAAGTTTAGCTGTAAGGTATTGGTTGTATATGTTATTTAATTAATTGTAAAGCGCCCTTGAGGTGATTTTCTCACGAAAACGGCGCTATAGAAGTAATCCAATTATTATTATTATTATAAGTGCGCCTTACTAAAAATAAACTTAAATAACTCCATTCAGTGGTATCCTACAGTGCTACTTTTACATTCTCTTTATACATTCTTAACATATTACATACATTATTGCTTATTCTTAATACTACTCCTACAGTACTCCTTAGGTGCATATTCATAAAAAAATTACAAAATATTATACAGTATACATATGGCTATACAAAAATAACACATTCACAATATTACTACAAAAATAGTAAAATTTTAAGACGGGAGTCGGGTTATGTTCAGTAATAAGTAATAAGTTTATATGGACTTCTGGGAGCGGATATAAGTCACTAGCAATTACACATTTTTTCGATATAATTTGTTGCCAGAACAACCGTGTAATACTAATAAATGCATGTACTCGTAATTCTGTGTTTACGGTTTACCTGTATCTGTTTGTGAATGTGAACAGTGTAAATCGTGTCAGCACTCCCAACAGCTGAGGTGTCCGAGTGGTTAAGGAGTTGGACTTGAAATCCAATGGGTTTTACCCGCGCAGGTTCGAATCCTGTCCTCAGCGATCTTTTTTATTTTATTTTTTCTATAATATTTGGAAGTTTTTATTTTTACATATATTTAATCTTTTTTAACAAGCCGCTATAAAGCGTTATTTTAGTTCCCACTGCCCGATTAACTGTTTTCAACATTAGAATTTAGATGACTTGAATAATTTTTTCCATTAAAAAATATTTTATAATGAATATTCATTCACCTTTCTAACTTTAATAACAGTATTTTTTTTTCAAGCATCTTTTTCATATTTAAAATAACTTTCAAAGATTGAAATCATCGAAGTTTAGCGGGGTATGCGCGATGTCATACGTAATAATAATAATAATAATAAATGGATTATTTCTGTAGCGTCGTTTTCATGAGAAAATCACCTCAAGGGCGCTTTACAATATAATTTACCTAACCTATAACTTTTCACTTAGACTTATATGTAGTAATTTACATCTTAGATTATTTACTAATGGCTTACAAGGTAAGTATGTTTTTCTGTATCTGTTTGTACATAATTAGTTAAGAAATATTTGTACAGCGCCCTTGAGGGGATTTTTCACAAAAACGGCGCTATGCAAATCATCCAACTATTATTATTATTATTACAGCTAAGATTTATAACTATAAACTACCTAATTCAGACTTATAATTAGTGACTTACATCTAAGACTTGTATAGCTAGCGACTTACAACTGAGACCTGTAACTAGTGACTTAAAACTAGTTACAAAGATGTTTATGGGTATAATTAATAACTAACATATTTCCATTTTAGAATAAATTATGTAGATAATGATTTTTTTTTAATTAATTAAATAATGTTATTATTAAATATGATTAATATTAAATTTAAAAAAATGGACATCTACGAATTTAACACAAAAACAATTAATATATAATGATTGTTGCCCTTGTTTTCAGTGATAATATACACAATCATGGAACGTGTTTATGTGTGATACAAAATGGTACTATTTACAAAAATCAGAACATAACCTGATATTGAACAATAGTTGGGCGAGTTTGTATATGAAAAATCATAACTGTATTTGTATGCCTCTGATCGTACCTTGGGTTTGTCGATTAAAAGTAAGGCCATTACCACACAGGTCGGTATAAAATCAACAACAAACTTCAAAATAAATAATTAAGAGAAATAATGAAAAAAAAACATGACCCTATTTGAAATAATTTTTATACCGCAGAGGTGATTCGTGTGCAAGTCCACGCTGCACGACATCGTGCAAAATTGCTCAAAAAAACGTTCGGTCACAACCCGCCGACTAATCACAGGGCGTTTAAGTCTCTTAATTGTGGTTTTCATCGTTCTAAATAACGATTTATTAATTCTACGTAAAATTCTTTGATCTATATAAATATATATATTTTTTAAACATGTAATACTTTTCACTCAAGTTCCTTATTTCGCACACAGTTTGATCAGAAGTTATAGTAAATATTTTGCATAACATTAAATTTAATCGACCTTTGGTCAAAAAGTTTCCAAGTTTTCACATCTCAAACATTTTACTTCCCTGTTAACTGAGCTTAACGCAACACAGCCCGAGATAGACTTCCCTTAAATTTAAACAATTAATTTTAAATTTAAACACCTTAAAGTGCTTATCACCTGACACAGGTAACCGGGGATCCCTTTAACTTGTAAATATATATCACTCGGAAACTTTTGAATGGGTTTCAACTGTACCAACAGAATTTAAATAAATAACGTCGAAAGTTATCCAGCAGTCTACTAAATACCAAACTGTATGCGGAATTGAGCCGTGGGTCATTGGCACGCAAGTTCAGTTCAAAGACATCTGGGTAAACATTGGATTTTCAGAGAGGCATCAAAGGAGGCCAGATTAGAGACGTTACATCGCCTCACGGAGACGTGATAAATTCACTGCTTACCGAAAGCATCAGACTCTAGACTAGAAGAAAACAAACAATGCTAATGATAAATGAGATTGATGTTTTGTCGGAAGGCGCTCTACTCGAATGCGCTGATCTGAGATTTGAGGGAGTGTATCAAGTTCATACTACTATTGTTTATAAAAATAATAATTGTTACCCTTTGCGCTATGCACAAAAATCTTGTCTTAAGTTTTTAAGAACTTTAGTTTATCAATTAATAATTAATTTTAAATTTAAACACCTTAAAGTGCTTATCACCTGACACAGGTAACCGGGGATCCATTTAACTTGTAAATATATATCACTCGGAAACTTTTTAATGGGTTTCAACTGTACCAACAGAATTTAAATAAATAACGTCGAAAGTTATCCAGCAGTCTACTAAATACCAAACTGTATGCGGAATTGAGCCGTGGGTCATTGGCACGCAAGTTCAGTTCAAAGACATCTGGGTAAACATTGGATTTTCAGAGAGGCATCAAAGGAGGCCAGATTAGAGACGTTACATCGCCTCACGGAGACGTGATAAATTCACTGCTTACCGAAAGCATCAGACTCTAGACTAGAAGAAAACAAACAATGCTAATGATAAATGAGATTGATGTTTTGTCGGAAGGCGCTCTACTCGAATGCGCTGATCTGAGATTTGAGGGAGTGTATCAAGTTCATACTTCATCACACCCAGTCCAAGTGTTATGTAACGTATTAAGAATGTAAAAGATGATTTGGATATAATTTGACACAAAACACGAGTAGATCTGAAATATTTGTTTTTTTTTACCCTTGTGGTAATTTTTTTTTATAATGTCCTCTATTGATTGTTACAAATTTAATACATTCATTTGAAATCCTATCTTAATTTTCCCTCGGTGATTTTAATAGATGTTGGTTTTAAATATACATCGTCGTAGCTCCTATTAGTTTTTTCGGTTCACGGGTGCACGACTTTATACGAGTGCATCATAATATTTGTAAAGGGCAGTGCAACAACTCGCAACAGTGTTTGAAAAAAATGTAACAAATTTTCATAAAAGATCTTCTGTCGAATCCAATTTAAACCGGCTATTATTTTTTATACCATTCTGCAATCAACTAATTTGTAGCGCATTCATAGTATTATGTGTCTGGTTAAATAGTCAATACATTGCTATTAGGATCATTCGTTCGTTCATTAATATAACATTAATTAATAAAGTAAGGAAAATTATATACTCACCGCTTCTCAGTAAGTTCACATTATCAAAACAAATTGTCAGTTAAATACGAGTAAACACATTATAAATGAAAAAAAATTAACAGAATTCAGAATTTTAATTGCTTTCTAACTAAGGCTGCTCTCTGACTGTCCGGTGAGGAATAAACATTTCACTCGTTACTGCAGACACTTCACAGAAAAGTCAAGTTTGCTAAAGTAAGGTAACGGTTTGCAACGCAGTCCATTGTGGGACTTTTCTGCGCAGTGTCTCCAGTAGCGAGTGAAAAGTTCATTCCTCACCGGACCGTCAGATAGTGGCCTAAATCGGTTTTACCGATAATTAATCATTACCCATCCAAATTTCAAAGGAGTGGGAGTAAATTAAGTCATATAAATATGTCGTCACAATGTGGATTAACCACAGTTTGAAAATGGCCTTAAACGACGAAACAGCTGTCACAATAATAACAACTAAAAATAATTGCAGAACTTAATAATAACATTATTAAATTTGATTTACATTTACATACAAATTAAAAAAAAATTAAATTGAGTTCTACGAATTAAACACAAAAACTATTAATTGTACGTACAGAGTTATTTGCACACGTGAAACTGACTGGTACATTCTGTATTTCACGAATGTGTGCGAATCGTGCGTCGTAAATGTAATATGAACATTTGCATTAATACTTGTGTACGAATTTAAAAGTAAGGCACGACTCCCAACAGCTGAGGTGTCCGAGTGGTTAAGGAGTTGGACTTGAAATCCAATGGGTTTTACCCGCGCAGGTTCGAATCCTGTCCTCAGCGATCTTTTTTAAATTTTATTTTTATTCATGTTTTATTTTACCCAACAACCACGAAAAATTGGCTATATAAGATCATACGTACTCGTATTTATAATTACATTACATTTTAAAATCAGTAATTTTTTTAGTATTAAATAAAACAAACAGTAAGTTTTACTCTTATGAAGCTTGTGATAAGCGAAACCGGTTGGTAATAATTTAAAAATTAATGGGTAGTTTAAAACAGAGTGATTATGTTATTTAATAAATATGTCAAACCGCAAAGTAATTGCTATCTACGAAAATTAGGTTTTTTTAGTATGTATTTAATAATGGAATATTCAGTACCGGGCGTTTTCCGGGTAACGAAAGGTTTGGAGTAAATTTTTGAGGTAATGTTGTGTTACCCCTACCCCTACCCCTACCCCTATCAAGTACCTATAACATTCTACTTTAAGAGATGGAAGTAGTTTTTCAAAATTTCATGCAGATTATAAACTTCCTCTCATTTTGGTGGAGTGTGCAAAATTTCATCATGCTCGGAATAAAACTGTAGATTTGAATACTAAACAAGCGAACAAACACCGCTGGACACTCTTCTTTAAATATATAGATAGATCCACGGTGGGCTAATGGTTTTGAAGACTCTTCCAGTTCAAATTACGGCGTACCACCGATAACAACTTTGTAACATCTCCCTCCTCCTCATTTCGATGCCTGTAAGAGATGTGGTTTATAACGGGGCTCTCAGCGGCAGGACCATAGCATCCCATTTTAATTTAATTGATTTTTATTTGTCATTCGTAATTTATTAAGAAAAAATTACAAATCTTAAGATCAATTAATTATAACTTATTCAAAAGATTGGTTTTCACTTTGTGGCGTCATTATCAATGAATGAATTAAAAATTACCTTGTAATCACCACTTTATTAATATAAAGATATCAACATGTTTCGAAAGCGATGCTTTCCTCGTCAGGAATATACAATATAATAATAATGTTTTATTATCTTCTTTTTTTAATAACAAAATAATAAATAATGATATCCTCACAGGGATTTCCAGTGCTGAGGATTTCATTTACAAAATATTAAATTGACGAAAAAAATTAAAATAATTATTGGGTGAGGTGTTGTGAGTGCAGTTGAGTGGTTTCGGTGTTAGTCTGTATTACGTGTTAATATATTTTTTATTTCAGATCTACCTATGTAACGTATCCAGTGTTTTATTTGGTTTTTAAATTTATTATGGTTATTGTAATTTTTAAAGGATACTGGCATTTTGTTGTAAAGTTTAGTACTATAGTATAAGAAGTTTTTTTTTTTTCAAATGTTGTGTGTGGTTCCTTGTTGTATGTGTTTTTGACTCTGAGATGTAGTAGTGTTTCTAATAAAATAATACTAAATTATATCATACTATATAATATTATATTATATATTCCTGATGCGGAAAGCATCGCTTTCAAAACATGTTGATATGTATATATTATTAAAGCGGTGATTACAAAGTAATTTTTGATTTATTAATTTATTATCACATAATACATGCCATTTCTTTTCACTAAGAATTTCTCTTATGTATATTTGGTAAGTACGTACCCGCTGTGAATTTCTAACTCCATCCACCCGTCTGTCAGAAGTGTCCTACCCGCCGGACTATCGGTCATCTCTTGGCTAGTTCTACTAAACCCTTCCTATGTTCCTGTAGAGTATTGTTCAATTCGAAGCGTTCAACTAAATGTCCATCCACCTGATCACCCACCAAACCTAGGCTGATTTATTTTAAAAGAATAATACCCATTACTAAGCCTTTTCCAGAAATAAAAACCCTTTGAGCGGCAAAGCCTTCGATTCATTAGCAAGTTTCCCATATAGGAGTTATATCGAAATAACGAGCGGATATGGTTTTTGCTGAATAGAAACCTTACGAAACGCGAACAAAACTTTTCTTTATTATTTTGCCTTCGCGGGCTCTTTTCAAAGAAGAAGGTAGAAAAAAACATATCGAATAATAATATTTGTTTGATTTGCATCAAGAAACAAATTGTATAAAAAAATGCAATATTTTTGTTTGATTCATTTTTCGGGTATTTTCAAATTAGACTTAACCTTTTTGCGATGTATTCATTCTTATTGAATAATAAGAAACTCCAGTGAAAAATTGTACTGAAATATTTTTAGTTTCTGTCCTTTTGTCCGGTTTCATCTTTCATTAAGGTTTGTTAATATTATTTTCTTCAATGATTAAATATTACAACGAGGTTTTTTAATCTCAATAAAAATAATTAATAATTAAAAATTTAACAAAAATATAATGATAGCTTTTATTATTTAATTGAAAAACGGTTTATTTATTAAAAAAAAGTGTTAATTAATTATTATTACGCTTGACAGCTGTTTCGCCTTCCGAAGGTATTATCAAACTGTAGAGAAGGCACTTATAAACGATCTATTTATATTATTTTTGTATACATAGTTACTTGTAATGGAACTCATAAAATGCTTTCATTTTTATTACCAATCTTGTTAATTTCTAAGTAAATTGACGGTTTTATAAGAAATATGTCGGAATTTGAAACAGCTGTTAGGCGTAATGATAATGATCTAGCAGAACTTTTTCGTAAGTCAACACTTGTTTTAAGTAGAATAATAATAGGTATTATTATTAATTTTTTTTAAACTTTAAATTAAAATGGGGATCTACAAATTAAACACAATACATTTTGAAAATAAGTTTTGGTTTCGACCGAACGTCGTTTTCAATTTCGGCTGAAAATCTATGCACCAAGGTATTATATTTATTGAATTGTGTACACGTGTCTTACAATTCATAAATAACATTGTTGGAAATTAATTTAACCAGTCGAGATATAAAAATATATTCGATGTACAAATCAATTCTTGTTTATATTCCCGCCGAGGCTCATGTAGCCTAACGCACATCCAATAATTTTCCTCAATTCTGTCCAATTTCCCTCTTCCGCTGAAATATTTAATTGAGACAAACAACGGGAATGTTTGCAAAGCTGAGCAAACGGTTTGGGGAAAAAATATATTTTATATTATCATTATAAAGGGATCATAATTCATATCCGAGCAAAGTTCACGGTTGTATTATAAATCCCGGAATTTCCCGAAATATCCGAAGTTCAACCCGGAGTTTCATAAGTTCAATGAAAATACATTACCCGCTGGAATTATAAATATCTCTGAAGAAATCGTACAGCAGTGACCGATGTCAGTTCGCGGAAGGTAATTTCGTCCTAGGTCACATTTCTTAGACGATCCTAATTTTTTTCTTCTTACAGACCAGAGTGGAAGATACTCTCAGTATCGCCCTGGTGAAAGACCACCATTCAGAATTGAAACGTTGCTTGAAATGGCTTGTAGCCGTGTTTGGTGACCAGATCTGAATAGCCAGGTATTTCCCACCTTCCTTTTCCCCTTCTCCTTCCCCTCCCCAATACCTACAGCCTCACAACATTCCCCAATTGGGAATGCCATAGTCTCACTGGCTCCAGACCTTTGGGAGCAGTTGGGACTCTTGTGCGGAATTCATATAAAAAAAAAGAAAAAAAAAGACCGGTTAGAATCCGAGTAAACAAATGCGTCGGCTTCTCGCCCTGGTGTCGTTGCACAACCAAAGTTTTCTGCTTCTGATGGCAGTAGATTTTCAAATATTGCCACCTTGAATGGTGTGAATTAGAGACGCTATATTTTTTATATCTTAGCAGAGTCCAGTTCATAACTATTGATTATCGCCAAAAAGTGTATATACAATGTCTCAACTTTAAGCCATCGACCTTATATCGATGGCTTATATATTATATCGATTCAAATCTCTAAATAATGGTTTGTGGGTACACAATATGTATGCTTTAAGCCATCGACCTTATATCGATGGCTTAAAGCATACATATTGTATCCCCACAAACCATTATTTAGAGATTTGAATCCCGTTGAAAATTTGGCTTTAATGCGTTGAAATATGTTAACGTCTTTGGAATGGTGAATTAAAATTACCATAATTTTACACTTACTGATATGGGCTCTCTCCTTGGTAAAGTCCAAGTAATAACTCATTCTTAATATATATTGGAGATACAATGACTTGACTTTAAGACATCGATATTATTTAGTTATTGTAATTAGTACTTTACAGCACATGTGCAAAGGAGATACCTACATTTTATAAAGAATATTCTTGTAATACGTACTCGTATGTGTATTGAGTGTACTGCTGCAAAGCGAATCAGTCCGATCTTGTATTTACTTAAATTACGGATAACTATTACTCAGGATCATTAGTAAATCAAATTATACTTATAGCGATCCCCGCGCTAACTCAATCCTGGGAGATATTCACCGTGTTTGCATTTCGTGTATGGTCAATTTTAAAAACCACCGTTTCCGGGATGTCTGTACATACAATGCAGGGATAGGTAATAAAATAAAAACAGTTATCTTTTGCTATAAAAAATGCCTTGCTTATTGCCTATGCCTATTCAAAAGCAATTAATCTACCCTCAGTGAAAAAAGCCACTCTGTGAGCGCTTGCGGAGTTTACTTTAATGATTTAAAATTATATCTAAAATGAACTGTAAATAACTCAAAACTTGTAATAAAATCAAAATAAACACCACCCCGCCACACAACATAGCCATCTTGAAGTACGGTAGAAGATCCCAGAATACCGACTGGATACGAAAACCACCGAGTTGATAAATTAATATTGAGATGCAAAAGATACAACTTTTTTTTCCTAATTAAGTACATACTTTCAGAATATCAGTTAAGATAATGATTTGAATCTGAAATAGGAACGGACCAATGCCACCGTCCTCTTTGATGCTAAAATCCAGAGAACCTCCTGCCTTAATACCACTTAAATATTAAATGTCGAGTTCTCGACTGAAAGTAATATAACGGGGCTAAATTTGAAACTTTCTTGTCATGAGATATACTTCATAACAGTACATAATCATTTTAAAAAGCTCTTGTTTTGTAATTTTTGTATTCCACGTGCTATAAGTATTTTTTTCCATCCATCGCGACGCGTCGTCTCGTTCCACTGCTACGTTAAGAAGACCTTCCTGGGCTTTTTCCACTAAATATTATTATTTTCATTTTATAGATCGATATTGATGTGATATATCAATAAACGAATTAAATAATATACTTTGTATTCACCTGTTTATTAATATAAAGATATCTGCATGTTTCGAAAGTTTGTTTAGTATTATTATTATTTTTCGTATTTTTAGTATTACTCCCGATGAAGAAAGCATCGCTTTCGAAATATGTATATATAAGTGGTGAATACAAAGTGTATAATTTAATTCATTTGTTAATAATGACGCCACAAAGTGAAAACCAATCGTTTGAAGAAACGATACATCAATGAACGTTTTGTCATCAAACGTCTCAAGACGCTTTACGCTATTTTTGTTACACATTATAACTTCCTTCAATAGGTTCGTTTGGAACCACGTTTCATAAATTTAACAGCACATGCTCGTAGGTAGCTTGAGTGTTTTATTTGAAAGCAGTTTGTTTCCTTGACTAAAGTATTCTCAACCGCACAGTGGATCTAGGTAGATTTTTATTTCAATAAAAATGTATTTACCTCCTAATCTAGAAACGTGTACCTGTTGACCAATGGCATGCATTGCTCTATGATCAAAAGTAGGTTGTGTGTAGTCTTTCAAGTTCGGCTATGAATTGTGGATTGAATATATTTTATTACCATATTCCGCTAATTGTTATGGTCAACTCAATAAACGAGCGTATAAGTTCCTTAATAAATTCATGAAAAAAATACATTTCGTTTTTAAATCTGTCGTCATTTAAATTTTTTCTATTACATTTGGTTATTTTTTCTTATGACCGAATAAATCAACACATGTATGAATCGGCACACTTTTTAAAAGTGATGCAAAGTCATTAAGAGCACGAAAAAAACTAGCCCAGAAACCTAATTAACCTTT
This sequence comes from Halesus radiatus, assembly GCA_022606495.2. Taxonomy (NCBI): domain Eukaryota; kingdom Metazoa; phylum Arthropoda; class Insecta; order Trichoptera; family Limnephilidae; genus Halesus; species Halesus radiatus. The sequence goes on from JAHDVE020004240.1 coordinate 407,439, forward strand.
TCGTATTTTTTTTGTTGTTGTACTTTTAGTGCTCTATCGGCACACTCAAAAAGTGTGCCGATTCATACGTGTGTTGAATTGTCATAAAACCCATTAATCTCAGGGTTAGTAGGCACCAGTGGCGTGCATTGCTCTATGACCTAGGCTTTATATAGTTTTTCAAATTCGGGTATAAATTTTGCATCGAATTGCTATTTTTATTATATCTTGTGCTTGTTGCAGCTACCTGAATAAATAAGCGTACAAGTTTCTTACAAAATTCAATGAAAAATATGTTTTTATCTGAAAATTATCTCATTTTTCTATACCGTTTTCATTGTTTGTTTTTCTTTGAGGTAGGCACTGCTGTTGACATATACATATACATTCCCCTGATCACGTCTAGTGACCATGTACTTTGTTTTATCAGATATTTATTTGCAATCTGCATTGATACTCGGTGTTTTATTAAACGTCGTACACATTACGCGGCTTCGGCTTTCCCTGGCAAATGCAGATATTAAGTTAAATACGGGATGAGAAGTTTCATGTTTCCCGAGACATTTTCAATGTAATAAAATAGCGCAAGTTAAATAGTTCCCGAGATGAGCCCGTAATCTGTTTATAAGTAAATAAATAACGTCCATCTTTACTTTATGGACGTGCCCAACTTTCATGATAGTTTCCTCACGATGTCGCTTATAAAAGTTTTCATCTGATACCGACTTAATGAATTATGGCTTGTTTAATGAGATGTATTTATATGAAGATTCCAGCATTATTAAATTGAACCGTGGAGATCAGGTCGTTAAAGTTGTTAGATATGATTTTTCACATTACGATGCCTTGCTATTGGCAGTCAATACCATAAAACTATTATAGTTACCAACGAACGTTTTTTCTTTTTTTTTTAAACTTACTTAATTATGTTACGTTTCATGGTATAATAACACACATATGAAACTTATTTCCACTTTTATTTTATTTCTCCGTGACCGGTTTCAGCTTGTTAAAGCCATCTTCAGACTGGTAAAAGTTAATCTTAAACTACGGTTTATATACACAACATGTGGGGGAGGAGGGGTGTGGAGAGACTACAAGGGATTTAAATAATTATGGATATAATTTATTTTTTTCTACTAGCTGATGTGTACCCGGCCTTGTTCGGGATTTTTTTTTGTAATAAAGTTATAAAGTTGGGAATTCTTGCTTGTCATTAGGGTGCCATAATTGATTTGACAGCCAAAGAAACTATCTTCAAATAAAGAAACATTCATTTGAATATTTTATTTCATTCCAAACCTTTTTTTTATATATATCTAAATCATAAAGTTCTTAAGTAGGTACCTACTCGTGTTTTCATTTTGAAAATATTCTACCCAAAAAAAAAATCTTCTTTTGAATATGCAATCTGTGGCTAACCCGAGTGTTATATCTATGGGCTAACCTACATTATACATGGCGGGTTTAATGTTTTTCATACTAATTTTAAAAGGTTATAGCAACTGTTTTAAATATTGAATTTCATTCATACTACTTTCTGAACCTTCCCGCCACTAATAATAATAATAATTGGATGATTTGTATAGCGCCGTTTTTGTGAAAAATCACCTCAAGGGCGCTGTACAAATATTACTTCCTATTCTTTAACTAATTATGTACAGACAGATACAAAAAAACATACTTACCTGGCAGGTCGCTTCAGATGAACACAGTTTTATTAGAAAATTTAAGTATAGAGATGATAGTTTAACAGTTGCTATTTTATCCTCCTTTTCTATTGATGTTACATTTATTAGAAGATTGGTGGCACAAGAAGAGTTGGTATTTATTGAAATATTTATAATTTTTAGGACTGGAAAATATTTATAAAATTACCTTAAAAAGCGTAAAAAGCTTTAGGTAAACACTAACCGGCTAGCCTAGCTAAGCAATTTACTGGTGCATTTCTTCAATTTATGGATACGATCGTCTGAAAAGTTTTAAGTTTAGTTCTGAATTCTGTTGAGTCTTTGATAATTCTTAACTCATGCGGCAGTTCATAAAAACAAACTGTGCTATTTTCTTCGAACCGGTAGAGTAATTTTCGAGACCCCGAGGACAAACAAACAAACTTACATTGATTTTTATATATATAAATCAATGTAAGGTAATAAATAAAAGTCAATTAATTATGAATGACAAATTTGTATTCCAACGTAATTTTGTGGTTTTTATTTTAATTTAAAGTTCACCATAATGCTAATTTTAATATATTTTTATTTTATATTTTCAAAGTAGACGGGGTAAAACTTTTTTTTTTAAATCACCGTTAGCCCCAAATAATTATTAAAGATGTGTCTAAAATGTCGAAAAATCAATTCTTTTTATGGCCTATATTTCATAATGTAAAACAAAAATAAATAAAATACGTCTCATTCGTACTAGACATTTACTAAACTGTTAATTTAATTTTTACAAATGAAAATTATCTGTTGTAAATGTTGTTTATGTACTGTGAATGTTAAATACGTATTTCAAATATTATGTATGTTTGTTTCTAAAAACTGTACTGCAGTTTCTGCATGTGATCCCACAATGAGTTTCTTAACTCTTGGGAATACAATGCTTGTATACTTTTTATTAATTTTTTTTTTTTTTATTGAATATTATTTTTTTTTGCTGTAATTCCTAAATTTGTTAGTTGATAAAATAATTCCTGGAATTTTGTCATAAATCATGATTTTTATGAACTCCTAGCATTGTTACCGTAATGGTGTAACTTTCGCAGCCGCTTAAGAAAGCACTCTAAATGGAAACCAAACCGTTCCTTATGTAATGAGAGTTGGCTGACACATAGAAGCTTGTTGTATCTGTGGCCTGTGTCTACACCTACTTATGTGGCAGCGACCCTCGGCGCTCACCGCCCCCTGGCGGTGACAACTTTTTTAATTTGGAAGAAAAGACATCGCAATGTTGGCACCATTGTTGGCTTGGCGCGGTTTCTACTGTTGCTTTTCTGGCGGTTATTCATATCACACATATAATTCACTAATATTAGGAGTATCTTTGGGTTGATATCGGTGTCTCTTTTTTATGTGACACCACACAAGAGTCCCAGCTTCTCCCAATCGTCTGTAGCCAGTGAGACTATGGCATACCCAACTAGGGTATGTCATGAGGCTGAAGGTATTGAGGAGGAAAAGGAGATGGAAAGAATGAAGGTGGGGAAGTACCTGGCTATTCAGATCTGGTCACCAAATACGGCTAAAGCCATTTCAAACAACGTTTCGATTTGTGCCATATCCTACTGCAACGCTCAACGCTGTCTTAAAAATTAACTTACGCACGCTTGCTGCTTAAAGTTCCAACTAAGAACGTCATTTTATTTCATCGAAGCAATGACTAAATCTGCACTTAAAACACCTCACTTTACAATTTTTTTCGTAATGTAATTAAATGATTTTTAAGCTCACGTTTGGGTGTTTATTAAAATTGTGGGAATGTGAAGAATATGCTAAAAGCTGTGTGCGGAGATACTGCAAGAGTTACTCCGCTCGGGGGACTTTTATAATTAGCTAATTTATCGTTAGCAATCCGTTACATACGTATATACTTCCATAAGTCATGCTGTCTCTTTAATACTCGATTGTCCCTTTCTTACACTTGTAGTAATTAATTTTACAGCGAAAATATGAAAGAATCGCATTAAAAACCTTGTCCCTGGAACAATGTGAACATCGCATTGAAAGTTGGAGAATGAGAAGGGATAGAAATGGGGAGGGAACGCCAGGTGCACCTCGTATCATACCCAATGAGGCGATTGTCTTCATTATGATTTATTGGAACTAGCTGCTCTATTACGGAAAATCCAGTGTTTTATATGAAAATATTTAAGTTGTTTTATCCTACCACTATAGAAATATTGCGGAAGATATTGCAAAAATTAAAATAAAAAAGCAAGTTTTCATTGGTTCGGTGATTCTCAAACCTATTTGTTTTTCGGCCATTATTTCTGTCAGCCCGCCTTCACTATCTCAACTCGCTGCACTGGTGATTGTTATAATGCCATGAAATGCATCACACGGATGTTATACAATGAACAAGAAAATACCTCCCACTCCAACACCTAAATGTTTACGTAAACGTAAATCGTACGCCTGTAATTATTTTTTATCTTATGTTAGTTTTAATATAGTCTTGACAAAGGAAGTGTATTTCCGAAACCGGTCAATAAATATAATAAATTGAAATGGTTAAGAACGAGTGAATGTATGATCGTGTGAAAAATGTTGAGATTCGTAAAGAATTCAAGGTTGATGTAAGCCTAGTGAGCAAGATCATGAAAGGGACGCTTAGATGGTTTGGATATGTAGAACGAATGAACGAAGAGAGGAGTGTAAGAGGAATATATGACGCGAATGTGAATGAAGAAGAAGCCGAGGACGTCCGAGGAAGACATGGCGCGATCGAGTGAATCAAATGCTTGTCGGAATAACAGGAGACAATGTATGAGACGCTCTATGAAAGTGAATGAAGCAAGAAGTGTATGCCAAGATCGAGTTGTTTGGCGGTCCGTCCTCTCTGCCTACCCCAGCGGAGAAACGGCGTGATGGTTAGTTAGTTAGTTAGTTTAATAACAAGATGTGTTGATAATTATGGCAAGCCACAAAGTAAATTAAAAATAAACAAACTTTTCAGATCTGACGGGCATATCTTATCCCTAGAAAGGCAAGGAACTTCACAATCTATTAAACAACAATTTATAACTTATCCTTACCCTCGTGTAAACCTTTATTTAGTTCAATTTATGTTCTTTCTTAATGTACTAAATCTTTACTTAAACATCTTACACTTTTACAGCGCCCTTGAGGTGATTTTTCACAAAAACGGCGCTATACAAGTAATCCAATTATTATTATTATTATTATTTGTAAGGTCATTTTGTAAATATTCTCCTGTCCTGAAAATCATATATATTTCAAATAAATACCAACTCTTCTTGTGCCACCAATCTTCTAATAAATGTAACATCAATAGTAAAGGAGGATAAAATAGCAACTGTAAAAATATCATCTCTACTTAAATTTTCTAAATTTTCTAATAAAACTGTGTTCATCTGAAGCGAGGTATGTTTTTCTGTATCTGCTTATACATAATTAAATAAAGAATGGGAAGTAATGATTGTACAGCGCCCTTGAGGTGATTTTTCACAAAAACAACGCTATACAAATCATCCAATTATTATTATTTTTATGTTTTTGTCTCCCAAAAAAACTATAAAACCTTACACCCCTTTTCTTAAAAGGTAATGCAACCATTTATAGCTTCCAAATTATAATTTAATACAATAATTTCCCTCAAGGCCTATGTCATCCTTGGGGATTGTGTTTGTAGGGTCTTTTAGAGGATACGAAAGAGTGAACCTGGGTCTTGAATAGACCCATGTTGTAGGAGGCAGGAAATAGGTCGGCAGATCGTTCCACAGCCGAGTTGTTGAACACAGAACGAGTCGTAGAAGCAACCCGTTCTCATATGAGAATGTTAACCATGTACAAAAATTATGCGCGCGTTTAGCGTGTTTCCCAACTATCCACCGGTGCCGAAAAGATAAATGACGCTAGTTCCTCAGAGCATCTTCCATTAAAATACTGACAGAACAAGGACAGCATTCGACTTGACGTCTGTGCTCCAAACATTGCAATCCGTTTGTTAAAATCAAACGGACCGCCCGTTGCCGCACACAGTCAAGGGTTTTTTTCAGATATTTTGGGGCTCCCGACCAGATGTGATTACCAAATTCTACAGTTGGGCACACTTGCGATTTGTACAGGGTCAGCAGTTGTGTACTATTTAAGTATCTGCGGGCTTTGTACAATACGCCCAGCTTCTGAGAAGCTTTACTCTGGCTTCGATGGAGTCCCCATACCTGAGCTGGTCACCTAAGGTTACACCAAGCATATCAACGGAGAGCTTGTTGGGAATATTGCTTCCAATAAAGGATACTAGAGTAGACTTAATCTTCTTTTAAAAATTAACACCTTATAATAGTTATTGAAAATTGTTTTTCTAATCCCAATATTAAATGACACCATTCGTCATTTCTGATATTTAAGCCAATTCATTTCAATATAGGATGCCGAGGGAAAAGAATGTGTGCTTTACGAGGGATGTTGTTTTTTAGTGAAAACGAAAGTTTAAATAAAGCATTCAATATCCTGGCTTTAATACTATTTTATATGGACTTTGAATCCATACTCCGCCAGTGATAAAAGCTATGAGAAAATTAAAAAAAACTTTATAAGGGGATAAAGAAAAATTTAAAAATTCCTTGAAAACTGTCAAAAGGATTAAATATTTTGATGTCAACTTGTATCTTGAATACTTTCTATGTGTCCGTACCCACCTATTCCAAGGACCGATTTTTCAGATTAAACAGTGTTTGGAATTTATTAAAATTAAATTAAATTGTTTAAAAAAATTTATGAATACATAATGTAAAAGGTTTATGGTGGATATTGGACTTCATCATGGGGACTTCATCCAAAAAAGCAGTGGCAGTATGTACTCTGCACCATAATGCTTTTTTGTTTTTTTTTTTAATGTTTTTTTACATGAATACCGCACAAGAGTCCCAACTGCTCCCAACCGTTTGGAGCCAGTGAGACTATGGCATCCCCAATTGGGAATGTTCTGAGGCTGAAGGTATTGGGGAGGGAAAGAGGAAGGTGGGGAAATACCTGGCTATTCAGATCTGGTCACCAAACACGGCTAAAAGCCATTTCAAGCAACGTTTCAATTCTGAATGATGGTCTTTCACCAGGGCGATACTGAGAGTATCTTTCACCCTGGAACGTGCGCAAATATACTATATTATTTTTAACTTAATTAATTATGAAACAGCACAAATTAATTAAATAAAATTTACTTGCGCACGCCGGGAATTGAACCCGCGACCTTCGGATTCGTAGTCGAGAGCCTTACCCCTCGACCATGGAGGCCGTCCAATGTTATTTATAGACTATAAATTTTGTTCCATCCACTTGCTATCGAAGCAGAAAGTCTGTCTGTATTTCTCACGAATCAAAAACAAAATTACTAACGGTGAGCTCTGGCATTATGAAACTTGCAGAGATGTTTATTTCAATCATCATAACTTCCTGTTAAACAGCTATGGAACTAACTGTAAAAAAGGGGAAGAAAACAATTACATCGATTTCTCCTTGTTTTTCAATTGTTCGTTAAGAAATGATAGTGTTGAAATCTGACTGCACTTTTTTAGTAAAAACATATTTTTAAAGATTGTATTTCAACTCTTGTTCGACATTCCGCAACAATTATACAATGAGTCGCTAAATATAATCAATGTGAAAGGTCTCAAAGTGAGTTGCTCAAACTCCAGTATTTGAAAGAATTCCGTAAGGATTAATGCTGTGACGGGTCTCTGTAATTAGTATAACTATATAATGTACCAGTGACGTGTTTCTTTATTATGAGTGTCTCTGTACACTAATATATTTTAATGTACCAGTGATATGTCTTTATTACAAATTCAAAATATGTGTTGTAAATGTTGTTAATATACTGTGAATGTTAATTATGTATTTTCAATATTAGGTCGCTTCAGATAAATACAGTTTTATTATAAAATTTAAGCTTAGAGGTGATCTGATTTTTACAGTTGCTCTTTTATCCCCCTTTTCTATTGATGTTATATTTATTAGAAGATTGGTGGCACGAAAAGAGTTGGTATTTATTCGAAATATTCCTAATTTTTAGGACTTGAGAATATTTGTAAAATGACCTTAAAAAGCTTAAGAAGTTTTTAATACATATTAACTTCTTTTTTTTACACATAATATATTTAATAATAATAATAATAAAATCACGCCCTCCTCATACAGGTGATGACAAGGGTTAAACCCGCTTAATATCGGCGGGATGTTTCGATTTACGCAAAAAAAAACCATCACCAAAATGCGTGTTTTATTCTATTCTGTAAAGCTCCGACATAATTATTAAAATGTTTTAGGGTCATATTCTAAAAAACTTAATTTACCACAATGAACAATACGACAATATCGGAATGGGGGTTCGTAAGTAGGAGAGTTTGCGCTTTAAACATTTTTTTTACTCAACCTCGACACTGAAAATTTATATTTAGTGACGTCACATCTCAGAAGCGGTCGTGAACAAATCTTTAGAAAAATCGGAAACGGCCGAGAATGATGAACCATGAAATAAAACTGGAATTTCTGCCACAAAATACTGATATCGAAAACATTCCGTTAGTCCTTCGTTGGTAACAATTCAATTGATCGGAATGATAAGACGATATCCGAGGAAGAGTTTATGGTAGGTTTTGGGAAATTTTATTCCTTCATGTAATGATATCCTTTTTAGAAAATATCGAAATTCCTTTGTTTTGCGTATTTGCACATTTTTGGAAATTCTTGTAATTGGTTTTCTTGTGTTTTTTTTGTGGAAATTTTTCTAGTTTGAGAAACTAATGTGTAGTTAGTTTTTTTTTTGTGGAAACTTCGTGGAATTAAAGGTCTATTCACATTTACCAGCACCGCACAGCGCAGAACAGTACGGTACAGACACGACAACATTAGTTGCCTACATTATCTATGAACATGTTCATATTACGGAGTACGTAAGCGCAACGTAACATATCCAGACATCCACGGGCCAGCACCGACCGAGATTGTCGGCTAAAATATTTTGACGAGCTGGTGGCTACTTGTGACGTCTTAATTATTTTAATGTGAATACCGCGCAAGAGTCCCAACTGATCCCAACCTTCAAGAGCCAGTGAGATTATGTCATCTCTTATTGGGGAATATTGTGAGGCTGAAAATAGTGTGGGGGGGTGGAAGGAGAAGGGGGAGAGGAAGGTAGGAAAATACCTGATTATTTAGATCTGGTCACCAAACACGGCTAAAAGCCATTTCAAGCAACGTTTCAATTCTGAATGATGGTCTTTCACCAGGGCAATACTGAGAGTAATCTTTCACGCTGGAACGTGCGCAAATATGCTATATATTATTTTTAATTAATTAATTTTTAAACAACACAAATTAAATCAATAAATTTTACTCGTGCACGCCGAGATTTGAACCCCAGGATTCGTAGTCGAGAGCCTTACCCCTCAATGTCACATGAGAACGGGTCGCTTCTACGACTCGTTCTTGTGTTCAACAGCTCGGCTGTGGAATGATCTGCCGGCCTCTGTGTTTCCTCCATCCAATAACATGGGTCTCTTCAAGACCCAAGTTCACTCCTTCCTATCCTCTAAAAGATCCTCCACACAGCATCCCCAAAGATGATATAGGCCTTGAGGGAAATTATTTCCTCCTTGGTCTCCTGTGTGGAGTTACCGTAAAAAAAAAATTAATATGAACACATACTGTTAGCACAGCCTTCTCATAGACCTTCAAACGTACAGTGAGTTATACCTATAAACTAAGGGAAGAATTCTGTAGAGCAATTATATCACAAGGGTGTTCCGTTCGCGAGTTTTTTATTGAGAACGATAAAAATAAAAACTATGATTTGTATACCAATGAGCAATCATTAATCACTATACTACTCTATTCTTCATATTTTGTTCAACACTGTACTTGAGATTGGTTGGGTTTACATGGTAAATTTCGCTACAGCCATATAGATATGCATTTTGAACTACGCGTGTATAATGCTAATTTTTAAATGGCCTTTTAACCAGTGGTGTAGCTATATTATCTACAGCGTTCTTAATTAACTTTAAAAGATGATCACGTGTCCATTGGCTCCGGAGAGGTACGATTACGAAATTAAAAGGTATGCATTTTCATAAGGTTATATTATTGTTCGTAATTAAAGCAGCAGCCGCGCGCTGCGACAATTATTAAATTTATTTTGCCCCAAACAGTTTTTAACGCCGGCAAAAGAAGCGAGTTTTATTAGTTCCCGCCATGGTCAATAAAACTCACCGCGTGTTGCGACACGACGTTGAAAATGTTACTCTTCAAAAATGTGGAGGGAAAAAAGAAAACTTTCCCGAAAATTACGCAGTTGAAAATGAACGGTGTCGGTATAATTTAGGGAAATGGCGTTAAAAGGATATTAGGACGGGGAAGCCGGCTCCTCCGGAGGCTGCCAGATAGAGGTGCCCGCGCTGGTCGGTTGGTTGGCCGTATTACGATGTTTAGTTTGCGGAGAGCTTCGTAATGAGTTAATGATGTGAGTTATTGCCACTTGGCGAAATATGAACCTTTTTTAATGCCCGCAAACTTTATATTCTGAACACGGGTATGCAGCGCGACAGTGGTGTGCCGTTTCTCGGGAAGACGCTAATTTTTTAATTCGATTTTTGTCGGTAATTTTACAACTTTTGTTTTTATTAATTGGTTTTGTGTTTAATTCGTAGAACTCAATCAAATTTAATAATGTTATTATTAAGTTCTGAGACTTGCAGAAATTAATAACATTATTATTAAATTTAATTTACATTAAATTAAAAAAAAAGAAAACTTTTATTTTCGTAATTAAACTTGTTTCATCCTTAATGTTTTAAACTTTTTTCTTCATCTTCGGGTGGATATTTAAACATTATTTTTGATGTTTTGGAACGTTTCGAATTTAAAAAGAAATTATTTTTATTATTAATTTTAATATGAAAATAAAATCAAGAGTGAGCTATTTAAAAAAATATGTTTGTATATTTATTAAATTTAGGTCACTACTAACGCTTTTTCTGATTTCTAAAATTTCTGTTTTGTCTAATTTATTATAAACCGGTTGTATTTGAATGTAAAATGTTTAAACCTTTCTTTACATAAAATAATGATTGGTTTCTAAAATATGATTTGCAAATTCAGAATAGTTGTATTATTTATACACCTTTGGTGTTCCTTTTTTAATTTTTAATTTTTTTTTATTTAATTTTTACAAAAGAAAAAATACAATTCAAAAGAGTCCCGATAAACTACTTTGTTGTAGTTTGTCTAACGGGAGCTTGTTACTTTAAACATAAAATGTACAGACAAGGTTACAAAATATTTAAAATAAAAACATAAAAAAAAAACAATTTATAAAATAAAAACATATGAAACAAGCTGAAAACATAAATATTTATCAAGAATATTACTCTAAAATATTATATTCTTACATTATTGTGTTTATTATTTGCCTATATTATTATTTTTTAGTATTCTATATATTCGTGAAGAAGAAAGCATCGCTTTCGAAACATGTAGATTTCTGTATATATTAATAAAGTGGCGAAAACAAAGTAATTTTTTAATTCATTTATTAAAATATTAATGCTTGTCAATATATTCTGAAAAATCAATCAAAAATCACGGCACGTCCCTGCCGATATCATAATAGATTCTTTCTAAAAGCACGTAAATTTTTTTGCAACTTCTAAGTTTCTGATACCGTACGAGGTGAATACATAAACTTGTTGGAAAGGTAGTTATCACATTATCATATTAGGTAGATATAACTTTGTGAAGGTTAAATAAGGTTTCGCAAGTCGAAAGATACATTTATGGAGTACATACGTACATACTTCGAAAACAACGTCACATTTTCCAGACCTCCCTCACCTCCTACAACTCAATATTATGAAAACGGGATGCCATTGTTCCACTTACCTTTTTTTTTTCTTAAACACTTTAAAAAAAAACATTTTTATAAAACGCAAAAGTCATCACTCTTATATAAAAGTAAGTACACATATACCTAACGTATTATGGCTAACAACTGTGCTAACTTCTAGTAGCTCAAAAGAACCTCGTAAAACGTCATTACCATAAGCCGATTTAGTCCATCACCACCGCGTTACACCAATATGGACTTCATCTATAGTGCTGCAGGAACTACAGGGGATGCACTCTTTTCCACTTAACATTTTTCTGCAATATTATCTCCGCTGCAGTCAGCCTCGTTCCCGGGCATTATGTAAATTAGGCACTTGGTCCATCTATCGCGTATTCAGCTCCCATTCTGAGATATCATCTCTCGATAGGTGCACGTTCTGGGCGCAAGTAGCGGAAAGTAGGATCCTGCAGATTTAATAGAATTGAAGTTGAGATGGAACAGAATAACCGTGTGCTTTAAGTAATGTAGGGGTGAAAAATGGCGAGGAAACGAGATGATTGGTCATTAATTCTTCTTCTTTTGGTACTCCATCCTTTCGGAGATTAGCGACCCCCGCATATTTCAGCTTGAAACAACCTTTCGGAAATGAAGACATTCCTTAATTATCAGATTGTATTGCATTATTTAATTAGACCTATTGATTTATGATAATTTAAGAATATTTGAGGTTTTTGAGAGAGATTTCTCGCTTATTTCAGATGTATTTAAACACTTGCGTTATGTATGAAGTATCCACAACAAAATAAAGGTACTGTCGCATGGATATAGATTTTTAGATGAAGAATAATTTGAAATGGAGAGCGAACCAATTTCACTGCGGTTATATTAAAAAAGGGGTCACTGGGTACAGCAGATTGGATTTGTACCCAAACATGATTGAATTACCGACATGTGGTTCTACCTAAATAAGTTTTGCGACTGAATTGAACAGCAATATAATAATTGTGTCTATACGACTTTTAGAATAATACGTGGTTTGATCTGTTCTCAATATAATATAAAATATTACAGTATCAGGTTCAACATAAAACTTACATGATAAAAGTGCATTGCAAGTTTGCAGTCGGTCTGTAGTTATGCAGTAACAAGGAAATGACTTGCAGCCGAGTTCCGAATGCACGAGTGAAGATGCAAGTTTTTCTCATTTTGAATTGAGATGGGCATATTAGGCCAATGGACCGTAAGCAAAGATAATTGAATTTTAAGTAGATTACGTCTCCGCCAAATAAACGAACGTCTGAAGAAGAAAATTTCCTTACTGTATAATGAGAAACGTTCAATGGGTTTACGTAAATTGACTTAGTTTACAAATAGAGAGCTTATTCGGCAGATGGATAATCTCATAGTGGTTTTTTTGGAAATGTACGTCTTGTCGAAAACTCCCACAATGAGAATAGTGCGATGGAAGGGTTGTGTAAGCATCTTTCTAAGAATCTGAGGGGTAAGCTTACAGGCATAATATTATTTCGTTTACCCTAGCAAACGGGAAAAAATAAAGAAAAAAACTTGTGAAACGCTTTTCTTAATATCTCAAAACCTAAAGCAATCAAAATGAACTTTATTTTATGGAATATCAACTTCCGATGGCTTCTACTAGGTTCGCTGTAATCTTAGCATTATGCATGTTGGACATTTCAAAGTTTCGTATCTCATCAAGTAAATTAATATTCAAACTGAAAATAGTTGCGTTAATTTAAAAGTGACCTCAGATCTCACCGTTTGAGTGTTTTTTACCATTTAAAACAACAAACAGATTTCTGCTCTATTGCGAAAATTTCACTACGTCAAAGCAATTAATTACGCTCCACAAATCGGCCGTGAGTCACAAAAACGCTTTGAAACATCCATCGAAAAAGGCAAGAACTACGTTTTGACATCGCAGAGACGGAAGTGGGATGTCTGTAGTCAGTACTCATGTCCGATACGTACCACTTTCAATACCGAATCAATAACGGCAGGCTGTTCCGTCTATCCGGTTAACTTTAAACACAAACAAAAGTGCTTATTATTTGTTCGGAAGACTTGGAGCGGACTTGGGGAATGTTCCGAACCAATAGAACCGACCGACCCCTCTTCACTACGGAGATAAGGGAACTCGAAAACAACAAGTAAAGAGATATTTTATTTTCGTTTTGCTATCGGAAAACCTTTCTTTTGATGTTGGAAAATTATTTCGGAATGCAAATACGTCTTCTTGATTACAAGAATGCTTACGATTTATTTGGAGAGCTGTTTATTTGTACATTTGTTATTTACATACGTACTTATACAAACAGCGCGTTAATACGAATTGATGGCCGGATATATGATACTTGTACACATTCTTCTGTTACATAGATCGTTCTGTCTTGCATCTAGTAAAAATGTATTGTATATAAAGGTAGATAATTTCACAGAAAGGAGTGTAAGGAGAATATATGAAGCGAATGTGATGGAAGAAGCCGGGGACGTCCGAGGAAGACATGGCACGATCGAGTGAGCCAAATACTTGAAATGGGCAATATCAAAAGTTAGACTAATAGGAAAGTATGTATGAGACGATGTATAAATGTGAATGAAGCAAGGAGTGCGTGCCGAGACCGTGGTGAAACGGCGGGATGGTTAGTGAGTTAGTTTGTTAATTTCGTAGAAATTTTATAAAATTGTTTTTAAAAACCACGTAGATGATTTGTATAGCGCCGTTTTTGTGAAAAATCACCTCAATGATGCTGTACAAATATTACTTCACATTCTCTATCTAATTATGTACAAGCAGATACAGAAAAACTTAATTAGAAAATTTAAGCTTTGAGAAGATATGATTTTTACGGTGAAAACAAAAACGTCACAAAATTATTAACGTAATAACCCATTGATTCATACATTTTTAAGGAAATTTAAAAAACCCTTTTAAATGCTTCCCTGGAAAGTGTACAGCCAACCGTAAAGCGGTATTTATTTAATACACGATCTTTCAACAGCCCAGATCATTTTAAAAGATCCAGGTGTTAATGCGGGAGACGTCAAGCCTCACCTGGTGGAATCGTAGAGTGTAAAGGAAGTACAGGGAGTGTAAAGTGTTCTCCTTTTTCATTCAGCTCTCTCTCTCTCGTTAAAGTGCATCAACCGATCACCCTCTTTGCCGACACGTTAAGGGCCCATGTCCTCGACTGTTCACGAGAGAAGCAAAAATGAAAGGGGCCTTTTCCAACGTGAAAACATTTAAACGAGCCATTATCGTTAGAAAAATTCTTTAAAAATACGTTTATATTTAATAAACTCTTGTTTTTATTGCTCTTTTACATACTCATTCTGATTTTAAAACAAAATGTACATAATTAATTGAATTTCGCCGCGTAATATGTTCCAGCACTATCTATTGAAATATTTTTACTGTTGTTTTTCATGGGTAAAGTTTGTAAGTCACAATTAATAATACTTTAATCCAGCTACATGATAATGAAATTTAATAAATTAATTAGAAATAATTATCTGCAAACGGACTTTATACATTATTGGAATTCTGGGAAAAGCTTTCAGTGGATTTAAATAAGTTAATACCCTATTGATTAATTGTAGAGCGAGCTTCATTGTTCGTTGAATATTAATAATTCGAATGATTTATTTTTAAAAGCTCGCTATTTTATTATCTCTGCAATAAGCTTTGATTAATATTATTTTTTACTGTGCGTTTATTAGAATTTTTATTTGCTTTCGATCACTTTAATACTGTGGTTGATAATAAGAGAATAATATGTTATTTCTATACGAAGATTGGAGAAATAGGTGCATTAACGTAGAAATTTCTAATTAAAAAATTAGAAAACTCCATTATCGGAGGAGGACTGAACGCGGTGGCGCTAACAAAAAGTTGTCCAACGAGGCGAAGCTAGCAGTCCACAATGGAGTACTGATCCCCGATGTATGGCAGTGAGGAATGGAACTGGCAAAGGAAGAATGAAAGTTGACAGAATGCTCTAGAAATGAATATGTGGTAAAACCATGCACGATCGTGTGAAAAATGTTGAGATTCGTAAAGAATGGTAAGCGTAATCAGTAAGATTAAGAAAGGTACAATTAGGTGGTTTGGGCATGTAGAGCGAATGAACGAAGAAAGGAGTATAAGGAAAATATATAACTCTAATGTGAATGAGGGAGACATGGCACGATCAAGTAAATCAAATACTTGAGTCAGACCTTGTCAGAAGTCGGAATAACAATATAGAATGTATGACTATGAATGAAGCGAGAAGTGTATGCCAAGATCAAGTTGTTTGGCGGTCCGTCCTCTCTGCCTACCCTTGCAAGGAAACGTCGTGATGGTTAGTTATTTAGTTAGACCTAGAAATTTCAGATAGAAAAATTTACAAATTTCATGGCGCCAAAACTCGTTGTTAGATAGCATTTAGTGGAATATACAATCAAACTTTCTACTTTAGAATTTAGATAAACAAACAAAAAAACAGTGGTAAATACAAAATTATTTTCTAAGGTGTGAATTTTCTACACAGGTAAGACATCCATTAATGTTAATGTTACAGTCACGGAACACTTAAGATGTGAAAATATAAAAAAAAAAATCAGAGTTTTCCAATCATCTCATTTCACCATAATAATGAAGGCAAAAAATTAGATAATTTAGAAGCACTTGAAAAAATCCTGAATATTAATTCTGCCGTGTTGAATAACCAAGTAACTTTATCCTATAGTCCTATTCCAATTATTTTTCCAGTGAACAGCTCTGTTTCTCCCGAAAAACCCCTAATTACCCCTTCCCCCTTGGTCGTCTCCCACTCCAACACCTATATATATATATATATGTACGTGGATATCATTATTTTGTATCTTATGTTAGTTTTAATATGTTCCAATTTTAAATATGTCCACAATGGAGTGCTGATACCAACCCTGATGTATGGCAGTGAGGCATGGAACTGGCAGAGGAAGGATGAAAGTAGACTGAATGCTGTAGAAATGAGATCTCTGATACGAATGTGTGGTAAAACCATGTATGATCGTGTGAAAAATGTTGAGATTCGTAAAGAATGCAAGGCTGATGTAAGCATAGTGAGCAAGATTAAGAAAGGGACGCATAGATGATTTGGGCATGTAGAGCGAATGAATGAAGAAATCAGTGTAAGGAGAATATATGACGCGAATGTGAATAGAAGAAGAAGCCGGGGACGTTCAAGGAAGACGTGGCACGATTAAGTGAATCAAATACTTGAGTCGGGCCATGTCAGAAGTCGCAATAACAGAAGAGAATGTATGAGACGTTGTATGAAAGTGAATGAAGCAAGAAGTGTATGCCAAGATCGAGTTGTTTGGCGGTCCGTTCTCTCTGCCTACCCCTGCGGGGAAACGGCGTGATGGTTAGTTAGTTAGTTAGTTAGTTTAGTTTTAATGTTGTCCCGACGAAGGAAGGGTGCTTCCGAAGTGATTTAAAACAAATGCATGTGTTTAAAGTATGTGAGTTTTCTTACTGCTTCCAGTCAATACCTAGTTGCGGTAGCCTAAATATTCGAGACGTAAAAATATGTACAACATTCGTGACGATAGTTAAGTTGTTATGTACCTACACACATTGAAAATCGTTTTAATCTAAAAAAATGTATGAATTTTCGGTTCCATGACAATTGATAACCGGCAGTTGGCCCCCCGACAGTTATAAAAAAATATTTGGGCTTTTTTAAATTCATTTAGATACCAGGAAGTAATGTAAAAAATCCCTTCTTTGAACACTATGAATATGCGCATGTGAGGTGATCTGGATTAATTGAATTATGGCGTATCTAATGGAGAAGTCAAAATATTGTCTACACAATCCAGAAATCGACATGCGCACTTCTAGTAGCAAGTTTTATGATATACTAGCTGTTGTGTACTCGGCCTTGCTCGGTTTTTTTTTCCGAATAAAGTTGTGAATTCTTGTCGTTGTCTTGTCAGTGCTTGTCGTTTGGGTACCATAATTGATTTGACAGTGAAAGTAATGCATCACATTACTATCTCTGAACAAAGAAACATTAATAATTAAGATAAACATAAATACTAAGTAATTTTTAAATAATTTATTAATAACGAGGCCACAAAATGAATATCTTCAAAAATTCACTTGAAAATTTTATTTCATTCCAAACATTTATTTTTTCAAAACATACCAAAATCATAAAGTTCTTAAGTAAGTACCTACTTGTGTTTTCTGTTTTGAATATATTCTACCCAAACAAACCTTTCTTCTTTTTAATATGTAATCTGTGGCTAACCATAGTGGTATATCTATGGGCTAACTTCGATACAACATGGCGGGTTCAATATAAGATATAGCAACAGTTTTACATATAGGATTTTATTCAAACTACTCTCTAAACTTTCCCGGCACCAATAAGAATAAATTGTACTATTTTTAGCGAAACCGATCTAGTAATTTTCGAGAAAATCGAAGAGACACAGACAAACATTCATTTTGTATATGTACTCGTATATATAGATTGATAAATAATACTATTCCGATGAGTATGTGTATTTAATTGTAATTGTTCGAATTTAATGCACTGCCATTTTACCTTAAATTCGACAACATAATGACGCTTTCCGTATTTCCGATTCCACATTTTTTTTTATATACACGGGATTAATAATTCACAGGCAATGTGGGAATTTTATGCTTGCATATGAAACAGTTTTAAAACGTTTATCGACCAAATGCAGCCTCGGTCATGCTGGTAAGGGATTATTAAAATAAATATGGAAATAAGTTCGGAAATAATGTTGCCAGCTTAAAAATTCGTTAGTTGAAACTGGAAAGTAATCCAACATTCATTAGGAGTATGCGGTCGCTTGAATATTTCCCAAAGTTCTTGTACCGTATTAAGGAATCACTAGAGGAAATGGACCCGCTGTGCCTTGAAACTAGGTGCAACCTGCATTCTTTGCTTTTTAAATACTTACTTAAGTAATAACTTAAATCAACGAAAAACGTTGTTTCAAACCACAATATTTTTATTATTTTATTTATTGCAAATAATGTTATTATAATTTTCTGCAAGTATTTCTAGTTTGTTATTATTGTGACAGCTGTTTCGGCGTTCTTTTCAAACTTAAGGCGATGCAATGGGAAGTAATGCAAAATCGTGTGTTTTCGATTTGAGAATTTGTTGACCTAGAAATATCATAAGTGATTGAATTAAATACTGCAAGTAGATCACACCTTGGCCTTTCATTTAACCATGCACTTTTTTGGAATGTCTTTTATAAGCTTAGAAAAAAATAAAGTATGAGACATTAAAAAAATATTTAAAGCGCAAAATCTCCTACTTATGAACACCTTTTCCCATATTTTCGTATTGCTCATTGTGGTAAATGAAGTTTTTTAGAATATGAAGGTAAAACATTTTAATAATTAGGTCTGAGCTATACAGAATTGAATAAAACACGCATTTTGGTGATGTTTTTTTTTGCTGAAATCGAAACATGCGGCCGATGTACAGCGGGATTTTCAACCTTGTCGCCACTTGCATAAGGAGCACGTGATTTCGGTAAAATTTTAGCCGGTGGATGGCCTTAACTAATTTATTTTTAAATCAACGCTAACTGGCTTCGCTTATCTCAAGCTTCATCGGGGTAAAATAATAAAAAAAACTCAAGTATAATACATAGAGTGAGCATATATAATAGTTGAGATTTACAAAAGGAAGGAAACATAATATAAAATGAAATAGTGGAACAGAACAGACAGATATGCTTACATGTAACGGAATGGGACGGCACATCAAAAAGAAAGAGACAGAACCTCAATGGAGGGAGACATTTAGAAGTGGAAAATTTTAAAATTTAAAATGAAAACTAACTAACTAACTAAACATCATACCGTTTCTCCACAGGGGTAGGCAGATAGGACGGACCACCAAATTACTCGATCTTGGCATACACTTCTTGCTTCACTCACATTCATACAACGTCTCATACATTCTCTTTCTGATATGGTCCGACTCAAGTATTTACGGCCTCCATGGTCGAGGGGTTAGGCTCTCGACTACGAATCCGAAGGTCGCGGGTTCAAATCCCGGCGTCCGCAAGTAAATTTTCATTTAATTAATTTGTGCTGTTTCCCAATTAATTAATTTAAAAATAATATATAGTATATTTGCGCACGTTCCGGAGTGGAAGATACTCTCAGTATCGCCCTGGAGGAAGACCAACATTCAGAATTGAAACTTTGCTTGAAATGGCTTTTATCCGTGTTTGGTGACCAGATCTGAATAGCCAGTTATTTCCCCACCTTCCTCTTCCCCTTCTCCTTTCCCTCCACAATACCTTCAGCCCCACAACATTCCCTAATTGGGGATGCCATAGTTTCACTGGCTCCAGACGGTTGGGAGCAGTTGAGACTCTTGTGCCGTATTCATGTAAAAATAAAAAAAAGATTTACTTGTTCGTGCCATGTCTTCCTCGGACCTCCCCGGCTTCTTCTTCCATTCACATTCGCGTTATATATTCTAGTTACACTCCTTTCTTCGTTCATTCGCTCTACATACCCGAACCATCGAAGCGTCACTTTCTTAATCTTGCTCATTACGCTTACATCAGCCTTGCATTCTTTACGAATCTCAACATTTTTCAAACGATCATACATGGTTTGATCACACATTCATCTCAGAGATCTCATTTCTACAGCATTCAGTCTACTTTCATCCTTCCTCTGCCAGTTCCATGCCTCACTATCAGGGTTGGTATCAGCATTACATTGTGGACTGCTAGCTTCGCTTCTTTGAATAACTTTTTGTTCGCGCCAAACGCGTTTAGTCCTCCGTTAATGGAGTTTCCTGCATTCACCCTTCTTTCAATATCCCTATCAGTCTTTCCATCTCTCGTAAACGTACTTCCCAAATGCACAAACTCATCGACCTACCGAAGAACTAACGGGAAATATATCTAATATAGGACTATAAGACAAATTAAGTGGATTATTACGGATATTACATCAATTTTAATGCCTTTATTTATTTCCAATGCTTCTGAATTATCCGATCTTATGTAATAATTTCTTTAAAGGATTTGTTTTCGCTTTGTGACGTCATTATTAATAAATTAATTAATTAATGTAGTTTGTTAAAAAATATTTGATTATTTATTAAATTTCACTCACTATTAACGCATTTTATGATTTCTAAAATTTTGAATTTGTCTAATTCTAAACCGGTTGTATTTGTATGTAAACTTTTTAAACCTTTATTTATATCAAATGAATGATTGGTTTCTAAAATATGATTTGCAAATTCAGAATAGTTGTTATTATTGAAATAATAAAATATTTGTTTAAAAATAGCAATTAAATTTATTTTCATATTAAAATTGAAAATAAAAATAATTTCTTTTTTAATTTCTAATGTAAATTTATTATTCAATGTTTATAATAACTTTTTTTAATAATATTTTTGATAGATTACTTACCTGCTTTAATCAATTTTTGTTTATGTTTATAATTTGTCTAGGTGTTCTAATTTTTATCATTTGTCTATACTTGACATTACTATTTTTAGTATTACTCCTGACGAAAAAAACATCGCTTTCGAAACATCTAGATATCTTTATATTAATAAAATGGTTAATACAAAGTATATTATTTAATTAATTCGTATCTAATTTTATGTCAAAACCATGTTTTTGTAAAATGTTAGTATATCGGACCACTTGTCGTCTATATTGACTGTAAATAGGGGTGGGTCTTCTAGTCGGCGGGCTGCTAGGTATGTGGACTTGGTCCAAATTTTCCAAAGGGTGGAAGTCAAAGTCGATGTAAAGATGTCCAAGTGTGAAGCCAGCGAGTTGAAAAGAGCGGAGTGGTCGAGTTTGTTGAGAGTTCACGTGATGACTGGGTGAGAGAGAGTGCCGAACGGTTGCCTATCGCGGAGTATTTATTGGGCGCGATAGGACCGGGCGCTGGTTTTGTCGATGTACGCTCGATCTGCCTCGTATTATTGAGGTGTCGTTTTGTATAGCGTTTTGTGCTTATATGTGGCTAGTTTAAAAATATATAAAATTATGCAACTAATAGAACTCTCTCGACCGATTCCGCTCATTTAACTCCCTTGTTCCCACCATATTTATTAATATTTTAATCAAGCATACAAGTTTATTCTGAGGGCCCCAACCTCGACAGTGTACGGGAGAATTCTTAAAACTACTTAATGCTAACATTGGTATACATAATTTATAATTAGAAATGTTAACGAGAGTCCCACTGTTTAATATATATAAGTTTGTTTATGATGAATGTAGCGGGACTCTCGTAATCCTAAATTTAAAGTTTGGGTAGTTTGAATTTTTCACCGGGGCATTGCGCAAATTGCCCGTGCATTCGATGGGTTTGACCAATCGCGTTCTTGCTTATTGCTTGGGCGGCGGAGAGGGGGTACGACGTAAATACAGCGTATTGTGCTCCGCCTCCGTCAGTCTATCGAACGATGTGGAAGGGGTTGTACGTAAATACGGCGTACAGTAGCGTCCTCGTAGTCATATGATAATATGCGCCGTGACGTTCAGTACAGTTAGCACCCGTGCTGTGATTATTGATATGCTCATTTTCAATTAGATGGTTGGCGAATTTAAACATCTGTGATGTTCTATGATTCTCATGTTAACATTACGTACTGTTTTACCGGTAATAAATGCGAACAGTTATTACTTTAGGATAGAGTAGAGGTCCCGAGTTCGAGTCTCAGATGCATTCCTTCTTTTGCCTTTTTGCTGTTTCATATTCGTAGAATTATTAATATTGTTTCAATAATTTATATTACAAAGCTTTAATATGTACATAGCCTCAATATGTAACACTTACTTTTCTAAGAACCGGTATTTCAGTATACTCGGAAATATTATAAGATAGGGTTGTCGGGAAACCTACCCGATAGCAACTTAACGAACGTAAATATCTGTCGAGTCTAACTTAAAAAACAGCTGAAATACCGGCCCTAATTGGTAGAACATTAATTTGCTTCGGAATGGCAGTATTTGTCGGTACGAAAAACTGGAAACATCGATTAACAAGTGAGAAAATGATGACCCAACTAATCATCATCCCATTCTCCCGCAGAGGTAGGTAGAGAGGATTGAACGCTTAACAACTAATATTTTCTATTATTAATTTAATCATTGAAGAAGATAATATTAACACATCCCAAATGAACCATGAATCCGAAAAAACAACAGAAAAATGAAAAGATTTCAGTCGCATCTGGGACTCGAACCCAGGACCTCTACCTATCCGGGGTAACCGCTTAACCAACTTAGCTAATGAGACCAGTTCAATTTAAGCCATCTACACCGATATCATACTTCAAGTTCAAGACTTGTTAATATTATCCTCCATTTTTAAATCCCATATTATTGGCTGCTATCCTTATGATGATTGCAAAGTTTCTACCCGAACCAGATGCGACTGAAATCTTTTTATTTTTCTGTTGTTTTTTCGGATTCATGGTTCATTTGGGATGTGTTAATATTATCTTCTGCATTGATTAAATATTACAATGAGGTTTAGAAACTTCAATAAGTTATAAAAATAAAATTGATTATCTATTATTAATACTCAATTCTTGAACTTTATCGACACCCTTTTTTTTCGTTATTATATTATATATATTATTTGACATTGCTCTATTCATGTGTAAGTGCAATTTTTTTTTTCATTCGTTTGATGTCACATTGTTTTTTTTTCACAATGTAAATAACGCAACAAAAGTCCAATCTGCTACCTGCTAACCGGAGCCAGTGAGATTATGGCATCCCCAATTGGGGTATGTTGTGAAGCTTAATGTAGTGGAGAGCGAAAGAAGATGAGAAAGAGGAAGGTGAGGAATTATCCGACTATTCAGATCTGGTCACCAAACACGGGTAAAGTCATTCGATTTAGAAACTTTTAGATTCTGAATGGTGGTCTTTCACCAGGGCGATACTGAAAGTATCTACCACTCTAGAACGTGCCGCAAATATGTTATATATTATTTTGAATAAATTAGTAGTGAAATAATAATATTTAATAAAATATATTTTCATTTTATCTTAGAAACCTATTGAAGCCTATAAAACTTACTGTAATATTTAATCATCGATGAAGATAATATTGAAAAGTCCTAAATGAAATACGAATCCGAAAAAATAACAGAAAATAAATATGTAAAATAATAAATAAAATTAAAAGGTAGAATCGAATCCAGGGGCGCTATTCTGTTCTTTTAAAGGAAAATTCCTTACGCTTTTCCTTAGGGTTAAAGCCTTCTTACTTAACTGCGGTTCCGATTCTCTCGGATGACAGCTGTCAGCTGAATTCAGCGAGCGACATTCATCAAAAATGTCAATATTTGCGATGTTTTAACAAGAGAAAAACTCAATATTAATATGTTACCAATTACGTTATTATTTACTTTAAACATAATTAGCTAGTAAACATTATTAAAAATTATATGGTTGTTGACATTTTTGACAATTCACGTCAAGGGCAGCATTGAATAGAGTCGGTACGACCGGCCGGGTCCAATGAATTCGATTCCGAAGGCGGTGGACTCACTCCGAGTTCGCAAATCCGGATTCACTAGTATCGAACTCACACTCAAGGAACGGCAAAGGTTTTGGATTGGAGTCAGAATCGTAATCGTGTAATATGAACGATTTTTGATTCCGGAACGGCGGATCTATGCGGACCGAAAGGAACGAAGACTGAGTCCGAGGAATCGACTCCATGTAGCTAATCTCGCAAATGGAACCGAGTTTTTAAAATAAGTGGAATGACCGACCTCTTCGGTCGGCACAAATTCAAATGTCACTTTTAGAACTAGAGACAAAAAAGCTCATTACTATCTAATGAGGTAGGTACCTTTTTATAAAACGTGATTCTTCGTTAGGAGGCTAATTTAAAGTATTTAAAAATGAAATAAAAATGTATTAAAATGAATTATAATATAATGTTTAAAGGTTTTATTTCAAAATCTTATGTCACTTGAAGATATTTCATCAATTTGTGTTTTCAAATAATCTCTTGACAATGTATTTAGGATCTTTTTTCTATGTTTCACCGGAATTAATCAGTTGATCAAGAAGTCTTTAACCCTAAGGAAAAACGTAAGGAATCTTCCTTAAAAAGAACGGGAATAGCGCCCCAGGACTTCCGTTTTACCGGGTTCGATACCCAGATGCGATTGATTCCTTTTTTTTATGTGATTTTTTTCGGTTTTGTGTTTCATTTAGGATTTATTAATATTATTTTCTTCAATGATTAAACAATATTTTCTTGTACACTCCGCGAGTGTAATCCGCGACCTCCAGAATCGTAACCACTAAACCGCGGAGGCCTTCTCAACGGACAAATTATCCGTAAAATAATGAATAAATCACCTGAAACTAGATCTTCACCAGCAAACTCTAATTCTAATTTATTTTTTGTCTCATACACTATCTTGTTTCATACCGAATCTAGACATGACCCTACCTAAATATCTAATTAACTTGATCGTCCTTTGTATTCTTGGGGTATTTCCGGTCGCTTCTTCCATTCACTTGTGCAACGCATTGTATTATTCTCATCTTAATCCATCATCCAATTTATCAATTTCTTTCTTTTCAGTAGACTTAGTCAATCTCCTCTTTTTACGTGGTTTTGTCACACACACGCCTCGGGGATTTCATTTTTATTGCATTCAGTTCACTTGTTCCTTCGATATGTCGATGGTCCCGTGGACCCGGGCACGCGGAACGAATAAAACAACTCAAATTATACATCCGTTCTCTCGAGAAAAATTGTTTGCGAAAAGCGTTCTGCAATAATGCCGGGCGAGCATTCCTCTCATCTCATGGGCGGCCACAGAATGCTTCGGACGCTTTAATAATAAAGTTTCAGGGAAAACTGTTTGTCATCGACCAGGAGTGTGATTCGACACGACACGTGTATTGCGAAACAAAAGTTTTGTAATGTAAGTGTTCTTGACAGAGCAGCGAAAAAAGAGTACGGTAAATAAAAGGCTTGAAATATAAATAGAGTTATTGAATACATATTGAAAATTGGATGACTTTCGTATAATATTGGCAGTATGTTTTATTTATTTCTTGTTGTACGACAGATTACTCATCCATTTACAGTACATGTTTTTTTAATTTATTTTAACATTTTCAACATTTGGGAAGATAGGCATGCAAAAAAGGTTATTTAAAGATTAATTAAATATATCTACTGTTTGAGAATTTTCATTCAATTCCTCTTGACATGCTTTGCTGTGCTAGAACATCTATTCTGCCATGTGGTTCTTGAAAAACTCGTGGCGACGATTACGGCTGAAGTTTTCAGGCACGCAGTCATGGCATTCCAAGAGGAATGGGCTATCAATATTTTTTTAGCAAATTAATGTAAATCATATTTAATAATGTTATTATTAAGTTCTGCAAGTATTTTAGTTTTTTTTATTATTGTTATAGTTGTTTCGTCGTGCAGTTTGAAAATGGCCTTGAATGCCGAAACAGCTGTCACAATAATAAAAATTAAAATACTCCCAGAACTTAATAGTAACATTATTAAATTTGATTTACATTAAATTTCTAAAAAAATTTTATTATACGAATTAAACACAAAAACAAGTAATGTATCAATGGTTAATTAAAACTAGGTCTTGCAATATTCGCATGATGTCTGGTTACTAGTTTAATTCTTTTTGTTGCCTCAGGTAAGTCTATATGGTGAATGAACCTGGGGTAAGTTCCATGCTTCCGCAAATAAATGTACCCGAGGACTGATATATCAATACATCAATTACCCACTAATGAGATATATAGGTGTATTGTGGTTACCAGGGGTGTTAGTTGAAGTTTGCCGGTTTTTTTAGAAAACGCTTAATTCTCAAGGGAATCTCAAATTTTTTTTATTCAAAGTATTGACCATCGGATTCTATACATTTTGCCCATCTTTGAGGCAAATCATGGATACCATTCCAAAAAAAAAATCCGCTGGCGAAGTGATCGGGTCAAAAGGATTCGATCTTTGATCGATCGATCGATCAATCAATACGCCGTGTACCGTGTTGACGTGGGTAAATAATAGATGTACAAATAATAGATATTTCCGTTCGGGTTACTTTGTCCCGGTAACTTTGCTGTCACCGTATCACCCTACATTGTTTTTTTGGGGAACCGGTTATTTTTCGAATTTTTATAATGCAAACATTTTGTACATTTAAAATATACATGTGAACAAAAATTTCGGTTAATTATCCAGAGATTTGCTAACAACGCCCTTGCATAGAAAATCAAAAATATGAAAAATGCCATCGGGAACCGGTACCAAAAGTAACTGGAGAAAGAGGCGGTTGCAACTACAATGACAGCCAATTTCAGGTATCAATCATCTCTATTTCTCTGTCATGAGAACGAGATTCGAGACTCCTGGGGCGCTAATCCCCCTTCTTTTTAAGGAAGATTCCTTACGTTTTTCCTTAGGGTTACAAACTTATTGATTAACTGCGGAATTCCGGTGAGACATAGTAAAAAGATTCTAAATAGATTTTCAAGAAATTATTCGAAATCACAAATTGATGAAATATCTTCAAGTGACATAAGATTTTGAACTAAAACTTTTAAAAACAATTACATTATATTATAATTCATTTTTATATATTTTTATTTTATTTTTAAATACAATAAATAAGCCTTTCAACGAAGAATCATATTTTATAAAAAGGTCCCTACCTTATTAGATAGTAATGACCTTTTTTTGTCTCTAGTTCTAAAAGTGACATTTGAATTTGTGCCGAACGAAGTGGTGGGCATTCCACTTATTTTAAAAACTCGGTCCGAGTTTAGTCACATGGACTCGATTCCTCGGACTCGGTCTTCGTTCCTTTCGGTCCGCATACGAGTATGTCCGCCGTTCCGGAATCATAAATGGTTCATATTACACTAGTGAATAGGGACGCCGTTCGTTTCTGACTCCTGTCCAAAACCTTTGCCGTTCCTTGAGTGTGAGTTCGGAACGAGTGAATCTGGATTTGCGAACTCGGGGTGAGTCCACCACCCTCGGAATCGAATTAATTGGACTCGTACCGACTCTCTTCAATGCCGCGCTTTACGTGAATTGTCGAAAATGTCAACATCTATATAATGTTAAATAATGTTTACTAGTTAATTATGTTTAAAGTAAAAAAATAACGTAATTGGTAACATATTAATATTGAGTTTTTCTCCTGTTAAAACATTGGAAATATTTAATTTTTCTCTTGTTAAAACATCGCAAATATTGACATTTTTTATGAATGTCGCTCGCTGAATACAGCTGACAGCTGTCATCCGAGAGAACCGGAACCGCAGTTAAGTAAGAAGCCTTTAACCTTGAGGAAAAAGTTAAGGAAGATTCCTTAAAAAGAATGGGAAAACCGCCCCTGGTCTATAAAATGTATACAGCTATGGTCGCTCGCCATGTCCATTTCGGGTGCTGAGCTGATAACTGGTCGATCGAATCATCGAATCGTTTTTGAAACGGTAATTTGATTGATTGATTTTGGTGGTTTGTGATCGGATCTAAGTGATTCGATCGATCACGATCAACCTAAGACTATTTCATACCGACTCGTGAGGGAGAGGGCTAAGACAAACATTTAGGTATTGCAATGACTTTTTCACGAAATTTAACTCAGTACCACAGTATTTTTATTAAAATATGTCGATTTTGTATTTCCTTTAACTTAATTCAAAGCAACGATGATAGAAGATAAATTAATTAGGTTCCATTTTAGTTATGGCTCACCAGCATGAAGCCATCACCTTCTTCACCAAATTATTCGAGTTACTCGACTATTGAGATGTGTACTTATGTATTCCTAAAAACTTAGAAGCTTAACCGTGATCTCCTAGGTAAGTAAATAATAGCATTGCTTTAAAAACTCTTTTAAACATTGTCATCTATGGCATATATATTATAAGTGCAGCAAAGGCGCTCCATTGCGTCTTTGCGCATAGACGTCTATTGTATTGTGTACGAGTATGCGCGGTCATGAGTCCCCTCGACGGAACCGCATTACGTGCACAGTCTTCGTCATTTGCTGTAGCGGCGTAACTCAACGGGGGGCAAAAAGGGCCGCGGGGAAAATGACTTCAGTTTCTGGAAACAAAAAAGCACTTCAGTGCATAAATCTCTCATCGGAATATGTGTTTATGTTTATACTGTTTATAATATTTGAATTCCTCGTACCGTCATCATTATTATGAGTGGAAAATATTGTTTGTGCAATGACTGAGCACTTAGCTAACTAATTCCAGAAGGGTAATAACCTCACGACGCTTTGGTTGGAACCCGACGCTTCGGACCACTCGTCCCCATTAACTGGTATAAATATTCGTTAAATATACATACCATGGATCTTATTCAATTGATCTGGTCCATTCAACTGACTGAAAACGTTTGTCTTTATCTGCATTCCTTCTTTAAAATAACAAACAGTGTATCAAAAAAATCCTTATGTGAGCTCTAGAATCATGAAATTTACACCTTTTTTTAATTTTTATATCTAGTTCAACTCAATAATATTCATCATCATTTCCATCTTTAGCAATGGCGATTGAAAATATTAATTTAGCAGTCGAAAAACGACATCGATATTGTTTATTTGTTTTATAATTTATGTTTTTTAAATAGTCTTCTAGCTTTAGCGAAACTGGAAACTAAAGCTGGTTCAATAATAAAATAAATAATTCATACGAAGGGACGAAGAGAAAACACCCGTATTGTTTTTACTTCAATTTCGATCCAATGTTTTTTTAATGATAAATATCATTACAAGTTCTATGTACATTCATTACATATCGTCACACAATCATAAAACAAAGTAAGTACTTAATGAAATTCGGCCCACACAGAATTCAAATACATTCCCTCATTATTCCGACAGATGGCGTTTGTATCGCACGGTATCAGTCCCCCAACGAAATCGGATACATCGATTTGAATTAGCCGGTGAAAATTATTTGTGCTTTGGATCCTCGCCGCTTTGATGTTTAATTCGAACGGCTCCGCTTAGCCTGTGACGCTAATTTACAGGGTTCATTACTGTTTGTAATCGACTCTTTGGCTGTCACAATTTCGTTGAAATTGTACACCGAACTGTTGCCTTTAAACCTATTTGATGGGAAACTATATAGGACTTTGATTTTAATGTTGAATTCACGACAGTTTAAAGCTCTCTATTGAACACTGGGGTGCGGCCTGTGGTAAATGGTTTCTATATGCAGGACAAAATTAATCAAATGATCTTCAATTAATTTCCATTTATTTTTGGCTGCTATCTTTCTATGACTGTAAGATTCTCTCCGAATTTATTTGCAATCTACGTAGTATCTCGGATATACCTATCCCATTTTTTCAATTATATGAGACATCTATTGATTCTTTCTACAAGTCTGGGATTAATATTTAATTTTTTATTAGAATAACTTATTGAAGCTTATTAACCTCAATAATATTTCGAATATTGGTACTGGGTTACGTTTTTTATTTTCTGAGTAAAAAAAATTAAAAATTATAATAATACATTTAAAATAACTGAATAAATAAAATTCTACGTAATAAATAGAATCATGTGATCTAAAGTTCTTTGTCCATATTGGTTTTTATGCTCAGGAACCATTAATCCTTCATTAAAATTAAGACGAGTATTGTAAGTGTGCTCTAGTCTATTTGTATAATATGTATATATCTATATCTATATATAGGGTTATTAATGGGCTTAAATATAATTTTGTACCACAGAATTGATCTAACTGAAAGAATTTTGAAACTGACAAATTTATGGAATATTATACGTTTGTTCGTATAAACTTTTATGAGCTAATAATTTAACCAATGAATTTTGTACTGATTGAACATGATTGATATTTGTTTTACGGGAAAGTCTCCAGGCTGTAATTCCATACCTTATAATAGATTCCGCTAATGATAAATAAATTATTTGAAGTGTACAGATTAGATTCAGCTTTGATAAAATTGCTATTATTTATCTAACTATCGAATTTCTCCAACCGGGCCATGATATTTATTTATTTATTCTTAAATTTAATTATGAAAACGAAAACAATAGCCACCCATCTCACTAGGATAATCCCGTGTTGAGATGAGCGGCTTTACAATTTAATAATAATCAGTAAATAGTAATAAGTAAATACTAATACATGAATAAAAAATTATTAATATTAATTATTTAAATAATAGTAAATAAATAATAAAAATTATAATAGATAATGTTATGTAACGAAAGGTTGGCCCTGAGATGAGTTCTAGCTACTCGTCTTGGCAAATGAGCCCGGCAAGCAATCGCACTATCTCCCTCCATAATTAACCAATCAAGCGACTTTGCGCCTAAAACAAACCAATCAGATCAAAATTAACAAGGAGCAGCAAGCGACCCGAGCGCCTCGGCAGCTAGGCGGCGTTGCTTGCGGCCCTTGAAACGCATCACTTCCCGTCTGGAGCCCGAAGAGATAACAGCGTCTCTGAAAAGAGGCGGCCATTTTTGTTACTAGTTATTTACGGCCAAGTACTAGGCATGCGGATTGAAACCCGCAGCTAGACTTGCCACTTGCTGCCAAGGCACTCAACATGGTGCCTTACTAATTTAAAAGCCCATTAAACTCAGTGTGAAGATGTCCAGCCTTAGCGTCATTGCCAGCAACCCCCGCCAATCGACCAGATCACTCCATATAAGCTGATTTTCCATCTCCCCTTAATGTGTTGATTAAGCCCTTGTTACATTTGCATAACCCGGTTAGAGATTCGAATCAGAAAGAGAGATATTACAATAGAATCATACCTAGATTAAGACCTTTTTACTAACTACTCGATTGTTCTTAACCTACAATGTTTGTCTGAGCTTACAATAAACCCCGAGTATGAAAACACTTCCCTGTACTCATTTAACATAGAATTAGAAACGCCCTCAACCCAATTATAAGATTGCGATCGATCCGTACGATGAGAAGCTGATGCCCCTGCCGATCTGAGCTAGGTTAAAGTCCGGAGCAGACTTCACATCTAAGAGGCCTTCTCCAGGGTAAGTCCTGCAGATTGTAATTGTCTCCCATAACTTCCCCCGTAACCCAACCTTCCTCCTATCCATCCCTTCATTTTCACAACACTGCCACCCAACGTGGCTTTCCAACTTAGAGGCTTTCTTCCTACCTAACCTTCCTCTTTCCCATTTCCCTGACATTCCCATTTACACAACAATAATAATAATAATAATTAAATAATAATTAGTAAATAGTAATAAGCATATTAATACACATAAAATATTAAGTAAATATTAATAAGTAAATAGTAATAAGTACATAATAATAAAAATAATTAAATAATAATAAGAAAATAAAATTATTTAAATAATAATAAGTAATAATAAAAATAGGTAAATAATAATACGTAAATATATAAATAATAAGATGCATGTAAAAACAATTATATTATAAGTAAATAGTAATAAGTAGTAATAAGTAAGTAATAAGAAGTAAATACTAATCAGTAAGTAATAATAAGTAAATAATAATGATAATATTGAACATACATAAGGTTTAAACATTGATTACAATATACCATAAGGGATAACATGGATAAAGCGAAATCACCACTCTCAGCTAACATAGACTTTTTGTCCATTTTTAAAATAAATTTATCTAGCCTATAGTTTTAATGTTGTCACTAAGCCTAGTATATAATAATATTTTTAATAAAATTCAATAAACGCAGATTTAATTTCTTGAAAAGCGATCACTGTTATTCGGCAATTTTCATTAGCTTTAATGCTGGTATGAAAACCTTATTTAAAGGTTCATATTGATTTTGAACAGCAAATGTCTAATCTTCGTCATTAGCCATACAGCTGTGGAAACAGCTGGACAATAAACGGAAAATGGTTATTTCGCCTTTGAAATGGCTTTGAAAGTCAGTTTGAATACACAATTATTACTAGCACATTCAATGGCACCATTAAATTTGCTTTGAAATGTTAAAATGAAGCTTTGTTTTACAGCTTTTATTCGTGCGTTAACTATTGCAATTATAATTCAAATGTCTTCATTTATTACTTTTTTTTATATAAAAATGTGACTACATTAATAGATACTCTAGTACTGGAGGCCAAACTGGAATACTACAAAGTAGGGAATTTTTTTCATCTTCGATTCATCATCTTCACGTTCTTTGTTTGAGACAATTTCACAAACATTAAAATTATCCGAAACTATGAATAGCATAGCTACGTGGTATAAATACATGCTTTGTTACCCCTAATTCTTTATTTATTTTTATTTATTAATTATATATTAAGTACTTCTAAGCCAATTAATTTTGGCTTGTCAAAAGTTGCTTATCTCCTATTAGTTAATATATTGTAATTTTCATCCTAATATCAACCCTTTTTTTGGGGTAAATAGAATCATATGAATAAGTCACTTCAGCGTGGCCTAACCACAGCTTTTAAATTTTTATTTTATTTATTAATTCATTTTTTGAAACATAGATTCACACAAATAAGGTACAATGATTATAAAAAATTTGTTGTATTTTTTTTTACATTAAATTATAAATACATCTGAACAACCTATGAGTAATATATATAAAACAAAAAATCCCACATAGGCAAGGCCAGTGCGTGGGTATACCTGGTATCAGTTAGTTGCAGTATATTGGTTTATTTGTATTAATACATGGATGTTAAAGGTAAGTTAATTAAAAGATTTTAAGTTAGATAAGAAAACAAATCGAAAAACAAAGAAAGAAAAGTGGGGAAAATATACAGTTATAGCAGGAAAGGGTTGATATCTTTGGTTTTAATCCAGTTTTTTATTTCATTTTTGTATGTGTTTAAAGATGATATGTTTGGACACTCACATTCTGTGGATACAAAATTAAAATTTTTAGGAGCAATACAAAAAGTATGTCTATGCGCAAGCCTAGTTTTACAGAAAGGTACTTCAAGTACGTTATTTTTGTTTTTTGGGAATAGTTTTTGTCTTGAAAATACATATTTTAGGCACTTAATATCATGGCTTAACAATCAGGCTTATAACCATGGCCTTGAACGCCTAAACAGCTGTGGCAATAATAAAAAAACTAAAATACTTGCAGAACTTAACAATAACATTATTAAATTTGATATATATTAAATTTAAAAACCAAAAAAATGGAGATCTTCGAATTGAATACAAAAACAATTAATAATTCATTAATATCTTCACAGTTTCTTTCAACACCCTTTCATTCATTTTCATCTTTTCATATAATAACTACTGTGGGGGGGAGGGGGGGGGGGGGGAGTAACAGGGACATTCAAACATTGCATCTTTTAAATAGAACCAGTTCAAAATAACCCTCAGTTTCCCCACAAGACAAAAACATCACCAATTCTATTTTAAAAAGGTAATATTTTTAAAAGTAAAATGTTAAATATATGCATTAATGGGGAAAAAGGCTCCAATATGCACTAACTACCAAAATTATAAAAAATAAAATATTCAAAACTATGTAATCCGATGTTAAATTTGGAAGAAAACTAATGTCGACTATTTACATAAGACCGTGCAACTTCTAGGCCCGGAAAAGAACTCGATTGTCTGGTCAAAAAAAAAGAATTTCGACATTATTTGAAAAAGTTTCTTACTTTGGGTAAAGAATATCTGAGCTTATTTACTTAGCTTTCTGGATACACGCACACTCTCACAACATACTTAGTCATCTAAAATAAAGTGATGATTAGCAGTGGCGTGCGTTGCCCTATGACCAAAGGTAGGCTGCGTGTAGCTTTTCAAGATCTGGTATAAATTGTGCATTTATTATTTGAAAATGTTAAAATACTATCATTTTCCACTGATTATTGTGGCCAAATGAATAAATGAGCCTACGAGTTGCTTACCAAATCCATGAATAAATGCATTTTGATCAGAAATTGTTTATTTTTATTGTTCTCTATTAAGGCAGGCAGAGCCTTTATGGACTGCACGCCACTAATGATTAGGAGTATGTTTTTATAGGTAACCGGATAAAATAGAACATGTTACATTAAAAGGTTAGGTTAGGTTTTTCTTAATTTTCACTTTTTTTCAATGTTATGTTTTGTCACTTTGTGCGGTAATTGTAAATTTAAAAACAAAAAACCGCCGGGAATCATATTGAGGCTGCCGGTCCAGAGTCAGCACTCTGCCATGCAGGTCTTTATTTAAATTATTTTTGAAATATTTCGCTCGATTTTATCCGTACTGTTATATTCACAGTAAGTGGCCAACGCCAACGGGTAGGGTGGATAAATTCAAAGTTCACCCTTCATAAAACCTTGATTTTATAACGGGACGTTAAACGGGGTGGAGAATTTCGAGAACTTCTAACCGATATTCATGATAATATTTGTTCACATTCAGAGGGATGTAGAACCTTCGGGGATATCAGGGACAACTCTGGAAACTTCTCGCCCGGGTTGAGTTTATAATATTATTGAATTCTGACCGAAAGTGGGATTTATAATAATTTTTTATTAACAAAAAATTACGGATATTTCCATATCACATTGTGTTTTTTTACATCAAAGCCGCTGTACACAACAGGACAATATCTGAAGCCCGGTTCTTGAAGCGATATATTTAATTAGGTAGTAGGGGACAGATATTTATTCCCGCACAAAGGTGTGCAATTTAAAAATTCCTCGCCAAACCCGTTTTTTTAGACATTCCGATGCTAAGTTTAGAATTTCTTCAATAAATTTATAATTATTTTCTGGCATCATTATGAAAAAAAAATAACACGAAATACTTTGTTTACACCGCTGTTTAATGTATAAATATCTAAAATAATAAATATGGTAATAAGTGGTGCAAAGAAAGTATTTCTTATTAATTTTGCTATGTTTGGAGATCTAGTACTAATGATTGAAATAAACTCCCCCCTTAACTCAAGGGATAATTAGCTCAATAGAATTTTGATTCAAGCTAAAAACTTACCCTTTCAGACTTTCATATGGTTTCAATATATCTGCGAGTACCATTATTGTATCGTCTATAAGTAAGGGTACATCTTAATTACATTTTATTTTAGCGTTCTGCCTCAATCTGCTCACATCTACGAATCACATTTAGGAAGATGAATTCTAATCAAATTCCTGTACTGTACCACCCATCATATTTTTTTCCTTTTCATATAAATAATATGAATGTAATTTCCTTTACAAAGAACAGAATAAATTTTCAAATACGTATCACAAAACTGAACACAACTTAAACCAAAGTCTGGAGCGTGATATTTGCCTCGTCACTTAATTTCAATAAACATATACACACTATTTCAAAAAGTGCATCACAAATATTAGGATTAATTCTACGAATCTTAAATCTTTTTGAAAGTGCATAATTAACAACATTATACAAAATCGATTGTGCGAAGTATTTTGGAATGCTTATCCACTATTTGGTCTCCTGATTACAAGATTCATAATTACAGAATCGAATCCATACACAGAAAATTAACACGTGTGATTGCATATCGTGAAGGTTTATCTGATCAATTTGGAATGTATATTGATCGAATTTCCCACTATAAACTACAATCTCTGTCAATCTCAGACGTAAACTATCTGATGTATTCCTTTTGTACAAAACCATGAACCAAACATTTTATCACAAATCAACATTAATAACACCAACAAGAAAATCAACAAGAAGAACAAAAGACATTCTGACGGCGTCCATTGTTGAGTACGAATCCGAAGGTCGCGGGTTCAAATCCCGGCGTGCGCAAGTAAATTTTATTTAATTTACTTGTTCCTTTTGCACAATTAATTACCTAATAATATGTATATTTGCGCACGTTTCAAAATGGAAGATACACTCAGTATCGCCCTGGTGAAAGACCACCATTCAGAATTGAAACGTTGCTTGAAATGGCTTTTAGCCGTGTTTGGTGACCAGATCTGAATAGCCAGGTATTTTCCCACCTTCCTCTTCCCCTTCTCCTTCCCCTCCCCAATACCTTCAGCCTGACAACATTCCCCAATTGGGAATGCCATAGTCTCACTGGCTTCAGACTGTTGGGAGCAGTTGGGACTCTTGTGCGGTATTCATATAAGAAAGAAAAACAAAAAAACATTTTCTATTTTAAAGCCTATCACATAAATACCGCGGACATTACTCCTTTACCGCGGACATTAAGAAATTACAATACTATTCACTGTGCTAATAATGAAATAGACATTTTTAATGACGCAATTAATCAATAATTTTTTTTTTTGCATTAATATCAAACTGATAATGTGATGAAGCCCTTTATTAAGTACGGAAACATTGTACCATAAGCACAGGTGACAATAAGGAGTTAGTATATAAACCTACTTTATAATATCATTTTTGCGAGATAATGTTTGTTGCTGTTTATTGTACTTATTGATTGTTATTCCTTGTAAACATTCATGTATGTACGTTTTGGGCATATTGCCTGTTTTATGTACTAACATAAACTAAAAAAAATAAAATAATTAGAATAAACAGCACCTCTAATAACATGCAATGCGCAGTGTTTCCAACATGCCCTTTGCGTGCAAAACTGTATATTATACAATTATCTAATATGCTGTGTTAATCTAAAGTGACCTGCCAGGTAAATATGACCTTATTTAATATCTACCTGTAAATAATATGTGCATTTTTATGGTGCATCGCACTTGTTAGTGATGCAATGTACATATAGTTTTATAATACAGATATTATTATTATGTTGTTGTTGTTGTTGTTGTTGTTGTTGTTGTTGTTGTGTTGTTGTTGTTTTTGTTGTTTGTTGTTGTTGTTGTTGTTGTTGTTGTTGTTGTTGTTGTTGTTGTTGTTGTTGTTGTTGTTGTTGTTGTGTTGTTGTTGTTTGTTGTTGTTTGTTGTTGTTGTTGTTGTTGTTGTTGGCGTTGTTGTTGTTGTTGTTGTTGTTGTTGTTGTTGTTGTTGTTGTTGTTTTTGTTATTATTACTATTATTATTATTATTGTTATTATTATTAGTATTATTATTATTATTATTATTATCATTATTATTATTATTTTTATTATTATTATTATTACTATTATTATTATTAATATTATGACTAGTTTCACGACGTTCTCTAACATAATACACGACAACACCAGAAACTACACATATCAAAACTACACTTTACAAAATACGGGTTGAAATCATTGGAATACATTGCCTATAACAAGTTGCCCGACGAATTGAGACATGTGTGCACTTCGGACAAATCTCGAAATGATGTTCTGAGATCTTAATTTTTTTTAAATACTATTTGGAAAACCATTTAACATAGATACCAACTCTGTTCTAAGAGGAACTGCTGCGCTGACTGTTTCATACATAACTTAATTTTGGATTTGAGGCCAAAATACCCATCCAAACTGAAAAATGTATTTTTTTAAATTAAAGGTTTAGTACGTTTATTTTATTTATTTTGGTTTTAAATTATGAAGTATATGCTATGAAAAAAAAATTTTAGAGGCTAACTAATTAACTTTCCATCACGCCGTTTCTCCGCAGGGGTAGGCAGAGAGGACGGCCCCCGAAACAACTCGATCTTGGCAAACACTTCTCGCTTCATTCACATTCATACGTCGTCTAATACATTCTCTTCTATTATTCAGACTTCTGGCATGGCCCGACTCAAGTATTTAATTCACTTGATCGTGCCATGTCTTCCTCGGGCGTCCCCTGCTTCTTCTTCCGTGCACATTCGCGTCATATATTCTCCTTACACTACTTTCTTCGTTCATTCGCTCTACATGCCCAAACCATCTAAGCCTCCCTTTCTTAATTTTAATTTTACTCATTACGCTTACATCAGCCTTGTATTCTTTACGAATCTCAATATTTTTCACACGATCATACTTGGTTTAACCACACGTTCGCCTCAGAGATCTCATTTCCACGGCATTCAGTTTACTTTCATCCTTCCTCTGCCAATTCCATACCTCACTACCATACATCAGGGTTGGAATTAGCATTCCTTTGTGGACTGCTAGCTTCGCTTCTTTGGACAACTTTTTGTTAGCGCCAACCGCGTTAAGTCCTCCGTTAATGGAGTTTCCTGCATTCACCCTTCTTTCAATATCCCTATCAATCTTTCCATCTCTCGTAAACATTCTTCCCAAATATACAAACTCATCGACCTGCTCCAAGTATTCATCATTCACAACTATATAACACACTGTTTTCGTACTCTCTCTTTCAAACACCGTGATTTTAGACTTACTTACATTCATCATTAGCTCATTCTTCATACATACGAGTACTTTGTTCATCCTAGATACAAGGGACTGTAAATCTTCCATACTATTAGTAATCAGCACCGCATCAAATCCATCTCGTCTAATTCCCACCCGCAGGCAACTTAGTAAATTATTTGAGGGTTTATTTAAAAAAAATTTTTTTTTATCATATTTGCTATGTAAATATGATTACGTTCATTAAAATATAAAAAGAAAACATTTGAAAAAAAATAATTTCGGGTCGACATTTTAAATTATGTACGGCAAATTTGTGTTCCAACGTAATTGGTCGTTTTTAATTTATATTTTAATTTAAGAAAAAAAAAATTTCTCTTTTCATTTTACATTTCATTATACAGGGTCTGTCGCAAACGTATCGAGAATTTTTTTTCAGTAAATTTATTGCCAATAAACCTTACAAACAGTTAATATTCTTCAAAATACGCCCCTTCGGCGTCAATACACTTTTTGTAGCGTTCCTTCCAGTCTTGGAAGGCATCCTGGAAGGCAAAAGACGGAACCCCCTTAAGGCACTGGGTCGAAGCGGTTTTCACCCCATCCAACGTCGGAGGAATAAAAATAACTCGGGACTGTACGGCGGTTGCGGCAGTGTCGCCACGCCGTGCTTAGCGAGGAACTCCTGGACAACGAGAGCTGAGTGTGAGGGGGCATCGTCGTGATGCAAAATTCAGGTGTTGGCGATCTCCTTTCGAACGCGGCGAATCCTTTCGCGCAACCGTTTATTTGTCATGTTGCACTTCTCCGCTATGAAGCCGACACTGAGACGACGATCAGACTGTAACACCTCTTTTTTTGTGACGTTGTCATCAGTTTTGAAAGTTGACTGTCGTCCAACGCGCACATCGTTTTCAATTGATTCCCGGGTCTTTTGGAATTATTTGTGCCACTCGTAAACTCTTGCCTGTGACATGGGTTCATCTCCGAAGGCTTCCCGAATCATGGCCAGGGTCTCGATACCGGTTTTTATCAGCCGAACGCAGAGTTTGATGGCTGCCCGCTGCGCCAGCAAATGTTGAATCTTGATTTCCGACTCAACGACAAAACACACTTTGCGCGGATCACTGTGCTAGCTCTACCGTTGCTCGGAGAGGACTGAGCAGCAGCGAATTTGGTAGCTGCGACTTCCTCCTACTATCCCCAAAACTTGGCGCATCCCGCTACCCCTTCTAGCGCAGTCAGGAATTTTTTTCTCGATACTTTTGCGACAGACCCCGTATTTTCAAAGTAGACGGGGTAATAATTGTTAAAGATGTCTCTAAAATCGCGAAAGCAATTCCTTTTTTTATTTATTTTTTAAAAATTTATTTAATATGATATTTTTTTTTACAGTAAGTATATAAATAAGACATGATTCATATAGTGTAACAAAAATATAATGTAGCTGTTCCTCACCATAAAGAAACAAGTGTTTGGTGAGGGATTATCGCTTATTTAATTAGATCATAACTTAAAATATTGTTTTACAATAGCCTATAATGACCTATATTTCATAATGTTAAAGAAAAATAAATAAATTACTTCTAATCCGAGATATTTACAAAATATTTTCATTTTTTCATTGTTATACTTAATATTGTGTAGGAAAAATTAACAGACTCAAAATCAGTTCAATTATTAACTCATGGGAATGCAACATTGTTGTATGTCTTTATTTTTTTTTTTATCAAACCTTTTTCACGCGGTGTACCGATTTAACTCTTTCAATTACATTTCAGTTCATTTTATTCAACCTGTTAAGGTTTAGTAATTGCCCGGAGATGCTTACTCTCCGAGCGAGTTTTTGGCTGCTGGTAGGGTTTTATCCTGTTTGGAGTTTTTCTTATTATATCGCTCAGCGGTCTGGAACCCAGTCGCGGTGGTAAATAGCTTCGCTTGCTATGCAAATTATCATCAAATTACTATGCCTCTAAAAGCAACCCGACACAAACTCCCATCAAGCCTCCGGGAAAGTGGCTTTTGATACTATAAAATTATGTTTTGAATTATTTTTAATCCGTGACCTACTGACACACTCTTTCTTTAAAAAATAAAAATGTTTTTTTATTATTCTTATGTTGCCCAGTCTTATCATAGGTTGACGAACATCAGATCATTTTCCACCCTGCAGACGCACGTCACTAATAAACTTTCGTATCTTCTCCTAGACCGAATTTTTAAAATCCAATCTTGTAGACAGGTAATTAGCACCTCTGTCAGAGGTCAGTCCAAGTGGTTCATTATGGCAGATGACTTAGCAGTGGTGTCCGAGTACTTGGGGTGAGGTTTATTCGGGTCTTTGGGGGCAGATGTATCTACCCTCCAACTGGATGGCGGGCCGGATCGGAGAGGCCGATTGAAGGAGAACCTGTACCTGCCACCGCAGAGGGATGGATTAATACGTTGATCAATTATGGATACACTGACTCCCAGATTCTTACCCATCTCTCGTACCATTTTCCTTTCCAGAATGTTCTCTCCTTTTTCCACAAAAAGACACAGCATCCCAGCATAAATATGATCTCCCGTGTAGATTTAAAGCATACGAACTATCCATTTTGTATTCAAATATAATATATGAAATATTTAACAAAATGTATTTAAGCTAAGACAAAGAATTACTATCCATATTTTTTGGATAAATAACACAGAATACTCTTAAAAGCGTGGAGCGGCGGGGGAGGATGGTGGTCGGTGGGATTGATCCAGAGGGCCCTCAAAATCTTCTTTGTCTTGGTGACGTCCCTGGGCGGCGTGACGAGACGGTTGGTGTTGGTCTGCACGTACGCCAGGCGCTTGTCAGCCGGATTCAGGATCCGGAAGGAGCACTTCACCGTGTCGTCCACTGACATCATTGCTCCTGCATTATCGAATTCCCCGCAGTACCAGTTGCTTCTTGGCAAAGAAATCATACCCGTCCTTTACCACCTGATCCACCGGCAGATCAGGTCAAAGTCGTGCTTGTTGAGGAACTTGGCCACTATCTCAATGACGAAGGTAAAGGCTCGTTCTCGCCCCAGCTGGCGGTGTCCTTGTTGGGGTCCCAGCAGCCCAATTCCCGGTTGTAATATTTTTACAACCACCGTAGCCCGAACTTCACTAGTACATGTGCTAAGCGCCTTCGACCAACCGCCAGATGTGACCCGGACATCGGTCACATCATGCGTTAATTCGGTAGAACGAAGCAGATTTCAACTCAAAATTATTTGGGTTTTTATTATAAACTTGATTTAAGCTCGAAACGACAGCACTAAAATTATGTAATTTTTATAAACAGAACCTAAAAAATATTGCGGTTATTTTATGCTATTAGTACACCGGGAAAATTACTAACTTCAAAGATAAATCA
The DNA here is from genome assembly GCA_022606495.2 of Halesus radiatus. Classification (NCBI taxonomy): domain Eukaryota; kingdom Metazoa; phylum Arthropoda; class Insecta; order Trichoptera; family Limnephilidae; genus Halesus; species Halesus radiatus. The sequence goes on from JAHDVE020004240.1 coordinate 449,671, forward strand.
GGAGCGACTATAAAACGCATCTGGCAGCCACGAGGGCGCCTAGACTGACAAAGCTATCCATTTGTTAGTTGGTGACTTTTCACTCCACGGCGACGATTTCCGCTATTTTGAGGATGCTTCAATAGATTATCGTTGTATAACCTTGAACGTTTTACCACAAACGCAATCCGCAAAATTAGATTTCGTGGCTGCCGAGAAAGGCGCAATAGGAAATCAAAACGTTTGACGAGAAGATCTTCTGCTGTCACGGCGACCTGAGTTCTGACCTCCAGTTCACGGAGCAGATCCGGTGCATCATGCGTCCCACGGACGTGTCCGACAAGGCTGCTCTGCGACGTGCTGTGGTCCAACCCCGACAAGGATACCACCGGCTGGAGCGAGAAATAGACGACACGCTGATGAGCTCTTTCCAGATTCTGAAGCCGGCCGACAAGCGCCAGCTGGCGTACGGGCAGACCAACATCAAGCGTCCCGTCACGCCGCCCAGGGGCGTCACCAACAGAGACAAAGAAGATTGGAAGAAAGGATCAGTACCCCCGGCCCCCGTCCTCACCCGCTGCCCAACTTCACATAACTCTTATCATCTGTATTAGCGTCTTGCAATATATCGTAAGGAATAAATACAGTTAGCTTCTTTTTTTTTTAATTAAACATGAAAACTTAGACCAAGCCGTATTTAGTTTTGATAATTTAACTGCGTCTCTTTATATGGTCTATAAATAATGTGTAATGATAGCCTGTCCAAAAAAATGTCATAGATGTAATATAGGAATAATGTAAGAATAGGAAGTAAGATTTGTACAAGGCCCTTGAGGTGATTTTTCACAAAAACGACGCTATAAGAATCATCCGATTATTATTATTTTTATTATTATCATCCGTATCAATTATATAGATTCAATGTCCAGGTTTCGTAGCACACATAATAATATAGAACCTAGTTTAGCAATGAACCATTATGTTTCATAAATATATACATATATTTATCACGTCTTTCAGATTCATACAGATTCACTTTTAAATTACCATAACTAAAGAGATTTTTAACGATGTAATGCATTTTTTTCTCTGTATTGACTATTATTTTTAGATAAGGTTTTGTCTACTATAAATTAACCTCTCGAACAATCTACCAGATTTTGTGATTTTTATTTATGTTTTTTTATGGAAAGAATTTGATAGATAAGCACGTATTATATTTAATAAAAACACCGTACGATTTCTCTAGTGTAGAGATATTTAGGGAATTTAATGTGCAATATATTACAGAATTATATAAAACGAAACGCCCTATATCAAATGTACTAAGAATTTTTCGTCAATAAATTTCACCCCGCTGATAGTAAAAGCAATAGATTCAAAACAAATGGTTTTATAGCCATCCCAATGCTGAGAACACGGCACAGTACCACTACTTGTATTTATGTATAAGATTGTACAATATGTTATTATCTAAAAACTAAATAAAAGTAACCGAAATTTTGAAATGTGAACAATTCAAAATGAAAATTAACTCCTTGAACTTGGATAATGTCACATTGTACCCTTATTGTTACTATCTAGCATATAAATTACTATCTGGTTATATTATAATGATGTAATTTTTTTGTTATATTCAATTTATTTTTTATAACTTATTGAAGTTTGTAAACCTCATTGTAATATTTAATCATTGAAGAAGATAATATTAACACATCCCAAATGAACCACGAAACCGAAAAAACAACAGAAAATAAAAAGATTTCAGTCGCATCTAGGACTCGAACCCAGGACCTCTACCTATCCGGGTAACCGCTTAACCAACTTAGCTAATGAGACCAGTTCAATTTACGCCATTTACACCGATATCATACTTCAAGTTCAAGATTTGTTAATATTATCCTCTATTTTTATAAATCCCATATTATTGGCTGCTATCCTTATGATGATTGAAATTGCTGCTCTGATATTGCGGCGATGAACTCCCTTGTCATCGCGCGACCAGTCTTGAGATCGAACTACCCAGGCACTAACTCCTTCCAGTGACATTAGGGATCGATCGGTGGGGGGGGAGGTATGTAGATAATAATTATGCATTTAAGATGCCAAAACATGTATAATGTTTCACAATACAATAATCCTTATAATGTAATCATTTTAATTCCTAAGTGAGTAAACATTTTGTGTACATATTTTGTAACATTGTCAGTAAATTTTATGTTTTAAATCTCCTGTTAGACAAACTACAAAAAAGTAGTTTATCGGTACTTTTTGAATTGTATTTTTTCTCTTGTAAAATTAAATAAAAATTTAAAAAATCATCAGGAATTGACTCCATAGCTTGTACATGGGACCCTGCCAGGAGGTAGTGCTGCCATCACAAGGGTGATTTTACTCTTGACTAGTCGCGTTCTGTAGTTGGCTATCCGTTTTTTGATAAGCCCTAGGAATCCGGGAATGTGCCATTGTGCAAACATGTCAATGGCACTGCTGTACTAGAACAGCCCGAAAACATTCGGTACGAGTTGTTATATTGCACATCCCCGTTCCTTTTAGAGTATCTTTATTAAAGTTGGTCCACACATCCGAGGTATACAGGCTGGTGCAGTACGCATTGAAAAGTTACCTTTTTGCTCCAGTTTTAATTGTACCAGTCTGAAGATTCCCGTTACAGGCTAAAATAAACAAAAGGAGGATAGTTTATCGAAGGAAGCAATGACTTTGTGGCTTGACATTATAATTTAAATAGTTTATATGTGTACATACCTGATGAAGGTTGAATCCAACCGAAACCGGTCGAATGCAGAAATATATATATAAATAAAATAAGGTGTCTCAAAACAAAAAAAAATCATTTAAATGGAAGAAAGGTACAATGATTTTTCTAATCAAAAAATTCATATCCGATATTGAATTCACCCTCACAGAGTACTGGGTAGCAGTGGACGCTTTCGAAACATCCGATTCCGAAATACTAAAATAACCTTTTTTTTATTTTTTATATGAATACCTCACAAGAGTCCCAACTGCTCCCAACCGTCTGGAGCCAGTGAGACTATGGCATTCCCAATTAGGGAATGTTGTGAGGCTGAAGGTATTGGGGAGGGAAGGAGAAGAGGAAGAGGAAGGTGGGGAATACCTGTCTATTCAGATATGGTCACCAAACACGGCTAAAAGCCATTTCAAGCAACGTTTCAATTCTGAATGGTGGTCTTTCACCAGGGCGATACTGAGAGTATCTTCCACTCTGGAACGTGCGCAAATATGCTATATATTATTTTTAAATTAATTAACTGTGAAACAACACACATTAATTAAAATAAAAAATTACTTGCGCACGCCGGGATTTGAACCCGCGACCTTCGGATTCGTAGTCGAGAGCCTTATCCCTCGACCATGGAGGCCGTCGATGGATCGATTTATTCGGTTAGGTACCTGCCAATTGATTTATCCGAATGAATTTAAAATGATAATTTTTAATGGATGTCTCCATTATTCCCATCGCTACTCCATGCTGACATAATTGTATTATTCACTTTGTCCTGTGATAGAACATGAACTGGAACACGGTACTTATAGTGGACATAGAAATGATTACGAACGTTATTATGATATCCAAAAATGTACACGTTTAAATAACAAATTTGTGTGCTTTAGTTTTCCTGAAATTCCTGGCAGAAGTATTCTTCCAGTATTGGAAATAAAAGTATTTGTTTTCTGAAATATCAACTTTTTTGTTGTTAATAATTACACTTCTTAAAAATTCATGAAAAATGTGGCATTTATTTTATGATTTAGTAAATATATTTTCATATTATTTAATGGAAAACATTCCGGCGAAACTTTCAACAAACAAATGGTCCGTTAGCTTTTTAAAATAATACCGAAAAGAATGTGCAAAAAATGTCCAGGTATTTTGAAAACTTCCCCGTTATAAATTACCACCCGCACTCACATAAATCATCATGACAAGTTTCGTTGCTCATTCTTCTAGTTCGTTTGATTTTAATTTTATCTTTTGTTTTACGAAGAACCGGGGAAGATAGAAGAGAAAGAATCGATTCAGGTACCTCATGTTTGTTTTGTTAGCAACAAAATAACGTTTTGAGTTATTATGTTTTCATTGTTGATTTATATTGTTTATTTTATTTCAGGCTGTTTTCCGATGCCGGGTGTTGTTATCATTCGCTTTGGGTTTGGGGTAGATTCGTGGAATGTAAACGGCCAACTAATCTTGAGATCTTTCGGGAAACGAAGCTCCTGCATGATGTTATAACTGGTTAATATGACATATCTCTGCTTCGCAATTCTTACAAAATGTAAACAATACGATTTTCGTGATGACGTGATATTAAAATCAATCCATACACTGTTCAAAATTTAAAACTCGAATCTTTCTTGGGTTTTCATCGGTGTTATATTACATAGCGTTATCTGGGGAGGAGCGTTTACAACTAACTTAGCCCCATTGGAAACAGTCCAAAGAAGACTGATTAAAATAATTAAAAAAAAACCATCTTATTTTTCTACCTGTGAGTTATTCAACGAATTTAAAGTCTTAGATTTAAATAGAATATACCAAAAAAATTCATTACTTCAAATCCATAAAGAAAACCTAAAATTAGAGTCATTGAGCACCAGGCCGAGAACCACAGGACAAATAATAATCCCTAAACTTAATACAACAACAGCTCAACACCATTACACATATTCTGCCATTAAATGTTTTAACGAACTTCCCAAAGATATACAAGATGAAAAAAATTATGATTTTTTTAAGAAAAAACTTAAAATACATTTTACAAGTAACAAATTTTAGGTGTATATTATAAGTTCACTTTTAAAAATGTATATATGTTTATATACATACATTATATAGCTATATTGTATTTCTAAAGATTTCCTTTTATTTTATTTTATTTTTTAAATTAGTGTATAGACACCAGAACATGAAGATCATGGTAGTACTGTAGAAATTATTAAATGTGAAAAATAAATATTAGTACTCCCTCCCTAAACACGAGAATTTTTCAATTAGGGAGGTATTAAATTTTAAAAAAGGAAACTAAAAGGATAATTTATTAATAAAAAATAAAAAAAATTTGTACTTAAATACACATTTGTTATATTCATCTAAACAATGTTCTTAATTATGTCTAATAAATATATTATGTACTAACAAAGATTTTCTCCAAATTCCTGTAACTCATACTGCTTTTGATCAATGGAATTTTCGGTATTTTGCGATAAGAATTTTCAACATTCCACCAGATTTTTTCAAACATAGTGTAAATTTTTTGATTAAAAGTAATGATAGGGCCTTTACCTGTGCACTCACCCAAATTCGAATTTATTGATTTAACCATTCACTAAACATATTTTATTAAAAGCGTGTTTTCGTAAGTATTATAAAATAATAAGCAAAATTACTGCCTCAAAACATACTAACCTAGTTAGGCGGGTTATGTGAAACCTCATCATAGAACTATGAAGTTCTGTTCTTTACATATTACCTACCGCCGTGTGTTATTTTCTATTTTCCCTTTTTTATATATATAGCGTCTAAACCTCTGTACACTTTATTATACAAGTGTATTAGTTATAGTTGAAAATTTAATTACAATAAAGATATATTATTGGTATATCCACAATCGATATACATAACATATGTACATATATACGAGCATAGTGTGCAATTGGGGGCATTGCTATCGTAGGGGCAGGTTTATACTACCATAAGATAATTTCATACATGTTTTTACAATCGGGGTTATTCTTAATATACGAATAAAGTTAGGTACCGAACGATCCTATCGGTAGCCTAGATTTTACATATATATGTGTGTTTTTTTATGTGATACTACATAAGAGTCCCGATTGCTCCCAATCGTCTGGTGCCAGTGAGACTATGGCATCCCCAATTGGGGTATGTTGTGAGGCTGAAGGTATTGAGGAGGGGAAGGAGATGTGGAGGAAGAAATGTGGGAAAGTACTTGGCTATTCAGATTTTTTTTCGACAACTTAAATGTTAAATACTACGCAGCTGGGTCCGCGCTTCGACGCATTTTAAAAGACAATTAACAGCTGATTATAAAACCCCCTAGCGACCGCTTTTCTTTAAATTTGACGTAAAAAATTCCAACTTCGATCTCGATTTTCGAATCGAAAAAAGTAAACTACAAAATCGTCTCAAAAATCGATTCTATTTGTGTTTTCCGGCTACAATATGAGCCGCTTAAAGGAAACGTTTTTATCAAATAATGGTGAGATTTACGGACTGGAGAAAACATAATAAATACAATGAAAAAATAAAGATATTTCAAATAATATATTGCTAGAATTATTATCACAAGAATAATGTTGTCTTTGTAGACAAATTTAGAAAAGATACTGACGCATAACACAGGAACGAAGTATCAGATTCCATCATTATCAATTATACTGATACATCATAATTTTAGAACAGACTTATTCCTAATGCCTAGTACGTACATATTTATGCGGGAATACTGTACATTAAAAATATTCAATTCAATCCGTGATATTATGAAACTTTGTACATTACGGTTGGTAAATCAGAATGCAGGGAACGTGACTGGACAGTCCGTGGTATATTTGCAGGGGATCGCGATAAGCAGTGCACCGTGAACCGCCATTAATCAACGTGACAGTTTTCATTTCCGGATTCCTCGTACTTTGCGAATTTGGGGGCTGCTATTCTCAAAACCCCTGGATGTTTCCAGAACGTCTAGTCAATCATTTTTCGTAAAATGTTTTATAAGCATGAAATTACATGTTTAACTTTGAGGCTTAATTTCATTCTTAAACCATACTTTCGGTGTATTTTTATGTATGAAATGGTTGATTGAAATCGTCATATTTATTTGAATCTGTACAAATAATAATTTTGATTTTAATTTCACTTCTTATGGATTTATTTGAGCCTTATCTTTTTTTTCTGTATGGACATGAATATTACGCATTATGTAAATTTTCTTATGTTTTCTGCAATTTAAAGAACTTGTTGCTCCTTTCTCCTTTTTTTCTGTGTCACATATAATGCGCCTGTACATTCTATATTATGTACATCATATTGTTATTATTTGTTATGAATGTTTAGTATTTTACTTCCAATAATTTATATTTTACGAAGAATAATTTAGGAGAAAGAGCAATAAAATTCTGCCGACTGAATCTACATCCCATAATACCCGCTTTGACGGACAAAGAATCTAAGTTATTGTTGCTGGCTAAGATTCGTGATGAAAATATAGTGAACAATAATTAACAATGCCTTTAATAACCTTAGATTCTGCTTGTATCTTGCGGAGGGGGATTTAATATATTGATAATCTATACTAGGGCTGACATCTGTGTTTTAAATCTATAAGCTTTTTGTTTGTTTTTATACAAATAAATCCTAATTGCTAGAAATTTCATTTTTTTTTTATCATTGTAGATAAAATTTAAAAATCTCAAATAAATTATGAAACAGAAAGGAAATAAAAAGTAAACTGTCGCACCTGGGAGTCGATCCTGTGACCTCTCGGTCTATCCAGGACCTGCGATCTAATGCCACCACATCGTTCTCCGTCATCTTTGTCGATCATACTTATATTTAAGAACTGTTAATATCATAGTCAATCAATTCCCTTATATTTCTGCTGCTATCTTTCTATATTGACTGCAAGATTTTACCCGAATTTATTTGCAATCTAGATAGTGTCTCGGATATACCCATCAGATTTAAATTTACGTAGGACATCTATTGACTTTTTCTAAAAGTATAGGATTAATATTAATCTTTTTATTGTATTAACTTATTGAAGCTTATAAACCTCATTATTGTTTAAAAATCTGCCATATAAAAATGTATTGCTGTTTTTTCCCTGTATACATATTGATTATTTATTGTATATATGCACTTACATGCTGTATATTATGTTGATTTTTTTTAAAACTAGAATTAAAAACTTTTTTTATATCATGCACTCATTTCAGTTCAAGTGCTTTCTGCTGTAAAGTTATGATAATTATTCAATTTTATTCTTTATAACTTATTGAAGTTTGTAAACCTCATTGTAATATTTAATCATTGAAGAAGATAATATTAACACATCCCAAATGAACCACGAAGCCGAAAAAACAACAGAAATTAAAAAGATTACAGTCGCATCTGGGACTCGAACCCAGGACCTCTACCTATCCGGGGCAACCGCTTAACCAACTTAGGTAATGAGACCAGTTCAATTTACGCCATTTACATCGATATCATACTTCAAGTTCAAGATTTGTTAATATTATCCTCTATTTTTTATAAATCTCATATTATTCTCTATCCGAGACTGTACTCCGATTGCAATTGAGTTCGGGATGAAACTTTGCATTCATCATAAGGATAGCAGCCAATTGAAAATAAAAAGTAATGAAATGTTTTTCTTTTTTCCAGGTAAGTTCCGTCAAATCAATTAAAGCATCATCGCCTAACACTGGACCAGCATGTACGTATTCTTATAAATAATACATTAGCATCACTAATGGGAAGAAGATATGATGAGATGTATTCGTATCTCTAGTCTATGGGAATACTTTGGCGATATCCGTACCGTATTATCTGTGGAACAATTTCATGAGTTTTTTTTTAATATTAAAGAAAGGGATAAAATGATGTGGACGAATTTTAATTATTTTTTTCATTTTAGTCCAATCAGTTATAAAAGGCAAAATAACAAATATTTATGCACGTTTCATGATGTCGGAGCTCACCGTCGAAGAACTTTTGCTGTTTCAGAAAACAGATTTTCTGTTTTTAGTTTAGATGTTCGTATATTGCAGGCAGGGGCGTAGCGACTGTTTGGGCAGATTAGGCAGCCGACCGGGATCTGAGTCGAAAGGAGCCCTTGCAAATATATTTAAATGTCCGAGACTATGACTAGTGTTTGAAACACAATATTTTCCTAAACAATAATTATTAGCCTGAAACACTCCTCCAAATTGAAAATACCTTCCGAGAAAAGATAAATGTCGCCGACAGGACTCGAACCTGCACCCTTCTGATTGCCGGTCAAATGCTTTTTTTTGGAGGAGTATTTCAGGCTAATAATTATTGTTTATAAAAATAATTGTTACTTTTGCTCTATGCACAAAAATCTTGTCTTAAAAAACTTTAGTTTATCAATTAATACAATATTTTCCACCCGACCATAATTATTATCTTTGATTTTTTTGTGAACCTTATTAAAATCACATATTAATGCAGTATGAACAACCAGCCGAACGGAGCCATCTTTATTGCCACTCATATCACGGCCTGCGGCGTAATATCCCTCGGTTAGGGATGGCTCGACAAGCTCGATCGGTAACCCGGAAATTAGTCCTCAACTATTTCGCCCGATAGATTTGCACACGCTATCCATCTATCTTATATATCTAGTCGATAACGCGTCGCTTATTCTATTCAGATGTCAGACGATACAATTCTCCTTATCACCGCTCCATTTATGTGGCAATCGAAGGCCACTTCGGTAACTATAACTAGGCTATCCGTCAGATATTTGTGTCGTGCTAACATTATCTCAGTACAAGTAATTAGGCGTGAACTGATAACTGTTGCTGGAAATATATAATATTAGAAATTGTTTAAAATTCTTTTTTTTCCAGAATATTTTCGGGATATTATTTTATGTGATAAGTTAAAATTTTTCAATAAAGAAAGAAATCATTTTTTTTTAAACATGTATGATGAAATACAAAGTGTATAATGAGGGTTAAAGTAAAAAACGATCGAAAACAATCGGTTTCATCTTTAAATCCAATTCTAAAACTACGAAACTTCATTTTTTGTACATTTATAAAAAAAAATAATAAAACAATGTTCTAGATGATTTGGGAGCAGAACGCACGGAGCGTGCTAAAATAATAATTAATTAATTTTTCATATCAAGAAAAGTGTAAAATATTCTAATAATTTCAAAAGTATATTTCCAAGGATCCGGCTCGAAGGACCACGAAACGTGGCACTGCCGATATTGTTCTAAATCTAAAAAAGTTATCAATTGTATCAGCCATTATTTCAACTGTATTGATTTGTTTTGTTTGCCATGTTAAAATCAACCATCTCCTACTATATATTTTTTTTTATTTTAAAGGTTATTCATTCATCCATTATGATTTTTTTCGAACAGGGCCGCATTTCCGCGCAAGCTATTAGAGCTGCAGCCAAGGGGCCTGCACAATTCCATAGCACCACACATTGTTTAATCATTTTAATTATTTTAATTATTAATGGACTAGAACAAATAAAGTCTTCGTTTACAATTAAAATTCATTCTCTGCATAAATGCTGTTTTAATCGTCAATAATAACTCCAACAATTAATAATGCTACTGAACTAATGCCGTGTTTTGCATTGCATGAAGCAACTATCGTCCCGTCTGCCTCATACTGATTTTTGCATATATGGGAATATAGACACGAATCTAAACTTTGTGTTATTTTTTCGAATATGATAATAAATCGTGTTGAATAGCGTAATGATTTTCAATTCTGCTCATTTTTATATCATCATTTTATCAATTTCTAAATACGATATAGTAAAATTTTCTATAATTTAATAAATGTAGGTAATTAATTAAAAATGTAAAAATGATTATAAAATATTAAGTAACAAATTTATAGTAGTTTTATTTATTTCAAAAGAATGATTGCTTATATATATATTTTAAATTTCAGAATTTATAAAAAGTGGTTATAGTCAATTAAATATAACTAACTAACTAACTAACCATCACGCCGTTTCCCCGCAGGGGTAGGCAGTAGAGGTGGGCGTTTCAGTTTCATTTTCAAAATAACCGAAACCGTTTCGGTTTCTCAAAATAAACGGTTTCTAGAAACCGTTTAAAAATAACGTAATTTTTTTTCATATACATAAATATAAAATAAATAAAAGTTATCGTCTGTTATAATTACGTTGAATGATAAAAAGTAATATATGTAGGTTGTTTAAATAATATAAATCATAGGCTTCATGGCTTCCTATTAAAAATATATATATGAACTTACCAAAATGTGAGGACGGGGTTGGGGTCAACTTTAGCGATAATTTAAAATAAAGTCAATCATAAATAAGGCCACAAAAGTATGCACACACTCTGATAATATTATATACTTCAATTATAATAACGGCCAACTGAGATTCAATATTAGTACTACAGCATTCATTTATATTATTATTACATCACTTTATTTTTAGGTTAAATATTTTAAGTTAACTATTTTTATGAGTTTTAAAAGATTCAAAATTTATTAATATTCAAGAACATCAGTTGCTCGACTTTTTTAGATTTTAATCTTGTTCTTCTGTCACTTAAAATTAATCCTGTCTTTGAAAACATTCGCTCACAGGGAACTGACGTCGCCAAGAAGTTACATTTGTTGCGGAATATTTTGGATAGATTGGGGTACACATATTGATTTTGTCTCCACCATTCTAATGGGTTATTTTGTCGTGGCAATAAGGGCTCTTCCAAAAACATTATCACTTCTCGTGATGATCTGGAATACGAGGAACTGGCGATGCTATGGTGTTTACAATCAGTATCAAAGTCAAATAGAATTCACAGTTCGTGACGTTTTGTGGGGGTAATATTAACACATTGTGGTATTATCTAAACTTCTCCCGCTTCTGCATCTAAGAGTTCAATGACTTAATCGATAGCTTTCATCTTAGCATTCTCAGCCTCTGACGTTCTTTTAAATGCACGCGCTTTGAATCTCGGATCCAATAATGTGCACAATGCTAAGGATTCATTTTGATCAATGTCGTCGAATCTATCATTTATTCCTAATATTAATTTTGCCAGGACTTGTTTTGCTTGTGCACCTAAAATTTCTTTCTATAAAATTCCACAAACTTTCAATAGGCCCGATGTTAAAACAATAACAAGACTGGCAGTCATGTATTTTTCCCCGCTGATGTTTTTCGTAACCTGCTCAAACGGTTCCAAAATCTCGATTAATTGCTTGCACAGTTCCCAATCTTCAGATGCAAGACACGGTAGATTTTTGTTAATTACCGCTATCGTACATTGTACAGGTTCTTGAAGCTCCGATAAGCGTTTTAACATATAATATGTTGAATTCCATCGTGTCGAAACTTCTTGCAGTAACTTCTTTGGTTGTACAACTCCCGAATTTAATTGATATTTTAATAATTTTTCAGTAGACAGGTTACTTTTTTTGAAATGTCTAACGATTGTTTTAAATTTATTGGTTGTATCTGAAACAATTTTTAACGCATCTTGAACAATTAAGTTTATTTTATGTGCATAAAAGCCAAAGTGTTTCCACTTGAGAATGTCATTTATAGTACCCTTGATGTTAGATGCATTATCGGACACAACAACTAGCACCTTTCCACTTAACTCCCACTTTTCCAAGATCCTTTTTAATTCTTTAGCCAACTCTACACTTGTGTGGGGCCCGCTAAAAGAGGCACAACCAAGTAAAACGGTTTGAAAAACCAAGTAAAAAGTGTGCCGTTATAGCCATGTAGCTCTCGGTCGTGGAAGAAGACCAAAGATCTGTAGTTAAACAAACACTCGTTGCCTCAGTTTTTAACAAGTCTACAACTTTAAGAACACATTTATCGTAATGCAATGACAACAAATTATTTGACACATATTTTCTGCTGGGTAAAGTGTATGATGGAATTACACCAGCTATCAATTTGACGAAACCGCTATCTTCAACCATGCTGAAGGGTTGAAGATCTTCTATAAAGTGGCCGATAACCAAATCGTCAATTTGTTTTTTTTTCCTGCGAACTAATGTTTTTTGGAATAAAAGGCATAATATTTTGCTGTGTCGTTTTTCCAAGAGAAAAACCTGAAGTGCTGGCTATGACCTGTGATTTTTCAACTGGCTGAGCTGATAATTCAGAAACACTCACACTTGTTTGATCACTTTCGGTTATAGTTTGACTAGCCACTCTAGCCAGCGGAAGAATCACATTTTGCCGACCGGAGATTTCCGAATTGAACAAAGTTAAATGTACTAGGGGATGTTTTCTCTTTAGGTGTATTTTCAAATTAGACACAGTAGATTTAAATGAAATTCGCGTCTTACATATATTATACTAGGCAAAATCATCCCCAACAGTTTCGAAATGTGTCCATAGAACACTAACCTTTCTGCGTTTATGCGACGACATCATAGAAGTAGGTAAAATAGTCTTGATATAATAATAACAAAAAATTATAAAACTGAACGACGGCACTTGTCAATGTTCGCGTTAATACAATTTTTCGCATACTAAACTGACAAAATGTTCAAATATTAAATCTCCCCAAATAATATACTTTATGACTGCATGTATGGATTGAAAAAGGAATCTTCCAGAATGATCTAAAAATTGAAACAATAATAAGCAATCCTTGTTCTTGCGTATTCCGATATCACCTAAAATGTGGCACTGAACAATCGAAGATTTTTATTTTCCCGGTGCCATATTTGATATTACCAAAATGCTCTGGCCCTTTTTGGAAAGATAATATTGATTATCTGCAACATTTTATTATTATTACTTACTTGAGACACGCCATAAACAGATCTGTCGGCTTTTTTGTAAACATTCAGGTTTGAATTACCTAGCCATATTAAGTAAAGGCGAATAGTAAAAATTAGAACGTTTTGTTTAATGAGCCACAATTCACTACGGTAAATAGTTTAACCTTTTTTCTACGTTACTAACATTAGCTGGTGGTGGTTCATTATATTGTATTTCATGAACAGTCTCTTTTTACTTCAGAGATGGATTGCACTCGATGAAGTACGTACCCACGAAAGGAAAAGATATCGCATCAAAAGGAACCGTGTTTGCTTGAGAATATATATTTTTTTATCACTAGTAGGTCTGCCGTTTCTGTGCATTACAATCATTACACTATTTTTTTTCTTCTAGTCTAAAAAACGCTTACCTTCTTCTTTCAAGTCGAGATACCCCGGCTGATATTATACGCGAATATACGGCATTTATTACTACGCTAACTAATTAACCATCGTGCTTTTACTCAGCAGGGATAGGCAGAGAGGATAGACCGCCACACAACTCTGTCTCGGTATAGACTCCTTGCTTCATTCACATTCATATATCGTATTATAACCTACTCCAGTATGTATTTGCTTCACTTGATTATGTCATATATTCTTCGGGTGTCCCCGACTTCTTATACCATAATCTTCCACGCCATATATTCTCTTTATACCTCTCTTCGGTCATCCGTTCAACGGGCCCAAAACATCTAAGAGTCCTTTCTCAATCTTAACAATTACGAAGAAAATAGTTATCATTCCCATAATTTAAATTCATAACCATGAAAGATAAAAATAATACCATGGTTGTAGGACAAATTGATTTTGCTAGATTAGTACTTATCTGCAGTTCTGAAATACTAAAACAACAAAAAAAACATCTAAAATCCTTATAAAATTATTTTTAGAAGTTGATGTCCACGAAAAATTAAGGTAAAAAGTAGCTCCCAAACTCGAAAACGTTGGAAACCATTCTATCGTGATTATTAAACCACAACATTTCGCGGTGAACGATGCGGCGAAAGCGTTTGTTTGAAACAGGTCACGGCAAATATCGCATGGCGTTGCAGTCGGGCGTTTAATTTTATCGAAGCCGTTTTTCGAAGCCGTTTTTCGAATAAGCGTTTCACGAGAAAGCGTTTTACAAGAAAGCGTTACGGCATTTCGCGTTTAGCGTTGCAGGCGGGCGTTGCGGGAGGGCGTTACATTTTTTAAAGCGTTTTGCCGCAACGGTCAGAAACGGGGTGTCGGGAAAAAGCGTTTCACGCGAAAGCGTTCGTTTTCAACGGTTTACGACGGTTACGAGTTTAGTAAATGTTGCGGGGAGCTGTTTTAAATGTTTCGTGCGTAATTCTGAAGCGAATTATCCTCTACTCCTCTACTGGAATCATTTCGCGCGGGTTTATTGAAGACGTAGTTACAGATTTTTTTAAAACGGTTTTTCTAAAATCCTCGAAACGGTTGCAACCGTTTCCTAACTTAAACGCTTTCATAAAAACGGTTTTACGTTTTTTTACTCACCTCTAGTAGGCAGAGAGGACGGACCGCCAAACAACTCGATCTTGGCATACACTTCTTGCTTCATTCACTTTCATACAACGTCTCATACATTCTCTTCTATTATTCCGACTTCTGACATGGCCCGACTCAAGTATTTGATTCACTTGATCGTGCCACGTCTTCCTTGGACGTCCCCAGCTTCTTCTTCCATTCACATTCGCGTCATTCTCCTTACACTACTTTCTTCATTCATTCGCTCTACGTGCCCAAACTATCTAAGCGTCTCTTTCTTAATTTTGCTCACTACGCTTACATCAGCCTTGGATTCTTTACGAATCTCAACACTTTTTCACACGATTATCATGGTTTTACCACACATTCGTCTCAGAGATCTCATTTATACGGCATTCAGTCTACTTTCATCCTTCCTCTGCCAGTTCCATGCCTCACTGCCATACATTAGTTAAATATTATTAATAATAATTTTTTATATGGCTATCTCTTAAATTTATTTTCACATTAATAACTACATTTAGAAGATTATTATTGTAAATTATGATTATGATAACTATTTTTATTATATTTTTATATGTATTGTTATTTTACTGATTTTATTTATTACAATAATAAAAATATATATTATTTTTAAATATCTAATAGAAATTAATTATTGAATATTTCTTAATATACGTATATATTTTTTTCAATTATTTTAACACTTTTAATTAATTACTTTCTTACCTACTTTCTTCACTTATTGTTAATTATTGGGTATGTTTGTAATTTGTCTATTTGTTTATTATTTGTCTTTTTTTTACATGAATACCTCACAAGAGTCTCAACTGCTCATCCGTCTGGAGCCAGTGAGGCTATGGCATCCCCTAATTGGGGAATGTTGTGAGGCTGAAGGTATTGGGGAGGGGAAGGAGAAAGGGAAGAGGAAGGTGGGTAAATATATACTCGTCATCAATTTTTAGTATATTGTTTATCCTGATGAGGGAAGATTTTCTTCTGCCACATGTAGATATTTATGTATTATAAACAGTCTTGTAAACAAAGTTCTTCTTATGTATCGTTAGGATTTTAGTTAGAAAATTCGATTTTTGCAGATTAATTTTCAAAAAAATGTCTGGGTGCTGATCCCCCGCTTTACTGGGCTTATGGATTATCCCCCAGATCCCCCTGTAGGACCCGCACCACAGGTTCAGTCTCGGGTCTTCGTAATCTTCCATCCGTCCTAATTTAACATTTCAAACACTTGGCATTATTAGTATAATCCTTTATTTACGAGGAATGCATCCAAATATTATCGTTTGTAAGTGGTTCCATCAAAGTTGCTGATATCTCATGGTTCAAGCTGGTGTTTGCGCCATTTTGTCTAGACAAACAGCGCGCGATGCTTCATCCTGTAAATCACCGAAGGCTGCGGCGGTATGGGAGTGAAAGCGCCTCCTTAAACTCTGAACTTAGTTATTTAAACAAATAACAAAAGCCTGACGTGAGACGTAAGTTCGATGATTAATCTAGCTGTGGATCTAAATAAATATTAACATTGCACGAAAGAACTTCTTGTAGGTCTATTTTGATCTTGTTGTAACGATTACTGTTTGGTTTCAATTCTCTAGATATCAACCTTATTTTACTTTGCTTATAATTAATTTACCGTGTGTAGCTGCATCTTTACAACAGACTTAATTATTTGTACAAGTAGTTCATTTCTAAGCAATTTAAATATTTATTTATGGATAATCTGTCATTGTTTATGAAATCATATTTTATTTTAGAATTGTCCCCTTTCCTTCAGGGCATCACACAATCAGGCATTAAACACAATATTTTCAATAGAATTTTATTGGAATAACTTTTTGAAACGTATAAACCTCAGTGTAGTGTGTATATACGAGTATATATATATTTATTTTTTTACAGTAACTCCACATAGGAGACCCTGAGGGAAATAATTTTCCTCAAGGCCTATATCATCTTTGGGGATGCTGTGTGGAGGGTCTTTTAGAGGATAGGAAGGAGTTAACTTGGGTCTTGAAGAGACCCATGTTATAGGATGGAGGAAACACAGAGGCCGGCAGATCATTCCACAGCCGAGCTGTTGAACACAAGAACGAGTCGTAGAAGCGACCCGTTCTCATGTGACAAATGTCAACCGTGTGCAAATGTTGGGCGCGCGTTTGGCGTGTTTCCCGACTATGTACCGGTGCCGAAGGGATCAATGACGCTAGTTCCTCGGAGTACCTTCCATTAAAATACCGGTAGAACAAGGACAGCATTCCCACTTGACGTCTGTGCTCCAAATATTGCAACCCGTATATATATTATCTTTTCATCGTTGAAGATAATATTAACAAATCTCAAAGTCTCGCTGTCAACATCGAAAGATAGCCGCAAAAAATACATGGAAAATAATAAAATATGATATTAACAGCTCCTAAATTTAAGTGTGATGTCGATAAAAATGACGTTAGAACAGTTTATTTATTTATTTATTTACACCTGGAAGGCTTTTACGTGTTGATGCATTTATCACATAGTTAGTTATACAAAGGATTATAATAATATAAAACCTAAAATGATAATTAGAGTGTAAAAGAAGTAAGTAGATAAAATATAAGTATCAGTTGCAGCGTAATGAATAACAGTTTTACTTATAATTACATAACTGCAGATTATACAAAAGAATATAACAAATGGCTTAGTACATAATGTAATAACATCAGTATAAAATAAGTAATAAGGTTGAGACTATGTAAGTAGCTAGTTACAGCGCAATGGGTGGGTAATAGGTTTATAATTATTATGACGTTGCAAATCATGTAAAAACATTTGTAAAGCTTGTTTACAATACAGCAAACCCTTATTATATGTTTTATAGAAGATTTTGAGGGCCCTATGGATCAATTCCCCCCGGCCACCATCCTCCCCCGCCGCTCCACCATTTTAAGAGTATTCTGTGTTATTTATCCTAAAAAATATGGATAATAATTCATTGTCTTAGCTTAAATACATTCTTGAATATAATGGAAACAATCACTCTGTCATTTGTGTTAGCGTCTTGCAATATATCGTAAGGAATAAATACAGTTAGCTTCTTTTTTTTTCAATTTAACATTAAATTTAGTTTTGATAATTTGACTGCATCTCTTTATATGGTCTATAAATAATGTGTAATGATAGCCTGTGCAAAAAGAGAAATTAAATGTAAAAAAAAATAAAAGTAATAATAATAGTAAATTCGTAGAATAGACGTAATATAAGAATAATATAAGAATAGGAAGTAATATTTGTACAGCGCCCCTCAGGTGATTTTTCACAAAAGCGGCGGTATAGCGGCGTCCGATTATTATTATTATAACTGATCAGAAGCATATAAATACAGCTCTGATGTATCATATACAAACTCAGGTTATGTTCTGATTTTTGTAAATAGTAACATTTTGCATCAGACATTAACACGTTCCATTGTTGTGTAAATTATCACTGAAAACAAGGGCAACTATCGATAAATAATTTATTTTAAAATGTAAATATGTTAGTTGTAAGCCTCTTTTCCTAAACCGTACATGTTAACCATTCAACAATATTGTTTAAAATACTCACTTATTCATAAACATGTTTGTTGCTAGTTTTAAGTCACCTATTGCAGGTGTTAATTTTAAGTCGCTATCTTTATAAGTCTTAGATGTAAGTCACTAATTATAAATCTGAATTAGGTAGTTTCTAGTTATAAATCTTAACTGTAAGCCATTACTAATTAATCTAAGATTTAAATCATTAGATATAAGTCAAGTGATAAGGAATATTTTAGGAAAGTTATGTTGTAAAGCGCCCTTCAGGTTATTTTCTCACGAAAACGGCGCTATAGAAATAATCCATTTATTATTATATTATAACATAATAAATACAACTATAAAAAAGGTGTACATGAAAAAAAGTTAATAAATCTAATAAAAACATTGAAGTAAACTGATTTTTAGCCTAGAAACAGTGTTATAAAGACAAATATCATTCGAACTATACTCATTACCAAGTCTGTGCTATCTTTTAATGGGCGAGTTCTCGAAATAATTATTGAAGACGCCGATTATTATAACAGTGGAGTGGCACTAGCCCAGTTGGTTTGAGCGTATTTCCCGGATAGGCCAAGAGGCCCCGGGTTCGAGTCACAGATGCGACCATTACATTTTTATTTTCTGTGTCTTTCTGTCTCATATTTCATTTGATATTTGTTATTTTTTTTTACAATGACAATATTTGCACATTAAACAGGTCAGATAAACGATTAAACAATGTTTTATATAAATTATTAAATGTATAATAATTACTTTGTTTAAAACCACTGTATTTAATATGAAAATATCTGCATGTTTCAGGAGCAAAGCTCCCCTCTTCAAGGTGAAAAATTTACCTAGTAAAAATAATCACAAGTATAGACAAATAATAAGAAAATAAAACAAATTAAAAACACTATTAATCTCATTGTAAACCAATTGTATTTGTATGTAAAAATTTGAAACCTTTATTTATTTCAGAATAATGATTTGTTTCCAAAATATGGTTGGCAAATTCAGAAAAATTATTATTACTAAAATTCCATTTTAGTGAGAAGGCTTAAATATAACATTGCTATCGGCAAGTTTCTCTAGCACATAAAACACATTTTACAATTATTTTAAATAAATTATATGCAATAATTGAAAGAGGTGGGCCTGGGCGCGAAAATGAGTAGTCTGCAAGTATGTTGTCTGTTGTATGCTGATGATGCGGTGCTGATTGCTAACAGAATGGAAGATCGACAGTCCCTCGTATCTAGGATGAACGAAGTATTTATGAAGAATGAGCTAATGATGAATGTAAATAAGTCCAAAGTCATGGTGTTTGAAAGAGAGAGTACGAAAACAGTATGCAATATAGTTGTGAATAATGAATACTTGGAGCAGGTTGATGAGTTTGTGTATTTGGGAAGTATGTTTACGAGAGATGGAAAGACTGATAGGGATATTGAAAGAAGGGTGAATGCAGGAAACTCCATTAACGGAGGACTGAATGCGGTTGGCGCAAACAAAAAGTTGTCCAAGGAAGCGAAGCTAGCAGTCCACAATGGAGTGCTGATACCAACCTTGATGTATGGCAGTGAGACATGGAATTGGCAGAGGAAGGATGAAAGTAGACTGAATGCTGTATAAATGAGATCTCTGAGACGAATATGTGGTAAAACCATGTATGATCGAGTGAAAAATGTTGAGATTTGTAAAGAATGCAAGGCTGATGTAAGCGTAGTGAGCAAGATTAAGAAAGCGACGCTTAGATGGTTTGGGCATGTAGAGCGAATGAACGAAGAAAGGAGTGTAAGGAGAATATATGACGCGAATGTGAATGGAAGAAGAAGCCGGGGACGCCTGAGGAAGACATGGCACGATCAAGTGAATCAAATACTCGAGTCGGGCCATGTCAGAAGTCGGAATAACAGAAGAGAATGTATGAGGCGTTGTATGAATGTGAATGAAGCAAGAAGTGTATGCCAAGATCGAGTTTGTTAGGCGATCCGTCCTCTCTGCCTACCCCTGCGGAGAAACGGCGTGATGGTTAGTTAGTTAGTTAAATAAATTAAATAAAAGCCTTACATTAGCAATAGGTAGCCCGCTCACTGGGTAGAGAAGATTATCTCCACATTTATGCACCTCTAACCACAGTTGACACAGGAAGAGGGAAAAATGTTCCCTTGCACTGTACACAACAATTTTACAAAACGGTATATATATAACATTTATTTAATCTCAAAAATCAACAAAATATTTATATGCATCGAACTCTTCGGTTTACACAAGTCCGCGATTTACGACCGAAGAAATATCGCACGATTACACTAACATTGTCGCTACAAAAGATTTTATATTATCTAAGAAAATGGTAATAATATTTGTTGAAGTCGTAGCCTCAAATCAGAAACGTTGCGCTTCGTCAGGTATTGTAAGATTGGAGGTATAAAGCGCACTTCGGTTCAGAGATCGCGCTTTCGGAATATCAGGCTCTAAAGCTTGGAATAGACTTCCACATGAACGAAGGTTTAAAGAAGGCTGGGCAGAATTCAGGGCAAAGCTCATCTCTTTAGAAAGTCATGTCAATAAATAAATAGTAAAGTTTGATACCGTATTTTTGAGCCAGCCCGTAGTACTCGTACATACATTGTATATTGCCTTGGTGAACGAGTGGTTACGATCCTTTGGTACGAATCCGCGGGTCGCGGGTTTAAATCACGACCTGTGCGAGTAAATTTTATCTGATTTTTTTTCAAGGTATTCATTAAAAACAGTATTTAGTATATTTGCGGCATATTCCATCGACCTGGTGAAAGACCACCATTAATAATCGAAACGTTACTTGAAGTAGCTTTAGCCATGTTTATTGATCAGATCTGAATAGCAAGGTACTTCCTCACCTTCTTCTTCGCCATCTCCTTCCCCTCCACGCTACCTTTAGCCTCACAAAATATACAATTGGGGATGCCATTGTCTCACTGACTCTTACGTGTAGGTGTGTACTTTTTGCGCTCTAGTGCAAAGGTTGATAGTTATCATTAGGAACCTTAAACATTTTCCTAAGTACCCGTACAGAATTTACATATAAATCTTTTGTAGTTTTGCTTAAGTTAGCAGATTACAAAGTGATGTTCAGTGCCATTTTTTAGTGCCGAACCTTAAAGTCTTATTTATTTTACATAAGTACTAGGTACGGTAAAATGGTAATCTATGTTTATGGCTTTCATCTACCATAAAATATTCTTATTACTTTAAAAAGATTTTTCCTTCGTATTTTTCTATCGCGTGAACAAACCAAAATGATTTTACAAATTCGTTAAAAGCATTTACTTTGTGGCTCGCCGTGATTATAATTTAAACTCATACATTTATTTGTTTTAAGCCACGACCAAAGGGGAAAGAGTAATTAGGGTTTTTTTTATGGAGAAACCGAGCGGTTTACTAAAAAATATCTAGAATAGGACTATATGATAAATTTACTTGGTTATTCAATACTCTAGAATTAATATTTAGGAATTTAAAAAAAAATTCATGTGCTTCTTAATTATCTAATTTTTCCCTATATCATTACGGTGAATAATTTTAACTTCTCAGTTTTTCATGCAAGAAGTAATAATAAAGTTTAAAAAATAGATAATTTAGGAAAACTTGAAATTTAAAAAATCCCTTAAAAACGGCTGCGCTGCCTGTTTCATAGATAATATAATTTCGGATTTGAGGCCAAAATTCGCATCCAAAATTGAATTATGTATTTTTTGTATTAGAGGTTTAGTAAATATCTAGTACGTAAGAGAATATTTTATTTGCTTTTGTTTTAAATTATGAAATATATGCCATGAAAAAAAAACTATTTTCATAATTTTAGAGGCTAAAATTCATAACTTAGAAAATTATTTGCGAGTTTATCGTTTTAAAAAAAAAATTATCATATATTCTATGTAAATATGATTACGTAAACAAAAATATAAAAACAAAACATTTAAAAAAAGGGTTTTTTCGGGTCGATATTTTAAATTATGTACGCAAATTTGTATTGTTTCTATATTCGCGAAAAATCAATCCTTTAATGGCTTATATTTCATAATGTAAAACAGCGCCCTTGAGGTGATTTTTCACAAAAAATGGCGCTATACAAATCATCAAATTATTATTATTAAAAATAATTAAAATACTCTTAATATTAATTCTAGTATATTGAAAAATGAAGTAAATTTATCTTATAGTCCTATTCTAGATATTTTTCCATTAAAACGCTCGGTTCCCATTGAAAACCTCCTAATTACCCCATTCCCTTTTAGTCGTGATTTAAAACAAATTTATGTGTGTATGTTACTGTTATTGAAATTATGTACTTACGTTATTTTCTTTCCTCTTTGTGATAAAGACTCATTACGGTAACTGTTGACGATAAAGGTTAAGTTATTCGTAATTGAATCGGTACAGGTACTACCCTAGAAATAAATTATTTTAATACAGTATCATTAGTGGGGATGAAACGTTCTTAGACAGGTAGACATTACAGGTTGGCGGTTTTACTGGAGACTTCCTTCTGCCGCAGTTGCATCTCCCGGGAATGCTTAAACGAAAATGCAAATGCAATTAAGGTGATTGGATTTATATTTAATTAAGTATTTTCTGGTTTTATTTAAATAAACAAGACGTCTTACTGGGGGTTCTGAAGGGTTAAACAAGATGCGCTTGGGAGTTGAAGGATCGCAGGCTGAAGAAGGAAAATTTACATTTTTAATTAATTAAAACTTTTCATTAGCGAAAATGTTCATGTCTAAAGAGAAACATTTCTGATTCATACAAAAAATGTTTATTTATTGTTTTGTGTCCTAACACTTGCTATGTTTGATGTATTACGTTTGTGTGTACACGTGTTTTTACGTAGATAGTATTATTGTTATCGTGATACGATTATGTTCTTTTATTATCTATGTATATAATTAAAAAAATAGCACGGTCCTCACAACAGCTGAGGTGTCCGAGTGGTTAAGGAGTTGGACTTGAAATCCAATGGGTTTTACCCGCGCAGGTTCGAATCCTGTCCTCAGCGATCTTTTTTGTCTTTTGGAAGATTTAATTTTTACATATATTTAATCTTTTTTAACAAGCCTCTATAAATAGTTATTTTAGTTCCCACTGCTCAATTAACCGTTTTCAACATTAGAATTTAGATGACTTGAATATTTTTTTCCATTAAAAAATATATTTTAATGGATATTCATTCACCTTCTAACTTTAAAACGGGTATTTTTTTCGATTTCCGTTTTCATAGATTGAATTCACTGAAGTTTTTGAAGTTCGGCGGGATATGCGTGACGTCATACGTACCTTGGGTTTGTCGGTTAACAGTAAGGTCACCACCACACGGGTCGATATGAAATCATCAACAAACTCCTAAATAAATAGTTCTAGTAATAGTTCATCTTAGTTTTGGAAAAATTTAAAAAATGAACAGTTTTGAAATAATGTACACCCCAGTGGTGATCCGTGTACAAGTCCACGCAGCATGACATCGCCGAAATTGGTAAAAAAAAAAACAACACGTGAGGGAGCGGTCTAAGTTCTGCCATAACCCGCCGACTAATCACATGTGGTTTTCATCCTTTTTAATAACGATTTTTTATTTGTTTTTTTTTTTAAGACAATACTTTTCACTCAAGTTCCTTATTTCACACACAGTCTGATCGGAAGTTGGAGTAAATATTTTCCATAACATTAAATTTAATCGACTTTTGAGTACGAATTTAAAAGCAAGGCACGACTCCCAACAGCTGAGGTGTCCGAGTGGTTAAGGAGTTGGACTTGAAATCCAATGGGTTTTACCCGCGCAGGTTCGAATCCTGTCCTCAGCGATCTTTTTTTTATTTTTTTTTATATTTTTTTTAATGTTTTATCTCTTTGGAAAGTTCTATTTGTACTTATTTGTAGGTTGCTTAAAATTTATTTTATGAATTTTTGATTAATATAACTTATTAAGAAAACATAAAATCTCATAAAATATTAGAAAAATACCCACCTATTCCGATTTTTTTTAATGACATTCCGGAATCGTGTATTTTCACTGTCATTTCATTGTTTACAAAAATTACGATAACAATGGCATTTTTTTGTTGTTATATATATGAATAAATTTTCTATAACGATTTAAAATGTGTCAATTTTGATTTGCCGCCACAACGACATGTTCGTTTTTGTTCGTGAATATGGCGTTGTTGACGTCACGCCGACCAACGTCGGTGACAGCCATCGTACCATCCAGCAGCTCTATGATCTGAAGTTGTGTACATCATAATGACGTTGTAGCCAGTTCGATTAGATCGATTTTTAAATTAATAATTTATGAATCAAAATATTAAAATTACACACTTTCAGTGCGAAGATCAGAATAAAAAATATTAATAAATATTTTAATTTTCATATGAAGTGGTAACTTTGTGATGTGACTTTATAATTTGAAAATAAAATAATACCTTTTAATCTTCCACAAATTTTAACGGTATCCGTAGTTTGTGAAAATACCGTATCAATCAGCGAAAACTTCAAGTAATAACTTCACTTCTAAAATTGTATATTATATAACTGTTAATTTTCCCAAATCTATATATATATACGAGTATATAAATCAATGTGAGTTTGTTTATTTGTCCTCGATGTTCTCGAAATCCACTTGTACGGTTTCGCTGAAAATAGCACAATTTTTTTTTTATTAGTGCCGGGAAGGTTTAGAAAGTTTTTTTCAATGAAATCCAATATGTAAAACTGTTGCTATAACGTTTTAAAATTAGTATGAAAAACATTGAACCCGACATATTTTATTTAGGTTAGCCCATAGATATAACACTCTGGTTAGCCACAGATTGAATATTCAAAAGAAGACGGTTTTTTTAGGTAGAGTATACGAGTATTCAAAATGGAAATTAATAACTTTATGATTTAGATATATTTTGAAAAAATAAACGTTTGAAATGAAATAAAATATTCAAATGATACTTTCGCTGTCAAATCAATTATTGTACTCGAGCAAGGCAAACAAACAAAAACAAAAACGAAACAAAAAACAAAACAAATTACGACGTTTTTTTCTACACATTCTGTTCAATGCCTTTGTTGAAGCGAGAAAAAAAAATCTGATAGTAATTGAGTAGTGGTGTTTTCAGTAGCGCCCTGGTTAAATACGGCTATTTAGAATCTAAACTTTGTTGAGATGGCGCCATGTTTACTGGTCAGATCTGAATATCAGGGTACTTTCCAACCTTTCTCTTTCCCATTAGCCAACTTGTGCTGCAATAACTTCGTTTTTTTTAATGGTGAACTGTATTAAACAGAAGTCAAATACAGCCTCTAAAAAGTATCGCCAACAGTCACCCATATTATCTACTTCATTGCTTTATATCATCCCCGTTGGTCTCACGAAGAATTTTGGCCAATCAGCACGATGTCATCCGTTCGAAGAACTTTATTTTCGCAAAATATTTCTATTCTTTCGACCGTATTTATATTTAACTTGACAAAAAATTGCTCCTCATCTCACTTGTTTGACGTTAGCCCAGTATTTTTTCCTCATTCCTCGACATTTATACATACCGACGCCGACGCTTCCCAGTGACGTGACAGGACTACGTCGCGACGCCGGCAGTCGAACGACGACACCCGCCATGCTAATGCGACGGGACGTGTATAACTTCTGGATGAGAAAATGAAGACTACCTAAAATGGTCACGTGTGTGTCGCGTCACTTTCTCATAGACCACATGAAATCGTGCATTATGTTTCTGTCACTGAGAGATCCGTTGTAACATTTTTTATTATATTCACCGTTTTTAAGAAAGCAGAGCTATAGATGCTAATGACATTAGGCGAACTGACATGTTGCGGAGATTTTGTTTATAATTAGTAAATGCATCCCAATGGCTAAAAGTCACCCACAATAATGCATATCGCCAACTATTCCGTCTACCAAGATACTGCAATGTTACTGGAGGGACGGGTGCGCTCTTTCAGGGCACTTCTCCGCCATCGCATGGGAAACTTATGGTGGTGAGTACGCCAATTCAAGGATATCATAATTATTGGCATGGCTGTCTGGATGAAGTCACCCCTGATGGCCTTCTACAGACGGGAGACCTTCAGATATCAACCATAAACGTTTTCCGTTTTTTATTAATTCTTTTTTTTTGTGAATCGTTATTTACTTAATAATAATAATAATAATAGTTGGATGATTTGTATAGCGCCGTTTTTGTGAAAAATCACCTCAAGGGCGCTGTACAAATATTTCTTAACTAATTATGTACAAACAGATACAGAAAAACATACTTACCTGGCGGGTCGCTTCAGATGAACACAGTTTTATTAGAAAATTTATTTATAGAGATGATAGTTTTACATGGTTATTTGTTTCTCCTTTTCTATAGATGTTACGTTTATTAGATGATTGGTGGCACAAGAAGAGGTGGTATTTATTGATTTATTGGTATTAATTTTTAGGACTGGAAAGTATTCATTGAATTTCTTCAATTTATGGATACGATTTTCTGAAAAGATGTGTTTTAAGTTTAGTTCTGAATTCTGTCGAGTCTTTGATAATTCTTAAGTCATGCGGCAGTTCATTCCAGGCTTTAGGTCCTGACATTCCGAAAGCACGATCACCGAACTTAGTATTAGGTGTACGCTTTGGTTCCTTCAACCTGCCGATAGCTGATGACGCTGTTGACCTAAGGGTGGACTGTCGTGAGTTGGTATTTTCGGGAATACACAGTTCTGATAAGTAAGCCGGAGCCATTCCGTTAAGTGACTTAAATACCATCCAGCAGAGCTTGAACTGGATTATGAACTGAACTTATGTGTTATTATGGAACATATTGCATTGCACTACCCCTGCACACCTTCTGAAATAAAGCAAGTTAAAATAACACTCTGTCTTCTTCGTTCAAAAAATTATGTTGCGCGGACATTCCACTGGGATAGTTTTCTATGATATTCTGCGCTTAGTAAGTAACCAGTGAATTCGTAGTTTGCAGTATTTTTTTTTTACCAATTTTAACACGAATTTTATGGAAATACAACCAATTAACTAAAATATGTCCACTTTCGAAAATCAGTTAAATATATTATTTATTCTCAAAGATTGGTATTCACTTTGTGGCGTCATTATTAATAAATCAATAAAAATACTTTGTAAACTAATTTGTAATGATTGGAACTTTTTTTTATATACGAAAGAAATTTTAATATTAGAGTTAAGGAGCAACTAAGGTAAGTAATAATAATTATTCTGAATTTGCCAACCAAATTTTGTAAACAAATTTCTCTTTTGATATAAATAAAGGTGTAAAATTTTTGCATACAACCGGTTTACAATTAGATAAAATTGGATTTTCAGAAATTATAAAACGTATCAATAGTCGTTTAAACATTATTATCATTTTTTTTAAATAGCTTTTAAATTTATTTTCATATTAATAACATTTTTTATAAATATATATATTTCAAATATCATTAATACACATTTTAATGTTTAAAATGTTGAAATTTAAAAAAAAAGATATATTAGTTATATTGATATTTTTATAATATTATTTAAATCAGTGTTATAAAATTGGACTCTAGTATCTCAATAACAAAATTTGAACTTATTTAAAAAAAAAAAATTATTGCATAATATTAATTATATACAGTGGGAACTTATACCCGCTAAGCCACTGCAAGTAGCTTGTTAGCAGGAGTTTATTTCAACAATATAATATAATACAACAATAAATTACAATCATCATACAAATGTAGGGCAAAATTATTATATTTAGGCGCATGCATCTTGTGCTGTACATAAGTTGAAAAAAAAAATTAAAGAGAAAAAATAATGGTAAAAGCATTACAGTTTTGTTATTGAGATACTAGAGTCCAATTTTATAACACCGATTTAAATAATATTATAAAAATGTCAATATCATAAAAAATATCAAAATTATAAAAGTACCAATATTATAAAAGTATCAATATTATAAAAATATCAATATTATAAAAACATCAATACTTTTAAAAATATCAACATTATAAAAACATTAATATTACAAAAATATAACTATTACGTAAATATCAGAAATATCAAAGCATCTGTAAGTATTAAATAAATTAAGAAATAATTTATTTTTTTAAATATACATAAAACAGCAGTTCTTTTTATTTATTTTTTTCCTAATCATGTACATTGATCACAACATGCATGCGCCTCTATATTCTAATTTTGCCCTATATTTGTATGATGATTGTAATTTATTGTTGTATTATATTATATTGTTGAAATAAACTCCTGCTGACAAGCTACGTGCAGTGGCTTAGCGGGTACAAGTTCCCAATGTATATAATTAATATTATACAATAAAAAAATAATAATAACCATTATAATTTTATTTTCGTGCCTTGTAATTTTCGTGATTTTATATATTAATTGTTTTTATGTTTAATTCGTAGAACTCCATTTAAACAGCTGTCACAATAATAACAACTAAAAATACTTGCAGAACTTGATAATAACATACAATAATGAAAATATACATATATATATATGTTTTTTTATTTCTAATATAAATTGGCTATTCAATGTTTTATTATAATTTTTATTTACTTTAATCACTTTTTGTTTACGTTTAAAATTTATCTATTCTTACATTATTGTGTTCTATTGTTATTATTTGTCTATACTTGATATTATTATTTTTTAGTATTCTGTTTGTCCTATCAGGGGTTCGTTTTCGAAACGTGCTGATATTTATATATAAAAAGTGGTGTGTACAAAGCATTTTTATAAATTTATTTTTTATAAATACATTATTACTTATTGAGGTACCGACCAGACCAATTTTTCTACGGTCAGAATTTAAAACCGGACAAAAATAACCTTTAAAACGTGTCGATCAAATTTATTGACGTACCAATCAGTCTAAGCTTAACGGTCAGCACCTAAAAATACACACTTCGGAGGTTGCTAACTCGAGAAATACTACCAATGATTTATCTATCAATTCTAATGGGTAATTTGTAAAATATATAAGGTTCAAAAATACGAAAATTCTCACACTGTAATTTATTGAATTTCATACGAAAAACTTTTTTTAGGTAAAACGTTCAAAATTACTTCCACTGGTTTTCAAATTGCACCGGTTGTACGAATATTTCAAATAATGTGTGCGTTTTATCCGTGTAGAATTTACAGATAAATCATTTGTGGTATTGCTTGAGTTAGCAACCTGCCCAGTGACATTTAGGGCCATTTTTGAGTGCTGGCCTTAAGAGGAACGGCTGCGCGGCCTGTTTCATACAATTTGGATTTGAGGTCAAAATACTTACCTAAACCTAATGATGTATTTTTTAAATTAAAAGTATAGTAAATATCTAGTACGGATTAGAAGTAATTTATTTATTTTTGTTTTACATTATGAAATATAGGCCATGGAAGGAATTGATTTTTCGCGATTTTAGAGACATATTTAACAACTATTTGGGGGCTAAGGGTGATTTTAAAAAAAGTTTTACCCCATCTACTGTGAAAATATAATGAAATATAAACTGAAAAAACTATATTAAAATGAGAATTATGGTGGACTTTAAATTAAATTAAAAACAACCAATTTACATTGGAACACAAATTTGGCGTACATAACATGAAATATCTTTTTTTTTTCAATGTTTTGTTTTTATATTTTTATTTACGTAATCATATTTTCGTATCAAATAAAATAATTTTAAAAAATACGGTAAATCCGCAAATAATTTTCTGAGTTGCCTCTAAAATTATGATTTTTTTTTCATGGCCTATACTTCAAAATTTAAAACAAAAATAAATAAAATACTTCTCATACGTACTAGATATTTACTAAACCTTAAATTTAAAAAAAAACATATCATTCAGTTTGTTCAAATTAAGTTATGCGTGAAACAGGCAGCACAGCCGTTCCTCTTAATACCTACCAGTACAACATTAAGCTTTAAAATATCTCCACCAAAAGCCTCAGACAACCCTGCACCCGTACACTATATCCATCATTTCCTGTCGGGGTGGCACAGTTAACTTTCACCGCATTTAATACAAGAAAGTTAAGGACATCCACCGGCAAAAATTTTAACGAAATCACGCGCTCCTTATGCAGGTGGCGACAAGGTTCAAAATCCCGCTGTACATCGGCCGCATGTTTCGATTTCGGCAGAAAAACATCATCAAAATGCGTGTTTATTCTATTCTGTAAAGCTCAGACATAATTATTAAAATGTTTTACGGTCATATTCTAAAAAACTTGATTTATTACAATGAACGATTCGAAAATATGGGAAAAAGAGTTCATAAGTAGGAGATTTTGCGCTTTAAACATTTTTTTAATGTCTCATACTTTATTTTTTTCTAAGCTTATAAAAAAATATACCAAAAAAGTTGACGGTTAAATGAAAGGCCAAGGTGTGATCTACTTGCAGTATTTAATTCAATTATCTATGATATATCTAGGCCAACAAATTCTCCAACCGAAAACACACGATTTTGTATTACTTCCCATTGCATCGCCTTAAGGGTGCACGTCTCCACGCCTCAACCCGCGACCTGTTCCCGGTAGCAACCACCCCCGAGCAGCATGAGACTGAGAGACCGCTCAAGACCGCGCGAGACCGCGGGAGCGTATCAAAGATAAATGTTACAAAATATAATTTTTCGCTTGAAAACGTTCGATATATCATTCTGTCATGACTTTTGGTTAACACGGCGAGCAGGCCCTCCCGCGGGAGGTGGATTCAAAATTGATCTGGGCTGCTAGATAAATAATGCTTATAAAAATGAATTACTTACAAGCGCGAGGGACCCGGAGTTACACCGGGATTCTAGCGCGAGTGACATTAATGAGCTGAAGTTTTAATGTACCTATAGTCTGATATTTAAAAGTACACAAAATTGAGGGTGCTGCGTTTGTTTAAATGGCTGCCTTACAGGAAAATAAAAGTAAGTTTAAAAAATCACATTAATCGACGGCCTCCATGGTCGAGGGGTAAGGCTCTCGACTACGAATCCGAAGGTCGCGGGTTCAAATCCCGGCGTGCGCAAGTAAATTTTATTTAATTAATTTGTGTTGTTTCACAATTAATTCATTTAAAAATAATATAGAGTATATTTGCGCACGTTCCAGAGTGGAAGATACTCTCAGTATCGCCCTGGTGAAAGACCACCATTCAGAATTGAAACGTTGCTTGAAATGGCTTATAGCCGTGTTTGGTGACCAGATCTGAATAGCCAGGTATTTCCCCTTTTCCCCACCTTCTCCTTCCCCTCCCCAATCCCTTCAGCCTCACAACGTTCCCCAATTGGGAATGCCATAGTCTCACTGGCTCCAGACGGTTGGGAGCAGTTAGGGACTCTTGTGCGGTAGACATATAAAAAAAAAAAAAAACACGAGAGCATATCGGTGTTTAGAAATCAGTAGTATTCCCTGAAAGGAGATGATTCTACATCGTAGTTTTGGAAAATTTTATTTTTAAACTTTTTATTATTTGACCCTTTGCAAGGAAGAATATTACATGGAAGGGCGATTTTTACGTATTTCTGAAATTTATGCATCGAAATAATGTGTTAGATGTTCGATAAACACAAGAAACAAATCACAAAAAGTCACAAAACAAATTTTCAACTAATTAAAAAAAAAATTAATATCGATGTTTCTCGTTTGGGAGTTATTCTTTGTTTACTAATAAACTGCCAAAATCGAATATCGAGGTCAACCTCGAATCAGAATGTACATTTTGATATTTCTATTTTTGATACGGATAATTCGTTGTGGAATTCCGTCGTAATGATTTATTAATGGGGAGAGGGACGTCGGAGAGTTATTATTTATTAATTCAAAATAATGATAATATTATTGTGCAATACGATAAACGTGGTGTTTTTAAAGAGAAAAATATTTATTAAGTTTTTTTTTTAATTTGCTTGGGCTTAGCATTTATCAACACATTTCTGACCGTTCTACGCATGTTTTACAAAAACATTTAAAAAGTTGAATATCCTTGAATGCTGTGAAGGTTTTTCTGTAACTTGTCGATAAGAACAGTGTGTGGTTTAATTTTTTTATGAACACTACGTAATTTTAATGTTTTTTTTGTAATGCGGATTACAAATCTTTGGTTATGTTTATTTACAAAAACGCAACGATAAAGGATTAAAAATACTTTTCTCCACTGTAAAAATCATATTCGTATTTTAAATATTTTGTAAAACATGCAATGGAACGGTCAGAAAAAGTAATATTTCTGATTAGATTTTGATAAATACTAAGCCTATGAAAATTTATAAAATATTTTTTTTATTTAAAAACATTATGTTTATCGTATGGCGTAATAATACTATCATTATTTTGAATTAATAAATAATAACTCTCCGACATCCCTCTCGCCCTTAAAGCAATTTACTTAAAAACTTTTTTCCACTTTTCGTTTTTTTCCCTGACAATTTTTTCTTCAACTGCAATATATATATACAATTTTTGGGAGTGGCAGGGGTGGAAAACTATGATTGAATATATAATTTTATTAATAAATATTGCTATATCCTGATTCTACATACTGTAGGGTTTAAGATATTTCGTTTTTATTAACTTTGAAAACTGTTTAAAATCTGGTTTTTAAAAACTGTTAAAAATGGCTTACACTGTATTTTTAACAAGGTGATTTTATAATGCGTGTATATATCAAAAGGTTGGCTAATTCATGTATTATTATTATGAGTTAACTATTAGGGTTTTCAGGTTGAAAAACTAAAAATTGAAAAAAGTTTTAAATTTTTATTAATAAATTTCAGAATGTCTAAGGTTATAATTGTTTCAAAATCGTCATAAACTTACAAACATGTTATTTAAATAGAATTAATAATATCTGTTAACAGACTGTGCTACATACAAACGATTTCAACAATTTGTTTAACAACTTCTAAGTTGGACACTAGCTTCTTTGCTCAAAATTCTGCTAAACAGGGATAAATTACATTCCCCTCGTTCCACTGTTTTTGGTCAACACAATTTTTGAACCAGTACTCTAGAGAGAGTAGTAAAAACTCTCCATCAATGAATTCTAATGTTAAAAAATTTACATATCCACACTTCCTACGTAAAGTATCGTAACTTCAAAATCGGAACTTTACAGGAGAGTGGTTTAAAGAGACAGAACTTAAGTCGAGTTTTTGATTGTTTTACGTCAAATTTGGGACCTTCATTGTTAATTGCATCCCAAATTTGTTGCAAAACGATCAAAAGCTCAACTTACACCAAGCTTCTGTCTCTTTAAACCATTCTCCTGTAAAGTTCCAACTATGGAGTTACGATACTTTTACGTAGGGGGGGTTGATATGTAACTTTATTTTTGAAGTTTCAGGGTAAAAGCAGATATTCCCAAGAGACCCTTTCCATCATGAACTATGAAGTTTTAAAATGTTCATTTGACTGTCAAAAAATAAGACAAGACGTCAGATTGAGTGTTTAATGTTTTTTTTCTATATTTCTTCGGATGTTCTGGTTTTGAAAGTTTGTGTAGAA
This sequence comes from Halesus radiatus, assembly GCA_022606495.2. NCBI lineage: Eukaryota > Metazoa > Arthropoda > Insecta > Trichoptera > Limnephilidae > Halesus > Halesus radiatus. The sequence continues at coordinate 483,860 of JAHDVE020004240.1, forward strand.
TTCTTTGATGTTTATTTTTACACGATTATCATAACATTATGAATTAAAATACAGATTGTTCTATTAATAATTGATTTTGTCTTGTGTCACTGCAAAATAACGGCATTTAAAAAAACCTATAGCGCTACTTAACTTAACTTAACTTGCATTTTCAATGACAAATTTAGAACATTACGAAGAAAATGATGAAAGAAATGATTAAAAAATGTTTTGTGTAATCTTTTATTTAATATGAAAATATCAACATGTTTCGGAAATCATCTAATTAATTTTGATATTAATAATATTTTTTCTATCTATGATTCTATGAATCAAGTTTTTTTTTAATGTTTTCCACAAGTTCATTTTTATAACAAGATTCGGTTTTTCTAAGTCTTCAGAAAATCAACAAAACAATAGGAATTAAAAGAAATACACTTTGTATGAATCTACTTTTATTTTGTATAAATGTCAACTAGTTTCGATTCTGGTGAATCTTCATCAGGACTGAAAAATATACTTTATAAACGGTCAATAAACCGTCAGTCCCGATGAAGATTCAGCAGAACAGAAACTAGTTGGCATATATACAAAATAAAAGTAGATTCATACAAAGTGTATTTCTTTTAATTCATCTCGTCAATCCACAAACTGTTTGCTTATTATGAAGAGATAATAAGGTCTGTTATGTAACGGCAGAAGGATCCTACGAGGATTCTAGCTACTCGTGAATAATAACGGTAAAAACGACGCCAGCGCCACGTTTGCCATGGCGGTAGCTTGCACGCCCACGCTCCTGCACTTCTTCTTACCCGGCTTCTGAATCGTGTACTACGGCTCGTAGAACTCGCCACCTGGCCATTTTTGGCTGCGGCTGCAAATTGCGACACCAGCACAAGCATGGCGAATCAATACCCAGCGTGTTAATCGATCTTATCTTTTCTACCGAGCACCAACACATGATGTCTCGCCTTTGCTACTTTTAAATTCTGTGACAACGATGTCTGTTCCGGACACTTCCTTCCATCCGTCTGCCGCCACGAAGTAATCGTAAGCCTAATTTATATTCCCCTTTGTGTTGTAATTCTTTTAGACCACCCCTGTTAATCATGCCCGTTCAGAGAATATCACAGAGAATAATCACCCGTAACTTCCATTTGAGGTTAGGTTAGCTGTTGATTATTGTAGCATAACTCACCATGTATGTACCTTCTACTGAAATAAACCCTGAGTCTGAAAGCACATAATAGCATCATTTAGCGTAGTAATAGAGTCCCACGACCCCAATTATAAGACCGCCTGTCGGCCTACGACTCTGCAGAGGAGAATTCTTGGCCTGCCGAAACTGAGCTAGTCGTATGTCCAGAACCGAGCTCCCTGCCAAGACACCACCGCCAAGGTAAGTCTAAACAAAGGAATTGTGTCCCGTAACCGCCCTTTCCCAACCTTCCTCCTCTCCATCTCCTTCCCACAACCCCACCTCTAGTCCTATTCAACATAACAGGTCATATTTTTGTTCAGACATCTCAGATAGATACAACATTTCAATCATTGATTCTCGAGACATCCCCATTACATGATAGGAGTTCTCGTCCCAATAAGACTGAGTAACTTTACGTTAATAAAATAAAAATAAAGAATAAACGTAGACAGAACAGCCTCATACAATAACCCCAGTGGAAATATCCCACAATGTCAAGGTCACTCTTTCAATCGGTACGTTTTATCAAAGATCGCGGGAGATAATCTTGTAAGATTTTTCGGCTTTATTATTTCTATCGAAAGTTATTAAACGTAAACCTTTTTTTACTAGTTTTCGTTCTGAAAAATCTTTAAGATTAAGAAATAAGCTCTGAAAATGCTTGGAGCGTTTCAAATTTCCCCCGAGACGTGTCCCTTCAATTTTCCCGATTTTACGATTACAATATAAGGCGTGGATTAGCTGCCTTCTATAAATCTAACCTCGTCTATTGTATACACAACCCAAAGAACAATACTTTGTTCTTTTTGTGTCAAAAAGCATTTTTCTTGTAAGTGCAAAATGTGAACTTAATTGACAACGATCTGGAACTCGGTGGATAATGTTCCTCAATTAAATGAACAATATCTACATTTGAACAGAGTAAGGTGTTTGCTTTAAGCAGATGTTAACTACGTAAGGTGCTGCAGATCAAAGGCATTCGGGCTGTATTATTTATGTGAATATTGCACAAAAGTTTCAACTGTTCGGGGCTAGTGAGAATATGGTATCTCCTCGTATAGTCTATTCTGAGGTAGGGAGGGGATGAAGATGGGGAAGAAGAAGGTAGGAAAGGACCTGGCTATTCAGATATGGTCACTGAACACGGTAATTGCCATTCTAGCAAAGATTCAATTCTGAAATGGTGGTCTTTCACTAGCACGATGCAGGGAATGTCTACCACTTTGAAGGTGTTGCAAATATACTACTTTTTTTTGTAAAGTTGTATGTCAAATAAAACATATAAATTGTTTATTAATTTTTGGCGTACTCCGGGCTTAGAACCCGCGACTTCTGGATTTGCCTACATAACTTAGCAATTTATCTCGACCCCTCCTACTTATTAGTATCGTTACTTTAAAATTGGAACTTTACAGAGTTTAAAGAGGCAGAAGTTCGGTGCAAGTCGAGTTTTTTTATAGTTTTGCACGAAATTTCGGGCCTTCATTGTCAAGTACGTTCCAAATTATCAAAAGCTCAACTTACACCAAGCTTACGATACTTTACGTAGAGGGAGTCTATCTCAGTTTCCACTATTAGAGGTAAGAATAATAATACGCTAGTAGTCATAGAAGTAAGTCTCTAGTTATAAGGCTCAGAAGTTAGTTGCTAACTTCTCTAGTCTTAGTCGTAAGTCTCGGTAATAAATCTTAGTTGTAAATTATTAGCTTATAGATATAGTAAGTTATAGGTTAAATTAATTGTGAAGTGCCCTGTTTTCGTTGTTTTCCCCCGACGACGGTCTATGTAAGTAAATCAATCATTATTATTATTCTTAGCGTAAATCCATATGTTCAGACTAACTATCCATCACGCTGTTTACCCGCAGGGGCGGGTAGAGAGGGATGACTACCAAACAGCTCGGTTTTGGCACACACTTCTTGCTTCATCCACATTCATGCATCGTCTCATTGATACCCTTCTGTTATTCTGAATCATGACATGGCCCGGCTCAAGTATTTGGTTCACTTGATCGTGCCATGTCTTCCTCGGGCGTCCCCGACTTTTTCTTTTGTTCACAATCGCGTCGTATATCCTCCATACACTCCTCTATGTAACTCTATATATACAATATCTTTTGAGTCTCCCGTAACCGGCCACTTCCGCTCCGGCTCACCACGCAGTTGGTGGGCAAACGCATCGGTCGCTAAGACCCGGACAAACCTCACCCCATGAACCCTAGCGCCCCTGCTAAGTCACCTACCGTAGCGATCTACTTGGGCTGATCTATGGCAGATGTGTTGGTTATCCAATGGATGGTTCTCGGGGAGACGATCCCCATATCCGCCCCCCAAATTTATTTATTTTTATTTTATATTAATTATTTTTTTTGATACATTCATTTACACAAACAAGGTACAGAGGTTATAAACAATTTTTAAAAATATTAACTTATATGTACATCTGAACACATGTACATAAACCTACGTGTAATGTACATAAAACGAAACAAAAAATCCCACATAGGCACGGTCAGTGCGTGAGTATACCTGGTATCTGACAAATTGATAATATAGTTAATGTAAATTCCATAATATTTGAAAAATTCTTTTAAAATTAAAAGATTAATTAAGTTCCACCCCTCTACTGAAGGTATTTTAAGTAAAGATCCGCTGGCATTACTTTAACCCAATTTTTTGGGAAATTTTCCAGTTTAATATCTGGTATATCACGTTGCTCCCAGAGCTCGCTCGGCGTTAAACAAATGGCGGCAATAAGGGTAGGAATGGAGTAAGCTCTTAAGGGCGTCTGATGTTCGGATCAATCCATTCATCGTTCATCATCCCCTAGATGGGGTGGGGGGGGGGCGCCAATAAATCATCAAGTCGGCTACCAAATAACTGAATCAATCTTACACCCTAAAACGTACACGAAATACATTCAACGCTACCCCGACGGAGAAATTCGCACCGAATCCACGGGTTTCACCTTATTTTTCAGTTGATATTAATAGGTAATTCACTCTTCATGGATCATATCCATAAATTGTGGTTATATTATGGATTGAAGACATTGCCTTGCTTTTATTTTTTATCGAATTTTGCTGTAAGGTTAGGAAAGATACGCTAAAAGGAAACGCGAATCAATATTATTTATGAATTGTTCCGGTTTTGTAGACTTTCTCAGACATCTCAGACTAGAACTTTCTAGTCTGAGATGATCTGACAAACTATTACTTAGAACAGTGGTCGGCAAAGTGCGGCTCCCGTGCCGCATGCGGCTCTTTGACCCCTTAAGTGCGGCTCTGGCACAAAAATCGGCAGGCGTAACAGTCTTGTCTACAGTGGTCGGAGCTTATCGTGTCTGTAAATCGCGGGCGCCTTTCAAAGGTACCTTCTTGAAGAATAAAGTTGTCTTATTCTCCATTCAGCTGCACATCCAATAGGAATTTTTTTCATCAATTTGTTTCACTTTCCGAGCCTGCTGAAGCATCGCCAAGAAAATAATTTCTCCATTGACAAACACTATTTCAAAAAAAACATTTTAAATATGAGGGAAGCATTTCTCAGCAGGTTTCAGGAATTTAAAAACAGTAGAGCGACTTTATCATGTGTCAAAAACTCTCTTAATGCTACGATAACAGATTTGTAATTCTCTCCCTTTGGCATTGACGTGGTAACTTTGAAATACAATTGCTGGATTTAAAAAAAAAGGAATTATGGAGCTTTAAATTTGAACGTCTTTATGTTGATTTGGAAATACTGAAGAGGGAACAAATGTTAACTTAGTTCACATCACAAGTGGTCTGCTTTGAAAGACCTGGAGAAGGAAGACATGATCATGTTCAACCCCTCGAATAGTATGACTCTTATAATCAGCTGAATAAACTCTCGTTTGCTCTTCTTTTCCTTTTTGGTTCTACATATTTATGCAAACAATATTTTTTAAGCATGAATTTTATCAAGATTGAACTGAGAAGTCGTCTTATTGATGAAAACCCGGAATCGTGCCCAAAACTAAAAACAACAATACACAAACCTGACATACTCAAACTTTCCAAGGAGATGCAAGAACATTGTTCGCATTAAGTGTTTGTCAGTCATTGTTTTGATTTAAATTTATGGATACCTTACTTTTATACTATTTTTTATCAATAAATAAAATCATTAAGTACGAAATCAAGTTTTATTTATTGTACCCGTAGGTCTAAAATTATAATAAAGGTTTTCTAAATTAATAAACAGATTTGGCTCTCAAATTTTTTTTGGCTCTTTGGCGAAAAAGTTTGCAGACCACTGACTTCGAAGGATCTGTCGATAGATAAGATGTTAACAGTTCTGTCAAAAGAAGAAACGAGTTTATCATTAAATAATTTCTTCAAATAATTGATAACTTTGTGGCATCATTATTAATTATATAATTGAAAATACACTTTGTATATACCACTTTACTTAAAATATATAAATATTTCAATATTTTAAGTAAAGTGGTATATACAAAGTGTATTTTCAATTATATAATTTATCATTAAATGTTTCTTATTCCTATATAAAAATACATTACTATTCTTCAACTTTGCTTGTCGCGTCACCGTTTGTCACGAGTTTGCTGGATGAGACACCTATGTTTGTTAGATGGTCATTCTGCCGGCATCTTGTATCAAGGGGACCAAACCTGTATTTTTTGCGTTAGCTAACGCAAGTTGAATCGGCCATAAACAACACATTATACAGTTTTTATGAACGCAACGTCGTCTCTTTCGTTTGCGTTACGGATTTGTCTCTTAACGTAAATGCAAACCTAAGTTGTTAGCGCGATACGGACTACCAAACTGTCAAAACGAGTTGTTTATAACTCATCATCTACCATTTTTATTCAATGGACTGCTCATCGTAGAATTTTGTATGTCTTTCTGGTCACACGTAAATTCTATCTGTGATAGGGCCTACAACTTCTCATTTGTTGGCTCAATATTACAATTTGGATCAGTGATTTTGAATCCGCAATATAATGTGAACCTTAAAAGATAAGAAAGAATTATAAAAATTGCTCTAAAACACTTAGATTTCAAGTCCTATCGAAAACCCCCAAAGGATTCATTAGTATTTCATAATTTATCATCACTAGAAGATAGAAGAAACATATCTGACCAAAAATTTATTAACAACGTTGTTGACAATTACTACCTTCTAGAAAATATTCATTTCCAATATCCAGCACGAAACATATGTCCAAATCAATTATCCCACACTAAAAAACTAACTATATAAAACACTCATTTTTCAGAAGAACATGTACAAAATACAACAACGTCTTTTCAGACGCTGATGTTTTCCATTTATCCTCCGTGCAATTTAGTAAATTCATATCTGAAAAAAAACAAATCGCAAGGTTAGTTATAGCTCCCTGACCCTGCTGTATGTTTATTTATTTTTTGATAATGTTAGATTTAAATTTTATTTTATTTAGTCATTGGATTTTACGTTATTTAAGTAAATATTTTCACAATGTCTTCAAAAGGTTGGTATTCACTTTGTGGCGTCATTATTAATAAATGAATTGAAAATTACTTTGTAATCACCACTTTATTATTATATACGTATCAACATGTTTCGAAAGCGATGCTTTCCTCATCAGGAATATACAGAATACTAAAAAATAATAATGTCAAGTATAGACAAATGATAAACATAAAGAAAAAAATATTAAAGTAGGTAAACATATTTTAAAATTGTTTTAAACATCGTCATTTGCAGCCGACGAAACATAATATTTATAAAGCATGATTAGTTCGGTTAGTAACTAGACTAAACTCTTGTTAGATTTCGATCGATGGATGTTAAAAAGAAAAGTAAGACACGCGACTCCATTAACTACCTTTTTACTATGCTGGAGTCATTTGCAGCCGACGAAACATAATATTTATAAAGCATGATTAGTTCGGTTAGTAACTAGACTAAACTCTTGTTAGATTTCGATCGATGGATGTTACAAAGAAAAGTAAGACACGCGACTCCATTAACTACCTTTTTACTATGCTGGAGTCATTTGCAGCCGACGAAACATAATATTTATAAAGCATGATTAGTTCGGTTAGTAACTAGACTAAACTCTTGTTAGATTTCGATCGATGGATGTTACAAAGAAAAGTAAGACACGCGACTCCATTAACTACCTTTTTACTATGCTGGAGTCATTTGCAGCCGACGAAACATAATATTTATAAAGATCCGCCCTTTCTTTTCATACCGGGAAGAAACTTTTCAAATTTGTCTTTCATAACTACACAAGACCAATCTATAGTTTGCGCCGAGTTTTGTCGAGTTTCGCGCACAAAGCTTTGGCAAGTTCCTCAAAATACACCCGGGTAAGGTACCCCCACTAATGGAAGGAATTAATCAAACACTTTTTTGATTCGATATTAATTGGAAGTTCACAACCCTGCCAGAATACAAAGCCCAACTTTCGACCCTTTTCTGCAATAAATATAAGTAAATTCCCCGAGCCGAGTTAATTGTTTGAAAGATATCGATACCGATGTATCTTACGATATGTATATATTTTTTTACAGTTACTCCACACAGGAGACCAAGGAGGAAATAATTTCCCTCAAGGCCTATATCATCTTTGGGGATGCTGTGTGGAGGGTCTTTTAGAGGATAGGAAGGAATGAACTTGGGTCTTGAAGAGACCCGTGTTATAGGATGGAGGAAACACAGAGGCCGGCAGATCATTCCTCAGCCGAGCTGTTGAACACAAGAATGAATCGTAGAAGCGACCCGTTCTCATGTGACAAATGTCAACCCTGTGCAAATGTTGGGCGCGCGCTTGGCGTGTTTCTCGACTATGCACCGGTGCCAAAGGGATCAACGACGCTAGTTCCTCGGAGCATTTTCCATTAAAATATCGGTAGAACAAGGACAGCATTCCCACCTGACGTCTGTGCTCCAAAGATTGCAACCCGTTTGTTAAGATAGGCGAATCTATCAAATGGACCGCCCGTTTCTGCACAGAGTCAAGGGTTTTTTTCAGATATTTTGGGACTTCCGACCAGAGGTGGCTGCCAAATTTTACAGTGGGGCGCACTTGCGATTTGTACAATGTCAGCAGTTGTGTACTTTTAAAGTATCTGCGGGCTCTGTACAATACGCCCAGCTTGAGAGAGGCTAACTTTACTCGGGCTTCGATGGAGCCCCCATACCCGAGCTGGTCACTTAAGGTTACACCAAGCGTTGGAGGGCTTGAATGGAGGGCTTGTTGGGAAGATTGCTTCCATTAAAGGAGACTAGATTATCATTTCGATCCCTTTTAGACGTAATCAGACAATGAGTAAACTAACACAATGTTAATAGATGCTACATACATTTATATCATAGATTTAGTTTTAATTGTGCTACTTTGAAGATACCTTGATAGTGTGAAACCGTCCGTGAAAAAAAATTACAAAGGGTTTTTTTTATTAAAAAAAAAAATCATATTATAATGGAATTCCACCATGAATTGAAAATTAGAGACTGTTTAACTATTTTTTTATCGGCTTATGCGTATTTTTCGTATTTCAAAGTTGGACTGAATGATGATTATGAAGATTTATAAGTCATTTAAGGGTATTCAAATGCACAAGAGTCTCATTTTACCATGCTCAGTGAACTTATAGCATTCCTAATTAGGGTAATGCCGTGAGACTGGAGGAGTTAGAATTGCGAAAGGGATATGAGAGAGGATGGTCGGGAAGTATCTGGCTATTCAGATCTGGCCATTAAACTTGGCTAAAACTAAAACGAATCGAATGAAAAATGGTTTTTCATTCTGTACTGATGAAATTTTCCACTTTGTAACGAAATCGAAACATATTGTACTTGAGCTAAAAATGTGTAAAAACTTTTATAAAAGGAAAATATCTAGATCTTGCCATCAGTTTACACCTCTGCCACGGGATTCATCTAATATTTTGATGATTAAATAAAAAACGCTTTCTAACCTCGATTCCACTTTTATTTTTGACCGTGACTGGTTTCAGCCTTTGACGGTTATCTTCAGACTGGTACAGTTAATTCTCATATTGTGTTTTATATACAATTTTAAAACCATAGCTTAAGAATTAATTGCACCAGTCTGAAAATAACCGTTACAGGCTGAAACCGGTCACGGTCAAAAATTAAAGTGGAATAATGTTAAAATGTGTATTTTATTTCATAATTACATCATTGGAATTGCACCATGTATTAACAGTTGCAAAAATAGTAATCTTTTGATGAATGTTGCATCTTTTAAACAATCAAATCTATTTATTTTCCAGCAATATTAACCGTCTTTCAACTAGTTCTAAATAATATAATATTTAATGCCGTAGCTTAAGCCAACTTAAACTTCAAGGCATTGATTTCCGCTGCAATAAGCAATAAACTTTAAGCTTCGAAGCTACGCTTCAATTGAAAATACGTTCTAAACTTTCAACGTTGTTTGTACTACGAAGGCAGCTTTCAGAATGGGCGACATTGGGGTCAAGAGTTTATTTACAGCAGGAAATGATTGACTTATTAAAAACCAAAGATGGAATTTACAATTTGAGCTGATCTTGTGTTAACCTAGAGATTTCGACAATTGGTAAAGCTCTGCAATTTTCAGGGTGCCAGGTTGTTCCCTTCAAGAGCTTTCACTGATTCGTTAAACAAATTGGTGTTTTTGAGATTGTTTAAAGCAATCTCTATATGTAAAAAAGAATGTTTGTCTGTGTGTCTTCGATTTTCTAGAAAATTACTTGCTCGGTTTCGCTGAAAATAGCACAGTTTGTTTTTATTGGTGTCTAGAAGGTTTATAAAGCATTCTGAATGAAATCCAATATGTAAAACTGTTGCTATAACATTTTAAAATTTGTATGAAAAACATTGAACCCACCATGTTACCATATATTGTGGTTATTGCATAGATATACCACTATGGTTAGCCACAGATTACATTTTCAAAAGAAGAAGTATTGTTTGGGTAGCATATTTTCAAAATGGAAAACACAAGTAGGTACCTACTTAAGAGCTTTATTATTTAGAGATATTAAAAAAAAAATGTTTGGAATGAAATAAAATTTTCAAATTAATGTTTCTTTGTTTAGAGATAGTACCATAATAGTCGTAACAAGACATTACGTTCGCTGTCAAATCAATTATGGCACCTAAATCACAAGCAAGAATTCACAATATCATACATTTATTTAAAAAAAAATCAAAGCCATCCATTATTAACATCGAATTTGTTTAAATCAGTGTGTGCTTAACCCCTTGAAGCATAGTGATATCAAAAATAACCCATCTTTTTTATCTTTTGCTGCATGGTGGGATGTAATTTATACCACTTCGAAAAATTAAAACCACTTGAAACACAGCGGTTTAAATTTTGTCCCGCCCACTCTAACGGCTTACTATATCGGCCAATGTCCATACGTACTTTTCAAAGGTTTTCGAAATTCTGTGCAACATAAGCATTTTTTGTTTCAAATCTTGTGCCTCAAAGGGTTAAACGTTAGGTGGGAAATGATAGTGTTTTCAACAATCATCCATTCAATAAATCTGTTTCAATTCAAGGCAGTTTAAAGACTGTTTGCAGATTAAAGACTAAATAAATTTATTGTCGTTTACCATCAAATACAATTCCTTTGGCTATTTCCGCACAATATTTCAAACTGCAGCAAATCGTTTTTAATCCGAGTTTAATAACCGGATGGCACGCGACACAAAGCCTTGTATTATTTCCTCGCCATTGCAAGTAATTGCCTGTCGCTGAGAGCGTTTCTTGCAGCTTCCTACATCTTTTGTTGGTCCAGAGTCATCCTTGCAGGCAATCTACGGCAAGGGTGGCGTGACTAGGGTAAAAATAAACACCGAGGCTAGAGGAGACAGCAGACAACGCTACGGCTACTGGTTTATTTTTGTCATTCTTCCTTGGCACGTAGTCATAAGATTTATAAGCCCCGAGAAAGATGGAATTATTCTATACGTATTTTGCAAGTAAATGAAACAATATTCCAGATATTTTATATATAGTACTTGTTTTTTAACTGGCTTAACTGTGGTGAACGTGTATCCAAGAGTATGAAAGGGACAGCATGACTTAGGGAAGTATATAAGCGAACGACAGGTTTTCTCGTCCTTCTTCATACCATAGCTTCATAACTTGTAATATTGCGTCAGTGATAATTATACCTAAACTACCAAAATTCAAGTTTTATTCCTCACCACACAAACCCATATAATTATTGAAGACGACTCGCCACAGTACCCTGGTGTAGTCATCACATTAATATGTACATACAGATAAGAGTCCCAACTTGTCAGTGGGACAATGGCATCCCTAATTTGGAGTATACATCGATGAAGTAAGTACGTTGTAAGGCTGAAAGACATACGGAAAGAAAGAGAAGTGAAAACCAATTCAAGTGACGCACAACGATTCGATACCACCAAGGAATACATGCGGAGGCAAAGAGTAAGCGAAAACCAATTCAAGCGACGCACAACGATTCGATACCACCAAGGAATACATGCGGAGGCAAAGAGTAAGCGAAAACCAATTCAAGCGACGCACAACGTTTCGATACCACCAAGGAATACACACGGAAAGAAAGAGAAGCGAAAACCAATTCAAGTGACGCACAACGATTCGATACCACCAAGGAATACACACGGAAAGAAAGAGAAGCGAAAACCAATTCAAGTGACGCACAACGTTTCGATACCACCAAGGAATACACACGGAAAGAAAGAGAAGCGAAAACCAATTCAAGTGACGCACAACGATTCGATACCACCAAGGAATACACGGAGGAAAGAGAAGCGAAAACCAATTCAAGCGACGCACAACGATTCGATACCACCAAGGAATACATGCGGAGGCAAAGAGTAAGCGAAAACCAATTCAAGCGACGCACAACGTTTCGATACCACCAAGGAATACACACGGAAAGAAAGAGAAGCGAAAACCAATTCAAGTGACGCACAACGATTCGATACCACCAAGGAATACACACGGAAAGAAAGAGAAGCGAAAACCAATTCAAGTGACGCACAACGATTCGATACCACCAAGGAATACACGCGGAAAGAAAGAGAAGCGAAAACCAATTCAAGTGACGCACAACGATTCGATACCACGAAGGAATACATGCGGAGGCAAAGAGTAAGCGAAAACCAATTCAAGCGACGCACAACGATTCGATACCACCAAGGAATACACACGGAAAGAAAGAGAAGCGAAAATCAATTCAAGTGACGCACAACGATTCGATACCACCAAGGAATACATGCGGAGGCAAAGAGTAAGCGAAAACCAATTCAAGCGACGCACAACGATTCGATACCACCAAGGAATACATGCGGAGGCAAAGAGTAAGCGAAAACCAATTCAAGCGACGCACAATGTTTCGATACCACCAAGGAAATTGTGTGAGAATCTACCATTCTACATAAAAAAGTGATGACACAGACATAAAAAAACTATCGTCCTATATGTATACAATCAGCACTCCCAAAAATTTTTGAATCCCTTGTTCTCGACTTAATTTATCCATCAATACTCAAAGTAATTGATAAAAAACAACACGGGTTCGTCAGTGGGAGATCAACTACTACTAATCTATTACTTTACCAAAACTATATTACGGAATCCTTCACGAATAAAAAACAAGTTGACAGTATCTATACAGACTTTCCAAAAGCTTTCGATAAAGTATCCCATAAATTATTACTTAGAAAATTATATGCACTAGGACTGAGGGGCAACATGTTGGATTGGTTCTCAAGTTACTTATCTAACAGAATCTTGTTCGTCAAAATTAAGTCTTTAAAATTTAAGGTACTTAATGCAACTAGTGGTCTGCCGCAAGGAAGTCATCTCGGTCCCATTCTATTCCTAATATTCATTAATGACATAATAATCTGTTTCGACGATGTAGAAGTTCTACTTTTTGCCGATGATATTAAACTATACAAAGAAATATCCAATTTTAGCGACTGCATAATCTTACAGTTAAACATCGATAAATTACATAATTGGTGTATCGCTAATAACTTATTTCTCAACGTTGATAAATGCAAGACACTGAAATTTTGTCGAATCAAAACCCCGTTATCATTCAACTACGCTATAGATAACAAAATCTTGGAAAAAGTCAACGAAATTAGTGATCTCGGAGTTTTGTTTGATACACAATTAAATTTTGTAAATCACATACAACAAATAACTAATAAAGGTATGAAGACATTGGGATTTATAATTAGAACTATCAAAGACTTTGATTCGCTGGAAGTTATGAAAATCGTATATTTGTCATTAGTGCGCAGCATATTAAAATACAATTCAATAGTGTGGTCCCCATACTATATCATTCATACAAAAAATATTGAACGCGTGCAGCGCAATTTTTTACATTTTATTAACTTCAAACTACACATACCAATACAACACATAAACTATACATTCTTGTTAAATACACTCAAAATACATACTTTAGAAAACAGAAGAAAAATAACAGACTTAACTTTTTTATTTAAAATTATTTATTCCTTATTAGACTGTTGTGAACTTCTGCAACTAATTAATTTCAAAGTACCTCATCGACAAACTCGGCAAAATATGTTATTCTGTAACAATAATTCTGGGACAAACTACCAAATGCATGCACCCATTTCTCGTCTACATATACTTGGAAATAAATTCACCTCTGCTATAGATATATTTAACATAAGTTTAGACATGTTTAAAAGATACCTGAACGATGTTTTTATGTTGCAACAATTATAAGAGCATCGTATAAGAGCTATTGTTTCATTATTATTTTTTTATATATTATCTTTATACTCATCTACAATCCAAAAACTTGTTCCTCTTTTTTTTCTTTCTATGTATCATATACCAGATTATGTATTATGCAATTCCATACATTTTTACATCATCCGAAATATAAAAACACAATGATTTTTTTTTACAATGTCATGCACTCATATTATAAGAGTATTATATTATGCACTTGTGTATTATGTATCATGTGGAAAAAAAAAGTAGTATCTACAAATTAAAAACCTTTCCCTTTGTAACTTCTCTGTGGCATGCACTTATACATTATTATACCTTCATATATATTATAAATATGTTACACTTATATACCAACTATGCATCATGTTATTTTTTTTTTAAGTTCTGTACACATAATCATTTTAATGTTAAAATATGTAAAAGCCCTTTGGGGCGTTAATGAATGAATAAATAAATAAAATACCTGCATTGTTCCAACATGAATATGTCACAAAGGTGGACCATCACTGAAGATTTCTAATAGTTTATTTTTGTTATTAAAAAAAGATGTATTATTTGTAAATACATACCTTATATAAATATAGGTGCATATTTTTTATCTAAACTGAAATTTTATATTAGCTGGTTTTGTTAGCAGAGTTGATAAGTGCCTACGTATATATTACTAATTTTTAATTATTAATTATTTTTATTGAGATTTAAAAATAGATATCGATGAAGATGACACAAATTGAACTGGTCTCATTAGCTAAGTCGGTTGAGCGTTGCCCCGGATAGGCAGAGGTCCTGGGTTCGAGTCCCAGATGCGACTGAAATCTTTTTTAGTTTCTGTCCATTTGTCCGGTTTCATCTTTCATTTAGGTTATGTTAATATTATTTTCTTCAATGATTAAATATTACGAAATCATTGTCATTCAAATAAAACACATTATAAATATAAGTACTTCACAGAATAGAGAACTTTAATTATTTTCTAACTAAATCTGTTTTACCGGTAATAAATAATTTTAAACACCGTCCAAATTAGAATTGTATGGGAGCAAATAAAATCATATAATTAAGTCGTCGCAATGTGGATTGACCGCAGTTTGAAATGGCCTTTGAATGCCGAAACAGCTGTCGCAATAATGAAAACAAAAATACTTGCAGAACTTAATGATAACATTATTAAATTTGATTAACATAAAATTTCTAAAAATGGGGTTCTACGAATTAAACATAAAAACAATTAATCTCTAAAACTGTTGTACACCGATATATTACAGAGATTACATATATAGAATACATTACAGTAAATGAGAAATGGTATAAAATATACATGGACAATATTATTAATAATTAATAGTACATAATTAAGTAAACATTTGTATATTGATGATTTTAACAATACTAAATATGAATCCATATCAAATCCACATGTAAGAAGTGAAAAGTTGATAGGAAAAGTATAAAAAGTCGCGGAGACAGTTTTACAACTGTTTTGTGACGGTCAAAATATAGTCACCAAACTGTCTGTAATTGACATTGAAAATATCAACAATCAGTGCAGCATCGTTGAGCAGTTGATTCGCTGTGTTCTGGTATTGCTGAAGTTCTCGCTTTCGAAGCATAAAATAGTGGACGAGGGAGTGATGGGATTTCCCATTATCTATCCACCTTACTTGTTCATTCTTTTATTTATAAATATTTATTATTCGATGTATGATGCAATGTTTTGCATACTATTTTCGATGCAATTCTATTCAATGCTGTACAAGATTTCCTTTAATCTCAACTCATAGCCCCTTTGATGATTTTGTTTACGAAATACGCCGAACAGAAATGAGAGGTTCACAGATCTTCTGTTTACTCGGTTCCCGTCCCTAAGACAGATCAAACAATCATAATATTAGATTCTGAGAATTATTGCTAGAATTTCCTGCTTCCCAGATCAATAACATTATCAGGAGATAGAGGTGATTTTTTTTACTGTTGGCCCGTTACCAATATATCATATATCTACTTATACAATATATATTGCTTTGTGTGTTTGAGTGTTTCAGAAGCTACATCTACGCAAACAAATGTTGGTCGCTTATGAACTCTTGGAGTATAGATATACCAAGAGCTAGCCGTTTTCTATCACTCTTTAGAAAAAATATTATTTTTGAAATACACAGTTCCAAAATGGTTTTTATACCTCTCTTACTAATGCATCAGTTTGATAATTAAAACTAATTTCATAGTTATTTTTACCGAATGAATATAATTCGTTCAATAAATATAATATCAGAGAGACGGTGTTGTAAAATGGATTGAGATAGGGCTGGTATAGAAAGGTGTAGTAAAGAGACTTGCATGGAACCAACACCCCCACGAATTTGGCTGTTGACACAGATTCATGTTGCTTTAACCTCACGATCCGATTCAATTCGATAATCGAGCGCAGTCAGATTCGTGAACAAACAATTTGAATCGGTTAATTCGAAATCACACATTTTAAATATTGTGCACAACAGAAGGTAAACCAAAAAATTACAAAAAAGTAAAAATAATAATTACCAACCGTTCAATAACGGTGTGTAAAACGACCCCATTGGTCTAATGGTGTTTTCGAGTACTCAGTCCAAGAGAATTACTTATATTCCTATTTACCTTCTACCGCCCAGACTTCTTTAATTTCAATAAAAATGATTACACTTTTGTGTGCTTTACCACTGACAGCACGAGCAATAATCATACATGTATTTATATTATTATAAATAGGAATGTTAGTTGTAAGACTCTAGTTTTAAGCTATAGTTGTACGTCATTTTGCAGTATTGTATACACAATATGCACTTGGTCATAGATATGTTTTAGTTTTAAATAGGTACTAGGTTTATATATGTGTTAGGTTTTTATTCTAGTTATGAATACTTAAGTTTAAATTGTCACTAGCTATAACTTAGTTTGTAAGTGACTACCTATAAGCCATAGATGTAAGTCACTAACTATAAGTCTCAGTAGTTAGTCCCTAGCCATAAGTCTTACTTATAAGCCATTAGTAATAAAGTTTAGCTGAAAGGTATTGATTGTATATGTTATTTAATTAATTGCAAAGCGCCCTTGAGGTGATTTTCTCACGAAAACGGCGCTATAGAAGTAATCCAATTATTATTATTATTATTATTAATAAGTATACAAGAGAAGATAAAGTTTGCATCAAATGATAAAGTTTTTCTGATGAAAAAAAGTGAATAGTGAGGTAGAAATACTAGATAACAAGATTAAAAGTTCTGCGGCTTATTGTTAAATATGTTAATTATCTTGTCACTACAGTGGATATTATATAGTCGACACGTTTGTACAAGAGGTTGGGAGAAGGTTAAATTGGTTCTTTGGAAATGAGTATGGAAAGTTCCGATGTTTCTTAGTAGACGGTGATTGATATTGATTTTACGTGATTATTTACAATTTTAATAAGAAAATTGATATCATTTTTGTCACGACGTTCACAATTTGAAGCATGCTAGGCGTTTCTAATAGTCAGTGAGCGGAGTGGATAATCCGCTCACATAGTATAAAACCCGAGTTTGGTTCTTTTGAACTATTTCGATCCTTATTTTGTGATTCTCATATATTGGACTCTAAACTACAGAACCGAACTCAAGAATGCTAGATATATTTTAGAGTAATGAATCGCTCGAACATGAATTAATGGCATTATGTTGATTATTTTATTTCATTTCTCATCGTACTGAGAGATTTCTAATCTAGTGGCGTCTAAATCAAAACTTGAAAGCAGTTAAACTCACGAACGAATCATTTGAATAGGTTTGTTTGATTCCAGTTGAAATCTAATACTTTGATTTATTTAAAAATAGCGATTCGTTAAACTCGGATAGACATCACTACTATCAGAAATGTAACATTTCTCATTTCACCGGTAGATTTGTCATTTCTCAACCAGTGGTGGCCAAACTAGAGCGTCAGCCCCAATATGCAATAAACAAATAAACTTGAGCTTGTCAGAAAATCTTGAAGTAAAACCTATAAATCAGTGTAGTTTCGGGTTTCAGTGTGCAGTAAAAGTTTATTTTGCGCCAAGAACAACAACGCCAGACTTCCTTCCTCCGTGTTTTATTTTTCCACATAAACATTTTACAATCATCCCGCTTTACAATTTAGCTCGCGAATCGTTTGTTTTTTCCTCCCTCTCGCTGAACGTGGAAATAGTACTACCCATTACAATAGCGTAGTACAAACGCTGCCAAAGAAAAGTGGAAATATTTTGCAAACAAAATGTGGATGTACGTGCATTAAATACTCGTGCTAATACTCGTATACCGAATATGAACTAACACAAAAATATTAATTATCAAGTAAAAATAATACGGCAGGTTTTTTAAAGTTTTTTGTGTAACATACAAATAAATAAATATTCTTGAATAGAGCTTTAAAGCTTTTTTCATAAATTTATCAAATACAGAACTTTAATAATAACCTGCGGCATCCATACCTACAGTAGTGAATATATAAATATGGTCAGCCATAAAATTTCAGTAATATATATCAGATCTCTCATCCTTTTAATTAACACACACACACACACACACACACACACACACACACACACACACACACTATACACTTTTTTCATATACCTTTTTATTTTTATCAAGTATTTTTCTAAAACCTTGTAATTTGTATACCCCTCCTTTTATACACGTACTGTTTGTTACTAATAAATAAAAAAAAAAAAATAATAAATAAATAAAGATAAAATAAGGCTTGAACACTTAAACTGTCCCGTACAAAATATATCATACTTTAATAAAAACATCATTCATAAAAATGAACGTTGAATTCCCCGTTGTTTATTTAACCTGCAAAAAAAGTTAGAGACAGAAATTCCCATCGCGTTCAATAAATAATAAAGTAATAATTTAGCCGCGCCGTCTGACTCCGGCCATTACGTCTGTCAGCCCTGAGGAATATTTCATTATGACGACATAACAACACTTCTTACGGAGGCCGTAAATCCGCCATACTTCGCTATTGCTGCTCCCTTGTTTCGGGATAGATCCCTGTTTTACAAGTCGTAACGCTGCTTTACTTTCTCATTGGATTATGAAAAATACAAGGCAGAAGAATGTGTATTAATACCCGGGAACCCTTTCTCGTTCGAAATAATTTCTACGAATTTGTCACAGTTTTGTTATTTGATAAATTTTAAAAGTTTTATACTTTATATTTTTACATGTTTTTGTACTGTATATTTTTAAGTTTTTATACTTTATATTTCTACAAGTAGTCATACTTTATTTTTTTTTTATGTTTTATATTTTGAATAGTTTTTATTCTTTATATTTTTACAACTTGTCATACATTATATTTTTACATTTTTTTATACTTTATATTTCTACAAGTAGTCATACTTTATATTTTTTTATGTTTTATATTTTGAAGAGTTTTTATTATTTATATTTTGAAGAGTTTTTATTCTTTATATTTTTACAACTTGTCATACATTATATTTTTACATGTTCTTATACTGTATATTTTTAAGAGTTTTTATATTTTATATTTTTACAAGTTTCTTTACTTTTTTAAACTTTTTATGCTCTACTCGTATATGTTTTTATACTTTATTGTATTTACACTTTATACTTTTTCATACTTTATGCATTTTTATAGGTACTGTATTCATTTTTATACTTTAACTAACTAACTATCTAACCATCGCGCCGTTTCTCCGCAGGGGTAGGCAGAGAGGACGGACCGCCAAACAACTCGATCTTGGCATACACTTCTTGCTTCATTCACATTCATACATCGTCTCATAGATTCTCTTCTATTATTCCGACTTCTGACATGGCCCGACTCAATTAGTTGATTCACTTGATCGTGCCATGTCTTCCTCGGGCGTTCCCGGCTTCTTCTTCCATTCACATTCACGTCATACATTCTTCTTACACTCCTTTATTCGTTCATTCGCTCCACATGCCCAAACCATCTAAGCGTCCCTTTCTTAATCTTACTCATTACGCTTTCATCAGCCTTGCATTCTTTACGAATTTCAATATTTTTCACGCGATCATACATGGTTTTACCACACATTCGTCTCAGAGATCTCATTTCTATGGCATTCAGTTTACTTTCATCCTTTCTCTGCCAATTCCATGCCTCACTGCCATACATCAGGGTCGGTATCAGCACTCCATTGTGGACTGATAGCTTCGCTTCTTTGGACAACTTTTTGTTAGCGCCAACCGCGTTCAGTCCTCCGTTATTTTTATACTTTACACCTTTTTATAGTTACTGTATAAATTTTTATACTTTTTGATTGGTTAAACTTGTATTTTCTGTTTCTTTATTATTGTTGTATTTATAAAAAATAAAATAATATTATTAATTAATATTGAAAATAATTTATTATTATTAAAATAAATAAAAACCTTTTCATTTATTTTTAATCAATAATACAAATATGTTTTCCCGTTGTCGGAGAGTATATCAGTAGTATTTTCTGAAAGAGTTTTGTGGCGACGACTCGAAATACTCCTTCAAGCAGAATACCTGCGTTTTAATTTGTTTTCATGGCGGACATAAAAACGAAATCTTTCCCGTATTTTCCTATCCAGGTGCGGCCATAAAATATGTCTCCATGAGTGGAACGTTCCCGAGAATAATAAATACAGATCCGAAACACCGATGACTAAATTCCTAGACCGCCGGGTATTCGTCGAATATTAATGTGATTAATATTTTCCAGTGGTAATGTGCGCCTCGGGCAAGAGCTAGGGATTGCAAATCCAAATTTTTGAATTTATGAAACTCAAAATTCGGATATCCGGATTTAATCCATATTTTGAAATATGTATAGCTATTTTTTTTTAATTTTCGTTTGCTGCATGATGTACTAGGTATACAGATTCCATTTATTTGATGAAAACACTGAAGCTTTTTTATATTAAAATAAATTCGAAAACACTGTTACATAACCAACATAATATAAATCTATCTGGTAAGTTTATTCCTTTTTACTAAATCCTGTATTTATGAATGGTATAAACATTTGGTTATTGAGTTAACTCGTTCGCTGCCGATCACTCCCATGGGAGTTGCACCGTTGTCTTCCCAGGAGTCGCTCACTCCCATGGGAACCAAGCCAAATTACCTTTTTCGCTTACAAAAAAGGCGGCATATGTTAATCTTACATAGTACAAAGCCAGGAACGAACGTTCATGCTGTATTTTTTATTCGTTCCAGTTGTATTTATAGTAAGTAGATTATAAAAATAAAATAAAAAAAACCAAAAGGTGGCATACGTCTATCTTACATAGTAAAATATTCTGCTTCATCATATCAAAAAAGACAAACACCTCACATAATCATAATACCAGAAATAAACAGGCTATACTGTTGTACTAACTTTGGACAAAAAAGCTTTGAATTTCTGGCTGTAAAGTTATACAACAAGCTCCCACCTAGTATTTAGCAAATTAAATTATTTATCTCCAAAAAGTCCCGGCAAAATTCGGCTCAGGGAATTATCGGAAAAAGAACTGTCTAGTATTTTAAAAACATCGCCATAGAAGCTACTGAAAATATCCTACCAAACCTTGAAGTTGAAATATAGTATAAATCACTGATAACCCTCTATCCAAAGCTTATTACGCCTCAGCACATGATCTCCAAATGAAGAGGACTAATAAAATCTTAACATATCTAAATTGTACAGTAATTAATAAGAATATAAAAAATAAAGTTTGCAACCTAATTTTCTCAAGTATAAATAACTATCCATGTCTCAGAAATGTCTAAATATTAAATGGTTTTATTTCATAGGAAGACTTTAATTACGGATATTCTGTATTTCATGTTAAAAAATTCTAATGCTGATTCCGGTGTGAGCGATCACAAAAATCCGGCTTTTTCAAACTTCGGATTTTCCGGATTGCAGACCCTAAGCAGGGCTTTGGCAGAATCTCACAGAACAATGCGCAAAATCTTCAATTTTCAGCTAATATGCCGCGTGCTTAAATTATTATATTATTTACCGGGTGAGCTCTGCGATTTTGTTACCTGAGTGCCTAAGTTCTTAGGTAGCCGCGACTAGAACGAATTTATTACTACGTAAGTACTGAGAACCTTTAGATAAATTCACACGTTTGAACAATACCTAATTTCAAATATATTGTCCTTTCACAAAGATATTTGTTTTTAAATTTCGTACATATTTCAATAAATTTTTTTGTTCTTGTTTCAAACGAAGTCAAACTTTCCCGGGTTATTGCGTTGTTGCTTGTGGAATGACGGCGCAAAGGAATTGAACCCACGATGCCTGGGTGGGAACCCGTTGCATATGTCCACTCAACTAGTAACTTATATTACCTCCTTTTAAAAATTATACCCACCTAACAAGTTACTTACAGAAAATGTTAAATAAATACTAATAACTAACTAACTAACTAACCATCACGCCGTTTCCCCGCAGGGGTAGGCAGAGAGGACGGACCGCCAAACAACTCGATCTTGGCATACACTTCTTTGCTTCATTCACATTCATACAACGCCTCATACATTCTCTTCTGTTATTCCGACTTCTGACATGGCCCGACTCGAGTATTTGATTCACTTTATCGTGCCATGTCTTCCTCGGGTGTCCCCGGCTTCTTCTTCCATTCACATTCGCGTCATATATTCTCCTTACACTCCTTTCTTCGTTCATTCGCTCTACATGCCCAAACCATCTAAGTGTCCCTTTCTTAATCTTGCTCACTACGCTTACATCAGCCTTGCATTCTTTACGAATCTCAACATTTTTCACACGATCATTTATGGTTTTACCACACATTCGTCTCAGAGATCTCATTTCTACAGCATTCAGTCTACTTTCATCCTTCCTCTGCCAGTTCCATGCCTCACTGCCATACATCAGAGTTGGTATCAGCACTAATAAATACTAATAACTGGTTACTAATACGACACTACAATAATTATCAATTTTTTATAAATATTTTTTACTTTGGCTTAATTTTTTATACCTTCTTTTTACCTTAAAAGTAAAACAAAGAGAAAATGAAAACCATGCATGTTATTTATTTTACCACCTTCTACATTAATTATCTTTAGCTATTTCAAAATCAATGAAAATCGAAAAAAAAAAAGTATTTTTTACAGCTCTTATATTTGATTAGCATTTATAAAAAACGGAAATCGTATAATCCTTCAAAACTAGCAGCACCTTTTTTATAATTCGGAATTAATTTGTTGTTTTCAGATTTTATTTATTACTAGTTGATGTGTACCCGGCCTCGCTCGGGATTTTTTTTTTTAATAAAGTTATGAAGTTGTGAATTCTTGCCTGTCATTAGGGTGCCGTAATTGATTTGACAGCGAAATTAAGTATCTCCAAATAAAGAAACATTCATTTGAATATTTTATTTCAATCCAAACGTTTATTTTTTTTAAATATATCTAAATCATAAAGTTCTTAAGTAGGTACCTACTCGTGTTTTCCATTTTGAAAATATTCTTCCAAAAAAACCTTCTTTTGAATATCCAATCTGTTGCTAACCAGAGTGTTATATCTATGGGCTAACCTAAATAAAACATGGCGGGTTTAATGTTTTTTATACTAATTTTAAAACGTTATAGCAACAGTTTTACCTACTGCATTTCATTCAAACTACTCTCTAAATCTTCCCGGTACTAATAAGAACAAACTATTTTCAGCGAAACCGATCCTATAATTTTCTAGAAAATTGAGGACAAAGAAACAAACAAATTTACATTGATTTTTATTTCTATAGATATTGAGATTTTTAGTGTTCATTAGAATGAGACAATTTAAGTTTTATACACGTTTTAAAATACATTTTAAAATACAATATAAGAGCTTGAACAATTGATGTTATTTTTCGACCTTCAAGGCATTTGAGCTAGATAAGGTTAATTAAAAAAAAAAAAAATGAAATTTAGTTCTTATTTTCTTTTTGAGACACATCTCTTTTGAGATACCAGACGTCTTTTAAATAAAACAAATATGAAAATTGACCCTCCCGAATACATTGCACAATGTTTATGTTAGTACGGATTATTTGACAGATCAATGGAATTTTCATGAACTGAACGTGGTGATAAAGTTCCTGGGTTACCCGAAACTTGCTACTGCAAAGTCGGTATGGTAGTAGAAGCTTAGAACAACGTGCTCTAACTTATGAGCCTAATGGTTTCATAATTCCCAGTTGCAAAAAACGTTATTTTAGAGGGAAATATTGGAGAATGTTTCCCGTTGTATGCTGATGATGCTGTGCTGATTGCTAATTCTGTGGAGGACCAACTGTTTCTAGTATCTAGGATGAACCAAGTACATATGGAGAATGAGTTAATGATAAATAAAGAAGTTTAGAGTTACGGTGTTTGAAAGAGACAGTACGAAAACAGCTCGCAATATAGTTGTGAATGATAAATACTTTGAGCGGGTGGAGTTTCCTGGAAATGCAATAATGTTCACCTTATTTGCGGTAGACAAGCGCCCCTTGATGTGCAGTCTGCATCTGCAGTACACCCGTTACAGGGTCATGGCGGTTTTCTCTATTGAGCGGCTGTGCAGTGAAATCTCAGGGAAAAACTACGGCGAACAAAAATCACTTGGATTTTAATATTTCTACAGTTTGAACATAATCCATAGTATTTGCCGGCACAAATACCTAAACAGCACGCCACGACTCCATAGTAAAGAAAATCCCCCAATAGGAACGCAGCGCGACTGTCATTAAGTGCGAATATCGGAGCGCACATATGGAGCATAAAACCTACGGGATATTTCATACAACATAAATACGGTTTCGAACGGCGAGTCAGAGCAAAAATTCTCGGTGCGCAGTAAGAGGGAATTTTTTCTTCTGCTTTTCTGTTTTTATTTCTATTTCTGTGTATGAATACCATTAATATTGCTTTAGTATAAAATTTTATGTTATTTCTAATTTTGAAACAGTTAAAATCATTTTGGATTTCTATTTTTATAAAAAATACGTAATTTTTTTAAATGTTATTCGCCTTTCAAGTTATTTTTGTGGCAACATAAATCCTGTCACAAATATGAACTTATGCTTTTTCTCGTATTACCCAACCTTGTATTATAATTTCTCGTATTAGAATATCTACCTCTACACACTATTATATAACATCCAATGTAAAAGAAAAGCTTTTCACAGAATTTTTTTTTTTTTTAAATCACTTTAATATTGAACTCCCGATGTGTTAGAGCAGGAACTACCACTGCACGTACCCTAGTTGCAGGTGTATTCCGCTCTCTAAGGGACACCGTGTTGCACTTCCGTCGCTCCGAAACTCCGAGGGGACACTTTAATTTAAAACGAGGCTTTCGAGGAAGACAAATAAAGCTCCCTCAACAAATATAATATACGAGTAAAGCACAAGATCCACGAACAGGTTGAGGCGCGGCGAACAGTCGTCACGTCTTGCGCCGAGGAAAGCACATAAATATCTTATGCTATGTGTTTTAACATGGTGAAAATGGAATCCTATTAAATGAATACCGCACAAGTGTCCCAACTGCTCCCAACCTGGAGCCAATGAGACTATGGCATCCCCAATTGGGGAATGTTTTGAGGCTGATGGGAGCGGGGAGGGGAAGGAGAAGGGGAAGAGGAGGGTGGGGAAATACCTGGCTATTCAGATCTGGTCACCAAACACGCCTAAAATCCATTTCAAGTAAAGTTTAAATTCTGAATGGTGGTCTTTCACCAGGGCGATACTGAAAGTATCTTCTACTCTGGAACGTGCTCAAATATACCATATATTATTTTTAATTAATTAATTGTGAAACAACACAAATTGATTAAATAAAATTTACTTGCACACCCAGGGATTTGAACCCACGACTTTCGGATTCGTAGTCAAGAGCCTATAAATAGTAATCATTATTTATGCAATCTATACATATATATATAAATTAATGTTTGTCTGTCTATCTGTCCTCGTTTTTCTCGAAAATTATTCGACCATGAAAATAGCAAATAAATGGAAAATATTCTTCCCAAACAAACCTTCTTCTTTTTAATATGTAATATGTGGCTAACCAGGGTGATATATCTATCTGCTAACCTCAATACAACATGTCGGGTTCAATGTTTTTCATATTAATTTTAAAACGTTATAGCAACAGTTTTACTTATTGGATTTCATTCAAACTACTCTCTAAATCTTCCCAGTACTAATAAGAACGAACTGTGCTATTTTCAGCGAAACTGGTCGAATAATTCGAGAAAATCAGAGACAGACAAACATTCAATTTTATATATATAGATAGATTAATGCCGCCATTTTTACAATAGTCGATGGTGTAATGGTCAGCATAATGGCCTTCCAAGCAGTTTGTCGGAGTTCGATTCTCGGACGTGGCAAACCTTTTAAATATATATATTTTTATTTGATTATATTATTAAAATACATAATATCCTGTGGTTTTTCACGGGTCTGCGCGAGTAAATTAATATGTTTTAATCACGAATTATCACATCCTTCCCAGAAAGTCGGCACCTGATGAGGTGGTTAATAGCCCTGTGGGTGGGATGCTCGATTAGTAGTCGGGCGGTACAGTTCGATAATCAGAGCTTTTCAGAAAAGGTTATGCTTAATGAGAAGGTATCTAAATTTCGATAATAAACAAAACTAACTAACTGACCATCACGCCGTTTCCCCGAAGGGGTAGGCAGAGAGGACGGACCGCCAAACAATTCGATCTTGGCATTCACTTCTTGCATCATTCACATTTATATGACGCCTCATACATTCTCTCATGTTATTCCGACTTCTGACATGGCCCGACTTGAGTATTTGATTAACTCGTGCCACGTCTTCCTCGGGCGTCCCCGGCTTCTTCTTTAATTCACATTCGCGTCATATATTCTACTTACACTCCTCTCTTCATTAATTTTCTCTCCATGCCCAAACCATCTAAGCGCCCCTTTCTTAATCTCGCTCACTACGCTTACATTATTTACGAATCTCAACACTTTTCACACGACTTACATTGTTTTACCACACATTCGTCTCAGACACATCATTTCTACAGCATTCAGTCTACTTTCATCCTTTCTCTGCCAGTTCCATGCCTCACTGCCATACATCAGGGTTGGTATCAGCACTCCATTGTGGACTGATAGCTTCGCTTCTTTGGACAACTTTTTGTTTGCGCCAACCGCGTTCAGTCCTCCATTAACGATAATAAACAATGTTTATCTTAAGTTAGATCTGCCTGTACGCAAAATTAAGAGCAAGTATATTTAAACGCGGCATCACGTCCATGGGTCAAATGCATTTTGCATATAATTTGATATTAAAAATTGATGAACCGGTGAATGCAATTTCTTAGCCATAAGTAATAATAATAGATTGTCTATAGTTAGTGATAAGATAGAGCATTGGGAAAAAAAAGATTTCGTTAAGGCGATGCAATGGGAAGTAATGCAAAATCATGTGTTTGAGAATTTGATAGCTTAGAAATATCGTAGATGATTTAATTAAATACTGCAAATAGAACGCACTTTGGCATTTTGTATAGCCGGGCATTTTTTGGTGTGTCCTTTTATAAGCCTAGAAAAAAATAAAGTATCAGACATTAAAAAAATGTTTAAAGCGCAAAATCTTCTACTTACGAACCCTTTTTTCCGATATTGTCGTATTGTTCATTGTGGTAAATTAAGTTTTTTAGAATATGACCGTATAGAATAAAACGCGCATTTTGGTGATGGTTTTTTTGCGTAAATCGTAAAATGTGGCCGATGTTAAGCGGGACTTTCAACCTTGTTGCCACCTGCATAAGGAGCGCGTGATTTTGTTGGTATTTTAGCCGGTGGATCGCCTTAAACCAATATTATTATTCACCAAGTTACCGCTTCATATGAAAATAAAAAATAAATATTATTATTGTTATTTTTTAAGGTATGTGTACTCTAAAACTTGAGGCTTATGTCCTCTATAAAACAATCAATATACAAACATATTATGGTATAAAAGCTCATTAGGCTGACTATTTATAATGTTTTGTTAGTTAATAATTCATCCAGCACAACGCAGCACTATTATGAGCGTATACTTAAAGTAAATATTAGTTATGAAACAAACACGTAGACCATTCGGTTTCTGTTGGTTTTACCTTCACAAACGTAAACAAACATTCTGCAGAAAACGCAGATAAGCCGGGTTGTTTCTTGAATGAATTTACAGGAGATGTTTTGAGAGACATTAGCGCGCAACCTTGTAAAGGCACAATAAAACTTTTATCAATTCACAGTAAAAAAAAAAAAATAATAATTAATTTAATTTAAGTAACGCATTTCATCCCACAGGTAATATTTTTTACGCTAATTTGAAATTGATTTGCAAATTCTCCTTTATCCACAATATAGAGAAGAAATGTGAAAATTGATACCAGTTGAAAAAAAAAACTCAAAATTTTGAACAACCGTGTTCAAAATGCATAACACTGTGTCCGATATTGCTATAATGTCCCGAGACGCGAGTATACGCCTTACCTCTATCGTTATAGGATACTAAGTATGTCGAACAGAAGGAAGTTATGTCTCATGTGTCAAATGCACAACTATCAGTTTGATAAACTGCAGTGGTCCCGTGACTCCCGTGCATACAACATACGCCAAAGAAACAATTTACTTGTTCTCCCCGGATTTCGAATCGCTGTATTCAAAGGTAGTTACAGATATTCCTCAACAAAACCTTGGAATGAAATACTATTATTCATTCGAAGGTCGACATCGCTGCAGTGCTTCAAGAAGGTCTGTAGCGTATAGTTGCTGATTGCACAGTCCGCCGCACAAAACATCATTGATAAATAATAAAATGGATACTTGTGTTAGTGATTTTGTAAAAAAAAAATGTTTTCATGCATATGTTTTTATTTAAGCGTAGAGATTTTATGTAGGATATGTAACTTTAACTTCATGTAATTTCTAGAGGCACTGCTGAAAACCAGCCTCCGGGCTCCGAAATGTATAGCTAAGCAGTAACCTTTTTGTCAATTACTATATATGTAAAATAACGACGAATAATATTTTTTTATTTCGAAAGATTCGTATTCACTTTGTGGCGTCATTATTAATAAATTAATTAAAAATTATTTTTATAAGCAATAAACAGCTAAGTAATTGAGCTCAACGGTAGGGCATCTGACCGGCAATCAGAAGGGTGCAGGTTCGAGTCCTGTCGGCGACATTTATCTTTTTTCGGAAGGTTTTTTCAATTTGGATGAGTGTTTCAGGCTAATAATTATTGTTTATAAAAATAATTGTTACCCTTTGCGCTATGCACAAAAATCTTGTCTTAAAAAACTTTAGTTTATTAATTAATATTAAAAATTACTTTGTAATTAACATTTTTGATGAATTGCTTACCAATTTTAATCACTTTTGCATATTTTTTATAAATTGTCTCTTCTTACATTATTATGTGTTATGTTTATCATTTGTCCTGAAGAGGTAAGCTTCGCTTTCGAAACATGTTGATATTTTATTAAAGTAATTTTTAATTAATTTATTAAAATAATAAAGACGAAATCGCTCCGTGTGACCGAGGCTCAATCGATTAAAAGAGCCTTTATTTTTTTATTAAAAATTATACGATAATTACTAGATTTGTTTTAAAATATTGAATCAATATTCGATAACACCATGGTATAGATGTATGCTACTAAAGTCTTGCTACAAAGAATTTTGTGTGAATTTTTTATGTAACCGAAATAATTACTTTCGCTGTACTTCTTCGTTTGTGATTCCTTCCATCCGTGAAATTTCTAGCGTTTTTCTAGTGGCATTTTTCAAAATCCGTGTTTCCTAGAAAAATATAACCAGAAAACAAAACACCGCGTAATAAGGAACCGCTGTGAAAAAATATAACGCCGATTCTGAATACATAACTTTTATGATATAATTGTACATAGAATTTATATATCATTATTTAAAAATGAATTAAACATCATCTCATCAAAACACCTCATCTTGTTGGTACCATTGCATTTAGAACATCTGACGTCACGTGCACATTCTGTTTTTGGATTACTGTGAACATTTTTATTTTTCAGTTTTGTTTTGTATTTTTTTTTTTAGTTTTGGCCAAATTTAAACATAATTTGGGTGACTTTGAGCCCTATAATTGCTGTTCAATATAATAAACTAATAATAATAATAAAAATCGGTTGATTTTTATAGCGTCGTTTTTGTGAAAAATCACCTCAAGGGGGCTGTACAAATCTCACTTCCTATTCTTACATTATTCCTATATGACATCTATTAGATTTTTTTGGACATTCTATCATTACACATTATTTATAGACCATATAAAGAGTTGCAGTTAAATTATCAAAACTAAATACCGCTTGGTCTAAGTTTTCATACATGTTTAATTGAAAAAAAAAGAAGCTAACTGTATTTATTCCTTACGATATATTGCAAGACGCTAATACAAATGATAGGAGTTATGTGAAGTTGGGCGGCGGGTGAGGACAGAACCATAGGGCCCTCCAATCTTCTTTGTCTTTGTTGGTGACGCCCCTGGGCGGCGTGACGGGACGCTTGGTGTTGGTCTGCCCGTACGCCAGGTGGCTCTCGTCGGCCGGCTTCAGGATCTGGAAAGAGCACATCAGCGTGTCGTCTATTTCTCGCTCCAGCCGGTGGTATCCTTGTCGGGGTCGGACCACAGCAGGTCGCAGAGCAGCCTTGTCGGGCACGTCCATGGGCCGCATGATGCACCGGATCTGCTCCGTGAACTGGAGGTCAGAACTCAGGTCGCCGTGACAGCAGAAGATCTTCTCGTCAAATATTTTTATTTCCTATTGCGCCTTTCTCGGCAGCCACGAAATATAATTATGCGGATTGCGGTTGTGGTAAACTGTATAAATTTGGGTATTCCCGAGCAAACCAATAATCGGATATTATAATATTAATATTACGATAATACGGATATTATGATAATGTTAATGCTCAATACTATTATTATTCTTCGAGTTAAAGTTGCTAAAAAGGTACATCATTTTATTACTTATGTTTAGTTATGGTTTATCATGAATAGAATATAAAATTATGTACGATAAACTCATCCTTGTTTTGACATTTTAACCTCAAAACTGATCAAAACCGACAGGCCATTGATTTGAAGCGCTTTGGCGGGCTTTGAAAAATTGAAACTTTGAAAATTATTTTCACTGTGAGAACTTATTTTAGAAAAAAAAAACGAAATATAGTGATATTTAAGTGTTATTATTGATAAACAAAAAAATTGAAAAATTCTCTGGAATTTCTCATTCGCAGTCTCACTTAAATTAACATTATAAATAATCTATTTCGTAGGGAACTTACTTAATTATTTTCTAACTATCTTCAGCTCTCTGATTCATCTAATTTCACTGGGCATAAGCCGAAACTTCACAACTTGCTTTCGAAGGAACCCAAAACTGACATTCACATTTTTGGCAATTAATAATCTCTTTTAGGATTTAAGACTAACATAAAGAACTTTGAAGTATTGCAAAGGATTAACGTTCTCTCGGTAAGTATTTAATTTGATCAGTCTTACAATATTACTGCACGATTGTTGAGATGGAACTTATGAAACTATTAACCGATTAAATTTTTATAATACAAACATATAAATTTGTTTATAACCTCTTTAATTTAATATATATAATAGTTTCGACCCGTTTCGGAAATACCCTTCCCTCGTCAGGAATACATTAAAACTAAACTACGATATAAAATAATGATATATATACATGAATATTTAGGTGTTGGAATTGGGAGCCGACCAAAGCGGAAGGGGTAAGTAGGGTTTTATTGGAAGAACAAAGCAATTCACTGGAAAATACTAAAAGAGGACAATACGATAAATTTTCTTGATTATTCATTATACTAGAATTATTCAATGCTTTTAAATGATCTATTTGTTTCCCTTTATTATTACGTTTATTAATATTTTGTTCAAGGAAATATTAAGTAGGGTCTTTTTTGTAATTGGTAATAAATTTCTCTATGCTATCTAAATTACACTTCATTATTTTTCGATCTTCAATCCCGCTACAAATAATTTTAATTCTTTAGCAGTTCATGTGTATGATTTTTTATGGATTTCTTTCATAACTAATTTCACACATAACATGGAAATGCAACGAGTGAACTGAGAAAGAGTGCCATTATATGCATATCGGGAAACCGGAGAAAGACATGGCACGATTAAGTGAATATTTGATTGGGGTCATTTTTTAAATTTAATATCA